>JAMWET010002814.1:237500-377500 GCA_024036415.1 Prochilodus magdalenae | reverse complement strand
AGACACACATACACACACACGCATACATACACACACACACATACCTACAAACACACACACATACCTACAAACACACACACATACATACACACACATACACATACACATACACACACACACATACACACACACGCACACACACAGACACACAGACATACATACACACACATACACACACACGCATACATACACACACACACATACCTACAAACACACACACATACATACACACACATACACATACACAGACACACAGACACAGACACACACATACACATACACACACACGCACACACACAGACACACACAAACACACACATGAACGCACACACACACCTACAAACACACACACACACACATATGCACACACACACATACACACACACACATACACGCACACACACACACACACACACACACACACACACACACACACACACACACACACACACACAGAGGCATACATACACACACACATACACACACACACACATACAACCACACACACACACATACACACACATACACACAGACACACACACACAGACACACACACACATACACACCTACACACACACATAGACACAACCCGCCAACACCCATCCCTGTCCCTTCAAATAGCCCTTCATGCACGTCTGCAGTGCTTTTGCAATCTGGTAGTGCAGAACAATACTCACCATGAACCAAAACTGGACCTGACAAACACACTGCCATTATTACAGAAACAGTGGGGTGAGTATTCATTCTTGGAGACAGAGGGAGGAAATGAAAGATTTTACCCATTGTTTTCTACATGTTCTGGGTTGAACTACTCTCTAACATACACATTCATATTACATGCAAGTACAGTTATGACCCAAAAGTGTTGGCACCCCTAGATTTTTTTCCAGGAAATTAAATATTTCTCCCAGAAAAGTTTTGGAATTACACATGTTTTTATACACATGATGATTTCCTTTGTGTGTTTTGGACCAACACCAAAAAAAAAAAAATATTAATTTCCCACAAAACTCCAAAACAAAATTATTGGCAAGGTAACAGGTACGGGGAATATAAAAAATTGAAACCAGATAATAAGGAGAGAAGATGACTCAGGAACCCATCAGGAAAGCACAAAATAGCATAACTGACTACTAGACCACCACCAGGAAGCAGCAGAAGCTTTAAATGGTTTCCCTGAGAGCTGCTATACATGGACTGGCGTGTGATGTTACCCAAAAAAGGGGGAGCAGTCAATCAAATAACCCTCTTGCACCTTCAAGACAACCAAAAGTTTTTTTTTTAAGTTCAGGCTGCATATTATTATGTCCCACTCTACTGTCCTCCCACTGCAGTGTGAGAAGCCCTAATACATCAAGATTACTCAAATGATTTGAAATAATTTGTTGCCTTCATTAAATGAAGTTTTACAAACTCAGTATGCTGATATTATGCATAGAGTTAAATACACTTGAATACACTCAATACTGAAAAATATACATCATACAAACTGTACTGTTGCATAAATTTGATCTTTTAAGTAACTACATCAGTATTATTTCCTTCATTTTCACTATAGTGTTATTTGTAATGATCACAAACTGAGATATAAAAGAAACGCCCTTTAATGAAGAGTCTTTAGAGCTACTTACTCCAACACCACTGTTAGCATTGGCAGTAACTGCTGTCTTGTTACAACCAAACTGACCACTTAGCACAGTCACTGAACACATTCATCTATCTATCTATCTATCTATCTATCTATCTATCTATCTATCTATCTATCTATCTATCTATCTAAAAAAACAGAAATAAACTAACTCTCTATGAATTCTGGGTAACTCCGCCCCTTTATTCTCTAACTGCTCCTTTTTTTTGAGATTGTTCTACTCACTACAATAAGTACACTTTAATTTACAACCACAGGGTACAAACTATTTGGCTGGATTAGCTGATATCAACTATCACATATTACTGTTTACTCAAATACAAATAACGTATGGGCTTTCAGTGGGTTACTGAACATTAAAGCAAGTTCAGCAGAGTCTATACAGTTATCAACAATGATAAGAAAAGCCTGGTGTACTTTAATAATAATAACCTCACACAATAGAATATGTGTATGAATCATGCTGAAAGTGAGGATTCTGACCTGTGTATTTGTAAGCAGAAATTTATTGGAGATGTTTTATTGTGCGCAGAAACACCAGCGCATTTTTTGCCATAGTTTGGTTGTTCAAAGCCGATGATGAAGAATGTAAAACAATAGTAAATGTAATTCATAATAACTGTATGACTAATTGGGTGATTACGAACATCCTGTGGTCGGCTAAGTCATGACCTGAAAGATCAAACAGGTGTGTCGTTAGCCCATCAGAGATGTTTGTGTCATACTAGATGATCCGAAACATGCAGTCATCAAAAGCTATAGAGTGATCTCAGTCTTTAATATGCTGAGGGAGGTTCTGCATGTTCCTCACTCAGCACACGATGGACTGTTGGAATATGTCGTGAGGTTTCTGCAGTAATTAGAATGCGAATGGAAGAAATAGGACTATTTTGAACTGAAGAATATGCCTGGTCTTTAAATCCAGCACCTTTAAGGACTGCCTACCTTAATTAGCAAACACCGAATAGAAAGTTTATCAGCAATCCTGTACTTTGGTGGCCATTGGCCAGTTTCTGACCATGGGAAAGCTGTGGAGAAAATATTATTTGGGTGGTGAATCATTCTCAGCACAGCAGTGATACAGGCATGGCAGTGTGGGTGCTGCTGGTACTAGTGTATGAGTAAAGTTTGTACACGTTTTTTCACTGCTAGGTTGACAGTCATCCACCACCCCTAAATTTCCAACCAAAAGTAACTCCTGAACCACCACTGATAAAGGATCATATCAGGTCTTGGCTTCAATTTTATTTAGGTATTCAGCAGCAGTTTGTGAGCACTGTCAACTATGTTGTTCCTCAGGGGTCAGCAGTTGGCCACTTTAATTGAATATCCAACTACCCTTAACTGTTTACACCATTCTTCTAAATAGCCTGAGCTGTCACCTACACTCAAATACACTACCTACACTCATTATAAAATTACTAGTTCTTGCTTTTAAACCATAAGAACTCAGATCCGTTTAATAAAGAGTCAGTTATAAGATCATAAAAGAGCAGTCTTATTGCGACAAAGAGGTCACATGGTGTCTTCTGTAAGTATTATAGAGTCATAGTACTGGTAGCACATGTAGTTCTATATATAATATAGAATATGTGTATATGTTATATAGAATATGGGTATATGTAATATAGAATATGGGTGTATGTAATATAGAATACGGTTATATGTTATATAGAATATGGGTATATGTAATATAGAATATGAGTATATGTAATATAGAATATGGGTATATGTAATATAGAATATGGGTGTATGTAATATAGAATATGGTTATATGTTATATAGAATATGGGTATATGTAATATAGATATGGGTATATGTTATATAGAATACGGGTATATGTTTATATAGAATATGGGTATATGTTTATATAGAATATTGGTATGTGTAATATAGAATATGGGTATATGTAATATAGAATATGGGTATATGTAATATAGAATATGGGTATATGTAATATAGAATATGAGTATATGTAATATAGAATATGGGTATATGTAATATAGAATATGGGTGTATGTAATATAGAATATGGTTATATGTTATATAGAATATGGGTATATGTAATATAGAATAGGGGTATATGTAATATAGAATATGGGTATATGTTATATAGAATATGGTTATATGTTATATAGAATATGGGTATATGTAATATAGAATATGGGTATATGTTATATAGAATATGGGTATATGTAATATAGAATATGGGTATATGTTATATAGAATATGGGTATATGTAATTTAGAATATGGGTATATGTAATATAGAATATGGGTATATGTTATATAGAATATGAGTATATGTAATATAGAATATGGGTGTATGTAATATAGAATATGGGTATGTGTATTATAGAATATGGGTGTATGTAATATAGAATATGGGTATGTGTATTATAGAATATGGGTGTATGTAATATAGAATATGGGTATGTGTAATATAGAATATGGGTATATGTGATATAGAATATGGGTATGTGTATTATAGAATATGGGTGTATGTAATATAGAATATGGGTATGTGTAATATAGAATATGGGTATGTGTAATATAGAATATGGGTATATGAACATAAATGGGTTGAAACCTTATAGGCAGAAAAACAAGACTGTAAAATGAGCTGGTTTTGTCTCTGACTGCACTAACCAAGCACATCGCCATTTTCTAAATAAGGTCATATGTTCACTAACTGTCATGCGACCGCATCCAGGATGTTGGGTATAGGTCACTCAGGGACTCCATGTGTTCAGGCGAAGGGTAAAGCTGTATGAAGAACTTTACAGACTTTTAAATGGCTTGTGACACATACGTCACTGTGGGCTCTTATGGGTTAAGGCCCTGCATGCTGCTGACTACATACCTTAAATAGATAGTTAGTTGTACCCAAGACCAGGCTTCGTTCTGTAGAAGTGTTGGTGCTTCATGCCTGTCTAGTTAGCTTCCTGATAGGATCCAAAGCAGCAGATAATGGAAGGTCTTTTAAAACCCTGGTTAGAACATGCTTTTGTAGTGGTACGTCTTGTTGTTTTTAGCTGAGTCAGGCCTGTTTTATCATGGATGTCCACATTGGTCTGTAGTTTGTGTGTGTTCTAAAGCGCTTCAGGCTCTTGGAGATTCCACTCCTCATAAATAAAATGCTGTGGGGTGGCAAGGGAGCACAGTGGGTAGCGCTGTCATCCCACAGCAAGGGCCTAGGTTCACTTCCCAGGCAGGGGTTAGCAGGTGTGAGAGAGTGAACAGATATGGCGCAAGGGGTTTCTGATAAAGTGGCCAGTAGGAGTAATGCTCAGAAGTGGCACTCTCTTTAATGGTTTTTGTAGGTCTGAATGTTGGAGTTATAGAAGGTTTCAGAGAATACTTAGTTGATGTACAGATCGCTTGATGTTGCAATCAAAAAGAGCTCATGAGGAGACAACAGCAGCTTCGGCACTCAATCACTTCACTCAGCGAACCCGGCAGACGACACTCACAGCGAGAATGCATTTCCCGTGCCTTGTTTTGTTGTTTATTGTTTTTTAGGGCTGCTTCGCCTGGGGGTCATTTGACAAATCCATATTACCCTCTCTCAAAAGTTTTCAACCCCCCCCCTCTTTCTTCCTTCAGTTCTTCCGTCTCTTTCTTTACGCCATTACTTCATTTTAAGCTGTGTCAAATGGTGCTCTCCCATCCCTTTGTAAACCTGCTCGTCAAATCCTCGCGCTGGCATCGTGTCGGAGGTAAGCTTACAGCAAGTAATGGCACGCATTTAAACAACACACAAGAAGAAAAGACAGGGGAGGAGATGAAATGAGAAGAACATTTGAAGTGTCTGCCAAACTTTGGAGGAGTGAAGAGCGGGAGATCTCACCGACATCATCAGTCTGCGTTGCTTTTTTCTTTTTTTTTTTCTTCTGAAGTTCATAAAAACATTATTTATTTCTTTACCTGAGAGCATACTGGAGCGGTGAAAACACCTGCACGGCTCAGTCACATGGCTTCCACTAGAGTTATTCAGAGATTCTGAACCTCCAGCACTTCTTTCTTCTGGAACTGCCCAGGCCACTCTGAGCGCTGGTGACCTACGCTTTCAGCAATGTATGTACACAGTGGCCATGTGCATGAGGGGTTGGGACGAGACAGCCACGTCTGTCTCAGTGCTGGCCCTGTCACCCATCCAGCCACCCATTCTTTCCCCCTGTGGGCATTTCATTGGAGCTACGCCAGCCATATTGAAAAGCCTTCATCCCGAGCTAGCATGGCCTGTGGACTCCTGGCAGCACGGAACGCCTGCTCGTGTCACAGCTGATGCTAGGAAGAATGACTGATCCTATCCAGAGAAAGTGCCGAGCCTGCCGGGCATGCGCTCGGAGAAGAAAAATACAAGGCGATTAAAATAACCTGGTAGTCCATGCTGTCAACCTAACCCTCCGGTGAGAGGGGAAGAGGGTGAGCAGGGTGGAGAGAGGTCAACGTTGCCAGCGCTTTCTTTTTTTCTTGTTCTCGTTGATTGGAACGCGCTTTCAATACCTCCCTTTCCAACATACTGAAGCAGTTCCTCCAGTCCCCATAGCAACCTTGGTCCTACAATGTGTAGCTTTCAGCGCTGTAGAGTAGGCTTGGTGACCTCCTGATAATTGTGGATATGTTTGGAACACATTGTACATGCCGATGCTATCTATGGGTTTGTAGAGGCATGTGGGTGCACTGGAAATCAGACAGGCTGTATACTTTGATAGTTTTACAGTAAGGCGGCCAAAATGATCAGACACTTTATTAGAAACACCTTATCCTGTAGGTCCATCTTGGTGCTCCACTATTGGAAATGTCTAACTTTTAATTATTTCCTAGCTTGACCACAAAACTGCTCTTGAGTATTTCAGGAGGTTGACCACTCTAGCTGTGACACTGATGTGAGTGAACAGTCCAGCAACGCTGCTGTACCTTATACCAGTACCACACACTGCCATGTCAGCATCACTGCTTTGTTGGGGAGAGTCCAAAGTTTAAAGTCCAAATCTGACCAGAGCCTGATGACCTGACCTGAACCACCTCAACTTTCGAGTCTAAAGCTGACCATAGTTAAACACATTTTTGGTCAAGTCCAGTTCAACTCAACTCAAATAACATCAAGTTTTGAGTTGAACCTGACCAAAGCCCAACAAATTTTTTTAGAACCTGACCAGGCGTGGTCGTGTGTTTGAAATCGTGTCCCGTATTTGAGCGATTTCTGGGTGGATGGGGGTGGGGTGGTAGTGTGATTATGTGTGACACACGTTTGTCGGAGATTTCGGTAATTTGGAACAAAGTGTGTCCCGTATTTGAGCTGAGTCCAGGGGGAGGCTGGGCGGGGTGGGTGTTGATGGAGGGCTGTGATCATTCATGTGTGTGTGACAGATGTGTATATCAAGTATTTACGGAAATACGAAAAAAAACGCGTCCCGTATTGGTTTAATACAGGACACAACATTTAATTGCCAAATAAAGGACGATTCGGTATTTTACGAGACGGGTGGCAACCCTAGACCTGACTCAAACCACGTCAACTTTTGAATATAATTTAAACCTGACCAGAGTATGTCCTTTTCCAATTGGTTGCAATCAACATCATCAATTTTAAGTCAGAACCCGGCCCCAAAACAAAATTTCAGACAAACTGAACACCTGATTCAGACTACATGAAGTTCATGTAGTTTTTATTTGAAACTGACCCAAGCTTGATGAAATGCTGTCCTTTCCCAACACGACCCAAATCACAACATCAGGACTGAACCTGACCAAATCTGTTTGATTTGATTTTGGTTTGAACCCAACTCCACTCAAACCACATCATGATATTCGAAACCCAAATCTGAGCAGAGCTGGGCAAAATTTGGACAAAACCCAACCCGAACCACCACATGGAGTCATATATCCGAAATTCAAGACAAGTCTGTCTAAAACAGACAGGAAGCAGCTCATCACCCAAAAGTGCCAAACAAAACTTTCTAATGCTAGAACCAGTCTACGTAGCCTCAGCCACAGATCAACCCCAAACGTAGATGGAGAGTCTGATATCTTTAGTGTGCTAATCTGATTGCACTGCCTGTTGCATTCTGATTGGCTACCCACACCTCCACATATATGAACCTCTGTGTATTGTTTTGCACTGGTCCGGTGTGAATGAAAGTTTATTGTTCTAGCCAAGTTCAGCCTAGTGTGTTTCCAGAGGGACTGTTTATGTTGAATCTCCATTTTCTAGATTCCCTCCTTTACATGTCATGCCAAACAGAGGGCCTGTGATTGGACATTTTCCACTCAGCGTGTGTCTGATTTTTCTAAACATATACAGCTATATGGAACTCTAAATACAAATACTAAATGGACACCAGATTAAAGAGAATGAAAGAAAAGCGGGGAATAAAGCAAGGAAAAAATATAAAGCACAGGAAATGAAAGGTAAAATCTGATAAAACTGGGAGGTGAGAACGTGGGAGAACCTGAATAAGAGATTTGAATCTGACCCAAACCCAACACATATTTTGGAAATGATGTCTGAACTACACAAACTGACCAGTGATAAATGGAGTTGACAAAAGAGCTGACCTTCACACTCCTTTAGTTAATGACAGAAGACTCTTCTGAGATCTTTAATATTAATGTACAATATTAGTTCAAGTACTAAAGCAGCACTGTGAAATATAATACAGAAATATCATTGGCCCTTGACACCACACATTCGTCCAGCAGACGTTACTTAGGGAGTAAGAGATGATGGTACATGAACAAGAGCAGCTGTAGAGACCATCAGAGTGAAGAACATCTTTTCACTGAATTTAAAAGCTGTGGAGTATATAAAGGATACAGTGGTAGGTATAGGATAACACTCAGCGGATAACACCACTACCCGCCAGGGGGCCACCACCACACGTTAGGAGACTGGGGTTTGAATCCAGGTCTGGGTGACTATGCTGAGCTACACCAATAAGAGTCCTCGGGCAAGACTCCTAACACCACACTGGCCTCCCTGTAAGATGACTAACCTTGTAAGTCGCTCTGGATAAGAGCGTCAGCTAAATGCCGTAAATGTAAATACAGCTTCTCCATCTATACAGGCAATGTATAAATGGTTAGCCAATGAGTTGCTAGATGGTATTTTGCCTTGTTGGCCCTCAGAATAAGTCTGCATGACCGCTAGAAAACAGGACAGCCAGCAAATTACACATGACAACAGGGATCTGGGGGCACCTCACAGCAAGAAGGAGTTTCCTTTCTGTGTGGAGTTTGCTTGTTCTCCCCGTGTCTGCCTGGGTTCCTCCAGGTGTTCTGGGTCCCTAACACTATGAGTGAGTGTGCATGTCTGTGTGTCTGCCATTCATGTATGCATTAATGAATGAATGAATGAATGAATGAATGAATGAATGAATGAATGAATGAATGAATGGATGGATGGATGGATGGATGGATGGATGGATGGATGGATCGATGGATGGATGAATGAATGAATGAATGAATGAATGGACTGTTTTAATTCCACATTATGAACATTAAAGGTCATTTAAAGGTCAATTGAAGGTCTTTTTTTTAATGAATGAATGAATGAATTGAGGATGAATTAATGAATGAATGGATGAATGGATGAATGAATGAATGGATGGATGAATGGATGGATGAATGAAGGATGAATTAATGAATGAATGGATGAATGAATGAATGAATGGAGGATGAATTAATGGATGAATGGATGAATGAATGAATGAATGAATGGAGGATGAATTAATGAATGAATGGATGAATGGATGAATGAATGAATGAATGAATGAATGAATGAATGAATGAATGAATGAATGAATGAAGGATGAATTCATGAATGGATGGATGGATGAATGAATGAATGAATGGATGGAGGATGAATTAATGTATGAATGAATGAATGGATGGTGGATGAATTAATGGATGAATGAATGGACTGTTTTAATGCCACAGTATGAAAAATGAAGGTCATTTGTTTTTCCATTCCTATTCTTGCGTTTCTTCCAAGAAGAAAGTTTATTATGTGCCTCTCATCCATTTCACTCTACCTGATTCCACTGTTTTTCAACCACACCAGTGCGCATGCAACAACCAGTGATGTAACCGTGACATCCACTTTAGCCTGGTCTGTTCCATAACTGTGTAATTAACCTGTTTGATTGAAAGGCAGAGTGAATGGATTACAATGCAAGGTACTCAATAGTCAATAGGCTCAATAGTATTCATGACTGGACGGGTGACATGGCTCAAACTCCAGAGAAAGTTCTTTTCTATGTACTGCTGTACTATGTGAGGGGAAACGACTCTGCCATGTAGGGTCCTGCCAAGTTTCATGTAGTTTCCACAGTCAAACACAAAAACGTCAAATGTGAGCCTGTAAGTACAGCAAGTTAACTGCAGCTAATTGTAGATGTAATTAATTACATAGGTATACCATTATACTGTAATCCTATTTAATAAACTGTATAGCATAGAAGTTCTATAGAAGTAGAAGCCCAGACCTCTAAGTGTAAACACAAAGAGGACCTGTCAGTGTTTTGTTCCCAGTTAAATGAAAAAAGGGGCAGTTAAATACTAGTCTATATAACTTTTTATTATTTTTAATAATATTAATAATATTAATCTTTTCTACAGTCTACAGTTATATTTGTATTCTTGTATATATTTCCTTGCGAAGTGAGATATAGATATATATATTTATATTTACATATTCATTGAAAATGACCTGTACTATGTATAGTTTGTAGTTTATAGTTAACAGTTAATAATACTGCTGCGGGCACCTATCTATCTATCTATCTATCTATCTATCTATCTATCTATCTATCTATCTATCTATCTATCTATCTATCTATATCTAGTCAAGGCTTTGGAGGCCTTTTGGCTCCTGACTCTCATTCAGTCTCACTCTCTGCTGGATTCAGCCTTGACTTGGCATCAGCACCCTTTAGACTTGGACTTGACAGACGTGGTCTTGACCACAGGCTTTAGTATCTAATAAAGTGGGTGGTGAGTAAAATCTAAGAGGGTAGTTTAGGCCATTTGGCCGACAGAAGGGAGATTTCTCATTTCTCTTGAAGCCTGTAACTTCGGTCACATGGCAGAGTGGCATTAAAGTTCTCCTCTTCTACATAATCTATAAAAGGATGTGTCCT
Source organism: Prochilodus magdalenae (assembly GCA_024036415.1). Lineage (NCBI taxonomy): Eukaryota > Metazoa > Chordata > Actinopteri > Characiformes > Prochilodontidae > Prochilodus > Prochilodus magdalenae. The sequence goes on along the minus strand of JAMWET010002814.1, from coordinate 366,707 downwards.
GCTCCTGCTTCCCTTTGTTGTAAATCAAATATCCCCACAGAGTGACGCTCGCATACACACACTGACACGCTCACAGTCACATACAGACAACCACATGCACACACTCCTCACAGTTTCCTCATCTTTCTTTCAGTTTCACTTTGTCTTGTTCTCTCCTCCCCTCTGCCCTGTGGTTGGACACTCAGACATCTTCTTTCCTGACGTCTGAAGTAACGACAGAAGCACTTTAGTCATAACAAGTCTGTGTATGAATGGCACGATGACAAAATCAGCCTTGTTATCTGGAAAAGTGTTTCGTCACTTAAGAGCAGCTCGGAGTCAAAGACAGATCAAAGATTGGATGAATAAGATTAGAATAGGAAAGAGCATTACGAGCATTCGAACTTGTCGTTCTGCCATAATGGTGTACAACACACATACACACATATATAAACACTCAATAGACTATATATAGTGCTGTGTGTGTATATGCTGGGTAGTGTACATATCGTCACAGTTAAAAAAAAAACTTAGGAGAGTTTATAAGAGAATAGAAAATGTTCTTCATCATTAATGCAACTTAATATAACAGTATTTGATTAAAATGTGTTTCATTTTAATTCACTTTTTATTATTTGTATTGGTCTGTATTGATCTGTTCACAATGAAAACTTGACATGCAGCTGGCCCTTTCAAATGATGTATAAAAAAGTAATAGCAGTTCAGTTTTAGACAAAAATTTGAATTTTTTAAATATTTAGTATTAAATTTTAGTAATCTACAGTGGCCTAAAATTACCTGGAGCAAAGTCTGGTTCCACAGCTTACACTTAAGAAGTAACTGGTGTGCTCTGCTCTCTTTATTTGTTATTATTGACCAGAATTTTTGTTTTTTGGTCCATCAGCAACATTAAATATTAATTAAGGCAAAGTAGATGTTAGATGATACCTACACAGTATACATTGTGTATATACATAGTAGGTGTTATTCCAGTGTGCAGATCATTGTAGTTCTATTGGTAGATACAGTAGTTTGATCGATAGATTAATTTAGATCATGTGTATTAATTAACACTATTTACCAAACCTGGTTCTCCTTTAGTTACAAGCATTAGAACTACATGACCCCCTCCCCCGCCCTCAACCTGCACTCTACATCTATAGCTTATCATCATGACATCTCACCACTGAAACTGCCCTGCTTCTGAAATCTCACTTGCTGGTTCCTCTTGTCTATCTATAGGTCAGTAAGAGACTCCTCGTTTATGTCTTATTAAGTAAAGACTGAGTTGAGGTTTTTTTTTCCTCCTTTTTTTGGCCTCTTCCTGCTATCTTATTTTCCACGCCTCTGACTTGCCCTTTCTGTCTGTCGAGCTGCCGCGTCACAGAGCATGTGGTTTTCCTCTCCTCGCGGCACACAGGAAATGTTGCAGCGAAAAACAAACTCAGTCACCTTTTCCATGCTCTTCAAAAGCCGCAGCGGCTAAATATAGGGGCTTCAAACGACCAAAATAAACTGTTTAAAACAATGGTGTTTGGTTATTTTTGATCCAGACCGCTGAGGGTTGTGCTAAACTCGCTCAGTGTGTTCTTTGAGGTGGAACATGGCTAGTTGTGCAGAGAGGAGAAGACGCTTGGACTTCCGGACGGTTGGCCGGTCGCAGCCACAGTCTCTGGGGAACAGATTTGTTATCATTGGCTGTTTTAAAGGGGGCACTCCAGTCTAAAGCCAGAGTTCAGTATGTCATCTGTTGTGTTGTCCAGTTTTCTGTACAGCTGCTATGTATAGCTTAGCCTCATCAATTTATCATCAATACTTTATACTGTTTTCATGGTGTCACTGCTCTCTCACTACAATACCCAGCATGCATTACACAGATAGATCATACAGTCATTAAGAACCCCTGAGGTGTTCAAACACCCGGAGTGCTAGTCTAGCCACTGATTTATAACAATCAGGCTCATATTAGTGCAACTCAGTCATAAAGGAAACAATGCTTCTATCTAGTTAGCCTGCTAACATGCTAACTTTAGCTTTTAGCGTATTTGTTTCTTCATGTAGCCACTCATTTCTGTCATTTGGGTAATCCATTCTTTCCATTCTAGTGATGGTTAGAAGAAAGATATTACAGTTATACATTGGCGATATGACTATTCGCCTTCTTTCTGCATTTGCCAGCTAAGAACAAAAATCAAAAGAGACCCCAAATTCAGGCCCCCACATCCACCCACCCTACATATATCGTCAGAAGGGGTTTTTTACAAAGTCTTTATACTGGAAGTCTTGATTCTTCTAGGATCTGTACGGGCGTGTTCACAACAGATGTAGCGACAGGTTACATTTTTCATTTTGTCCAAATTATCCGTTTCTCTGTCTTCAGGTAGTTTGTGTTGGCTTGTTTTAGAACCTGGAGGCTCTATCGTCACTCATGGCAACATCAACAACATCCTATATAGAGAAATATGCTGTCCATAGATTGATTAGGCGTGTGGGAAAGCCTAGGAAGTGATCACATAGAATTCCAATTAGCTGTCACGGCTGTTGCCGTGGCGTGACATCCACAGCCGATGAGCGCAGAGGCAGTAGAAGCCTTCTCCTTGTTATCGTAATAGTAGCAGGCTTGTTACGGAGCTAAGTATAGGTATCTTTAACAAGATGACACCTTCCATGTTGGACATCTACGACAGCAGTCAGTGGTTTAGGCCCATTAAGTCAATCAGAAGGCTTGGGCTATTTGAGTGTGGCCAAGGAACCGAGAAGGAACTCTCACTCTCTTTCTCTCATTCTCTCACTCGCTATCTCTATCTCTATCTCTCTCTGTCTTTGCCCCTGCTTGCACTTCCTCCTGGCTGGCTCCCTCTCAACTGTTGTCTATAAACTGAAAAAGGCCATTGGGTCAGCTGGCCCCAGGAAAGTGGATTAGCCTTCATTGTCTGTGTGTAAAGAAAGCAAAAAGTCACCCTATAAATAGAACGCTCTAGCTGTAGCTTAAACCAGCCGTGAGCGGATAACGGTAATGAATCTGGCCAGGGTTAGTGTGTTACTATGGTGACACACTGGGAAAGCGATATAAGGATATAACATCGCTAGGCTATAGCTTTCTACGCTGCCTGCAAGTCACAGATATCTAGCTGGTCATTTGAACTCCGCACTGTGCTGGCTAGGTTTCAGAGGACACCGTGGAGAGTGGCTGGCCGTCGCTGCGCTGGCATTTACTCGGGAGGATCAGCTCATAAAAACATCATGACAGTATATCCATCTTGTCAAGAAATTACGTGTCACTTGAAAAATAGCCTTCGTTAAAGCGGCCTCTAAACACCCATCGCAATCATGAGGCTATTGCTCAGCGCCATCAAGACGAGTTAAAGATTCCACACATCAAAAGGGTCCACAAACAGCTTTATCACTTCAACAGGACATTGCATATGAACGCTGATACACATTGCAGTCCTATGTCAAACTTACAAACGGGATATATGAATATACACTAACAACACATGTATATACACAGCATTTATTCCACGGTTTAGCTTTTTGGCCAAATCTAGAAGCTACTAAATCATAAATAATAGTGGATGTATAGTAATTCTGCCTTCAGACTGAATTCCCACTTTATAAAAACATGGCCTTCTGGGTATTAACTTGATTCAGACTTTATTCTTGATGTCGTTATGCATCTTCCTCAGTCAGTGTGGAAGCATCTGGTCATCATTCTGGACACGTGATGTTTCCTTATTGTTTATGACTTCCTATAAATTAGTTGAAGCATGACCATATAGCATTTGCTTGATCCCCATGCTAAATACAAAACCTTGAGCGGTAACTTACTCTTGCTGCTAGCAATACTGACGATGTCTAGGTTAACATGTCTAGGTTTATATATATACAGGAATTTTAATTTCTCCATTTGGTCCCTGTCCTACCACGAACCAAGCACTCATTCTGTCTGTTTTCTTCTTATCGAGATATGATTGTCAGTTGCATCGTGATTGACTAGAAAACATCCTGTCTAATTCTATGGAAACAAGCTGGTGGAATGAGGAATAGGCTGTGTTAGCTGCTACCGTCCTGTCTATCACTGAGAAAACTAAGTAAAAATAGCCATAGAAATTTGACCCTATATTAGAAAGTGACTAGCCCTAATATGTCATTGGTAGAGCTGGTTATATATATATACCTACATATATCTCCACCGTAGGTAGTAACATAGTACACAATAGAAACTCAATAGTGTTATAAATATTTCACCTTTACTTTAAAGGAGCCCAGAAAGATCCTGTAAAAAATACACTGTAATGTTGGAATTTACCACCTCCCAATAAAAAATACCCAATAAATGATGATTTTATATACCTGGTTTATTAATATCTCATATAAATCACATACAAATTCCATTACCCTAGTGTAAAAGAGTGGGCAGTGATACAAAGCAACCGTGTCTCTGATCGTCGAGTAAGTAGGCTGAGGTATTTAGCTGTGATTTATCTCTAAAAGCAGGAGGTTATGGATTTTAGGGTATTCAGTAAGAAGGAGTACAGCGTCTTGATGAAAAGCATGCTACTTGAAACATCCTCTGGTTTTGTCCGACTGTGGCCAACATTCAGCTCAGTCATGTGGAGCTGGAGTTCCCCTGGACACACTCCAGTCTCCCTCCTCCTCACTCTCTCTCTCTTTTTCTCTCCCTCTCTCTCTATAACTCTCTTGCTTTCTCTCCTGTGAGGATTCCAGTGCATCCTACTGGGCATGGAAACAGTCTCTGTGGCCTCCTAAACCCTCTTTATTTTCTTCCCCTCCCCCCAACGGGGCTTTCTTTTTTTGCGATGGCCACTGACCTTTCACGTTGACCCTCAGCGAAAATGAAATGACTCACTTCCTCTTCCATGGCTCCTCAGCCTTTATTCAGCAGGCTGCGTTCCTATGGCTAAGTCTAATACAAAAATCAACCTGGTGGCATAGCTACTGAACATTCTCATGGCCCTCCATGCTGACAGCTGACTCTTAGAAGTTATAGAACCAGGGAGCCCATAGAAAAGCAGCTCATTTATTTATGTATTTATTTTTTCCTTTGAGGGACTCTTATATCAAACATGGCCGTTATTAAATTTAACCTGACCATTTTCCAACTTCTGTTTTTCCCTTAGAATGGAACAGGCTGTTTTACTGTGCCTTTAAGATGTGATTGGCTGCCCTGTATTGTGCCTTGTTCAAAAATCATGCAGAGCTGAAACATCCATTATAACTTCAGTATGGGTGGGTGTGGCTAAATCTGTGGGCTGGATATATGTAATATACAGATATACTGTATAGATAGATAGATAGATACATAGATAGATAGATAGATAGATACATAGATAGATAGATAGATAGATAGATAGATAGATAGATAGATAGATAGATAGATGTGCAAGGGACGCCATTATCAGCAGATAATGACTGAATTAACATAAACCTGCATATATTGGTATTTAAGTGGAGTGGAGTGTCCAGGAGTTCAGATGTACAGTATGTACATTAAGTGTCCAGAGTGTCCAGGAGTTCAGATGTACAGTATATACAGTAAGTGTCTGAGAGCGTCCAGGAGTTCAGATGTACAGTATGTACAGTAAGTGTCCAGAGTGTCCAGGAGTTCAGATGTACAGTATGTACAGTAAGTGTCCAGAGTGTCCAGGAGTTCAGATGTACAGTATGTACAGTAAGTGTCCAGAGTGTCCAGGAGTTAGGATGTACAGTATATACAGTAAGTGTCCAGAGTGTCCAGGAGTTAGGATGTACAGTATATACAGTAAGTGTCCAGAGTGTCCAGGAGTTCAGATGTACAGTATGTACAGTAAGTGTCCAGAGTGTCCAGGAGTTCAGATGTACAGTATGTACAGTAAGTGTCCAGAGTGTCCAGGAGTTAGGATGTACAGTATATACAGTAAGTGTCCAGAGTGTCCAGGAGTTCAGATGTACAGTATGTACAGTAAGTGTCCAGAGTGTCCAGGAGTTCAGATGTACAGTATATACAGTAAGTGTCTGAGAGCGTCCAGGAGTTCAGATGTACAGTATGTACAGTAAGTGTCTGAGAGTGTCCAGGAGTTAGGATGTACAGTATATACAGTAAGTGTCCAGAGTGTCCAGGAGTTCAGATGTACAGTATATACAGTAAGTGTCCAGAGTGTCCAGGAGTTAGGATGTACAGTATATACAGTAAGTGTCCAGAGTGTATGTAGGATTCAGATGTACAGTATATACAGATAAGATGTCCAGAGTGTCCAGGAGTTAGGATGTACAGTATATACAGTAAGTGTCCAGAGTGTCCAGGAGTTCAGATGTACAGTATATACAGTAAGTGTCCAGAGTGTCCAGGAGTTAGGATGTACAGTATATACAGTAAGTGTCCAGAGTGTCCAGGAGTTCAGATGTACAGTATATACAGTAAGTGTCCAGAGTGTCCAGGAGTTAGGATGTACAGTATATACAGTAAGTGTCCAGAGTGTCCAGGAGTTAGGATGTACAGTATATACAGTAAAGTGTAACAGTGCATAAATAAGCCTATGATTAAACAATGTATGTAAATGTGTTTGTTCTTGTGACATCACAGAAACGAAACATTGGAAATAAGGTGCGCCAGGACTACAGACAGCAACTGAAGACTTTTCCTGGAGCTGTATGTTCATGCCAGGACCCATTTAGGTACCGTCACCGTGTGAGCAGATCCTGAAATTCAGCGAACACAAAGAAGTAAAGCCAAAAAGCTGTGAGTTCAGATAGAGCCACGTTATCTTGTCATCCTGACCAAAATTTAATTCCCTGTTGTCATAAATCTTCCTCCCCCCCTGCATTATTGCGTAATAGGACAAGGAATAATGATGGCAATCAACCGTGAGCTGAAGGTGTGCTTGGGGGCGGGGATGGGGTAATATTAGTGTTGTATTTGTTCTGCCAGCACTACACAGGGATTTTCTCTAATTCAGGTAGGAATTCTTAACACTTACCTTGTGGGATGGGATTCTCCCATTAACAGTGGAACCAGAACCACAGAGACGGCGTCAAGTGACATGCTACATGTTGCACCATCAAATACCTCTGAATACCTGGGCAGTGAGCCATGCCATTTTCGTTGTTCGTGCTGAAACGGACGTATATGCTTTATATACACATATATGAGGGATTTCTAAACAGTTCTCCTGAACAGGCTTCAGGCTAAATGTGTGGAGATACAGCAGTGCCAGGTGTTTGTGCACAGACAGACGACATGGCCCTTAGCCCTTAGGCCTAGAGGCATGGAAACATTCCCCTGCTGCAAGCCCTCCCCAATCACGACCAGTCAGACAACTACTGCTCCGCAAACCCCGTGTTGAGTTTTTCCACACGCCTTATACCTGGCAATCATCTTAGATTCTGAGTCATGGTACACGGCGAAACAAGTTCATATGGCGTTTAGGGCTTTGAAAACATTCATAAATCAAGGCCTCTTGACATGCTTAGCAGGAACGTAGGAGCAGACGAGTTTTGGGCGTCATGCTAAATTGCTACAAATGATAATGTTCGTTGCACTAGGGGAAAAAAGGTGGTTCTCTGGAACGCTGCCACTGAAAAGCCACTTTCTATTCTCTACAGAACGGTTCAGTAGATGGTTCTTTAAAGAGCCATTATTTCGTAAATGAGGCTTTGGGAGGGAACCTTAAACAATCTCAGTATGTTGTAAAGCTTCAATGCAAATGAACAGTGACGCACTGTGACCGTGTCAAATCTTAGTCAACAAAAAAAAAGAAAAAAGAAAAAATTAATTCATAAATAAAAACAAGAAAAAAGCCCATTTCTACAATAATACCCATTTCTGCTAACCTTATTAGCATGTTAGCGCTAAGCTAATGGTGGAAATCTACATGTTTTGGACATTTTATATTAACAGGCCTTTCATACACGTAAGCTTACGATGGATATTAGCATATTTCAGAAGTCCCCCAACCGGTTTGTTTGGCCATGGGCACATGGAGGGTGTGGCCTTGTGTAACAGTGAGCGCGGAGCACCACGTGTAGTGCCGGGACTGTGGTGAAAGCTGTAAATACAGTAGAAACAGTGTAGAGGGGTTGGTAGTGCTGTTCTGTGCAGGGCTGTTTGGTGGAGTGGTGATCCAGTGTTGGTGTCCACCGCCACAGAGAGTAGTGTACATGCCGAAGAGCTGCTTGATGTACTGGCTGTTTAGTAGCGCAGGCCGACAGTCTCCACTATGCCCTATGCTCTGTGCTCACTATGCTACTGTGCGCAATCATAGCTTTCGTCTAAATCACCATGTTTCCTGTGTGCCACATTGGTGTCAGAGGTGGTATCGTCCCTCAACAGACTGCAGTGTGAACTCAGCAGTGAACCCGCGGAGAGAACGGAGGGCTGTAGAAAGGAAGCAGTGCCACTAGGCTAGACAGGGAAGACAGAGGCCTCTGTACTGAGCATAACCGATTGCGTTTTCCATTAAAAAGATTTGGTCTAAAGCGTTATGTTTTCTGTGTCTTCTTGCTCCATGCCAGTGCCATGATATTTTAAAGAGGAAGGAAAAATACAGAGCAGAAGATTTGGATGTGAATCTTTTAGACCTTTTTTGGGTAAAATGGTCAATTTTATGGAAATAAAAAATAGCAAAAAAGCAGAATATCCAGCTAACCATTGTAAGTTGCAAGGATGATTGGTTAATTGCACCGTCAGGCCTTGTGTTGAGCTCTTGAAGGCCTAACAACGCCTCACAAATCCTGATTGGACAATTTTTTGTAGGACGTAAGCAAAACTTAGGATCGAAAAAACATATTGCTTAATAAAAATGCACTACATTAAATAAATATATCCATTAATGTTTTTTTTTGATTCCCCAAAACACTTTAGCCCTTCTCTGAAGACCCTCAGAGTTCCCCAATTAAACCAGTCACAGGTTTTTACTAGAACCATGTACATGTAACTTTTGTTCCTAGAACCATTTAGGGAACTTTTGTTTTTTGAGTGGGTCTTAAGCATGTACATCTCCTTTGTGATGTGTTCAGATGTGCTCCATTCATTCATGAGAACACCGTGATCATTATTTCCATCTTAGAGCCTTAAAAGAAATGTTTTTAATAATGCTCTGACTCATTAAACAGCAGAAAACAAGCCCAGTGACACATTGAGAGACTTTCGTTCTTCCTCTGCAAGCGATCACCTGAGGACAAGCAGTGACGGCAAGAACCTTGCCGCAGTTGTAAGTAGATAAGTGTCTTAAAGGGGCTTTGTTTGTTTAACCGTCTGCTCCTAAGCGGGACCACATGGTGGGTTTATTTTAGGGCCGCACTAGCAGTGGAGGCATCTGTGAGGCTGAGCAAAAACGAAGCTGCTTCCGTTTTCCACGCGTCAGCATTGGACTCTCCGTTTCTGAGCCTGTGATATCACGGAGCACAGGAAGTGACATCACTTCCCTGTTTGCAGGGTTTTGGTAATTGTGGCCCAGACAACAAATGACAGCTGAGCTGTGCTGTGCTGGAAAATGGATATGACTGTGGTTAGAGGTTAGCCTCATAACACTGTTCCTTTATTGGTCTCCACTGTTCTGGTTCTTACAGTGCTTGATGCACCCACAGGCTTCATGTGTAGACAAAGAAACAACAAATAAAATAAAGTCGCCACACATGCAAACTGTCCGTGGCACAGTCAAGTTTCTCCGTGCAGCTGCTTTGTGCTAACTGATGCTTGCTGTCTGCTTCAACTGGCGACAACATCGTTCAACATGCTCTTTCCTCGAATAAATACAGAGCCAAAAACACTAAAGCCAAAACTAGCACTCCAAAACATTACATCCAAAAGTACTAACTAGTCATTAGCCAAAAATGAATAAATCAAATAATATTAAAAATATCAGCCTACACACAGAATTCCACCCACAAGCCTTTACCCACAGGAGCCCTCAGTCAAAAACTCCAAAATATTACACCCACAGGTCAGACCAAAATATTACACAACACAAATATTATACTTTTCACATGACACATTAGCAAAACATCCAGAATAGAGGCCCACAAAACAAAAGAGCACACAAAATCTTTGATTTATTATTATTATTATTATTTTTATTATTATTGTTATTATTATTATTATTATTATTATTTAAATTGAAGTAATTAGCCAGTAAATTAGCCAATAGCTGTAGTTTACAAATAGACAGGTCCTTTTTAGTAGAGCTAAACCAAAATGATACACTTACAGAATATCCCATTTTTATATTAAGCTAATTTTACACTTTACATTACGTTTGCATTATTGTAGTGTAAACACATTAACTAAAAATCCATAATAGTGGCATACATAACATATTAGCCAGAAAACAATAGAGCACACTAAATAGTAGTTATTAGCCAACAGATTAGCCAATAGCTGTAGTTACAAATACACTTACAACCACTTACACCCACAGGTCTTTTTGGCATTAGTCACCAGTCAAAAAAATCCAAAACATTACGCCCACAGAGCAGTGTACTTAATTGGCCTAAAGCCAGAGAAAAGAACATTTTGGAATTGACTTTTGGACGTTTTGTTTTGAGTTGCCCAAAAACAAACAAGCTATATTTATTAAAAATAATGAAAGTAACAAAGTTTCTGTAGCGACAATTTGAGCTAATTTAGCTAATAAAAACACTAGCCGGTACGTGACTAGCACACAGCTTCAAACAGCCACAAGCACGTATAATATGAGTAGTTTTATTACAATACTTTTAAAAATGTTTACTGAATCACTGAAACGTTTCGGTAGTGACAGTTTGTAATGTTACGTGTTGATTTTCAGACTCGGGAAAATGTCGTTACCCAGTTTGTACTGGAAACCCAGTTTGGACTATGCATGTGCAGCACATGTATGTAATGTCCGTTTTCACTGTCTGTACCTCGGGTTTACTTCTGTGTAATTTGAAAACGTAACACCTTTCTGTCCCACCATGCCTTTTTACTCCACTGATTGTATATGGGATGCTGAACTCTCTTGAACAGTTCTCATGCATGCATCGTCTAAACGGGTCAGTCAGGCAGCAGCCGTAAAACAGTAGCAGCAATGACGTGGATTTTCACACATACGCAGTCCAAATCCTGTTTCCAGTTCAACTCAGGTGATGACCAGGTTCTTAAATTTTAATTTTATGTTCTACACAGGGGTTAACAGCCAAATAAAAAAGAAGTCATAAAACAATATAATCTGTAAATATTATTATTTTTTATTTAACATTTTTTTTATAAACCCAAACTGCTAATTACTTTCCAAAATATTACAATAACAGGTTCGACTTTATTTGGCAAAGTGTTTTAGACATTAGCCAAAAATCTAAAATAGTAGTGCAATTTTTATAGGGCAGTCAATGTCAAAAATAGTAGCTTATGCAACATTTGCACCCATTTATTTATTTATTTATTTATTTATTTATTTATTTACATTGCAGTCTAAATATATAAATAAATAACCCAACATCTAAACCTCCCACCAGCCAGTGTGGTGTTTCTTTAGAGGTCAGTTCTATTCCGATCACAGCAAACTTATTTTTGGACATATATGAGTTCAGTTGGTTAAACGTGGGCCTCGTATCTGAACGGCACATCTAACAAACCCAGCTGCGGAACAATAGTGGACTGTACACTGTACTTTCCCCCCTAGTCTCCAACCACAGCGCTTACCTTTCTGACTGCGCTTTGCATAGTAAAATAGCCACAGCAGTGGAGAGTGGGAGCAAACAGTTGCCTAGCTGCAAAACCTCAACCACCTTTCAGTGTGTGCCACTCACAGCCTCATATGCATTTCCTGTGGTAGTGTGAAACAAGCTACAAGCTAGCATGAAAACCTGCTCAGCTCACTGTGAGCAGCACATACAGAACGAGACTGTAGAGCAATGAAGGAAAAGAGGAAACAAAAAACAACCAGACACAAGTTTCTAACTCAGGTTGACCTGTTGAATCATGAGATGGGTATCCGTGGCCTCTCTCTGGCGGGGAAGGTGTCGGCATCCCGCGCAATAAATCATGTTTTCATCTAAATAAAGCTAGCAAAGACAATAGGCTTGGGTACCTTGGAGACCAGGAGGACTTCTTTGCCATGGCAACTGTGCGCTGGGATGCTGTGAGCTGAGATACGGTCTCCGGCGGCCGTGGTGTGGGAGAATGCAGAGAATGTGGCGAGCTGTGTTTTTTTTTTCTTGGGCATGAAGTCACACAAACAAGACCATAAAACAGTGGGCAGAGTATTCCAACTTACATTTCAGGGAAAATGGGTTTCTCCCCGTCAACATCTGGAAGCACCTTAGGTTACAGGTGCCCTGTCCATCAGTGTTTATCACTGACTCTGATTTCTTTGCGAAATAAAAAGTGTTTTATGTCCATGTTATTTTACACACAGTGGTAAATACCCAAATACAAAGACGTACGCCACCATTACAGTCTCTAGTAACTCCTTTTCATTCTTCTATAATTTTTGTGAACCCAAAATGCTAAATATTACCCATAATATTACATTTACAGGCCCATCTTTCTTTTACAATGTGTTTTAGTCATTAGCCAAAAATCTAAAACAGTACATCATAGAAAATACCACTCCCTCTAGGCAGTGCAATTTTTATACATCAGTCAAAGTCAGATATAATAGTCAAGGCAACATTCCACCCATGCATTTATTTCTTTATACAGCCTTCTAAATAAATAAATAAATAACCCAACATCTAAATCTCCCCAAAATACCCCATCAGCCTGCGTGGTGTTTCCTTATACGTCTATTCTATATAGGTACTGTTCCGATCACAGCTTATTTTTGGACATATGTAGATGAGTTTGGAAGTTCTGTAGGCTACAGGTGCACTGTCAATCAGAGTGTATCACTGACTCTGATTTCTTTCTCTTTCTCTGATTCTCTGAAGGTAGTGATTTTGAAACAAATTTAAAAGTTCCATCAAACTCACTTCTAGCATTAAAAATGCTACATCTTTTCCTGCAAAAAAAGTTTCACCTGACTGAAGGTGACTGCTCATGGTGGTGGGTGTGGCTTGCCATATAACTACTCTAGCCAGCAGGGAGCTGCCATCCCATGTGGGAGACAGGGTTCGATTGTGCTACGAATGTACTACACCTATAAGAGTCCCTGGGCAAGACTCCTAACACTACCTGGGCCTACCCGTAACACAAATAACCTGGCAGATTAACTAAAATGATCAACAGAATCTGAAGAAACAGGAGGTTTGATGGCGTGTCAAGAACGCCATTGCATCTTATTGCAGAGATATCTACTAAAGTTGAAGCAAGCTAACCAGCTAGACCCGGCACATTGTGTCTCACAGTACCACTTGGTATTGGTGGTAGTGAGTCACTGTAGCATCAAGTCTGCCTTTGGTCCCCACATGAGGAACTTTAACGTCATTCAGATAGTTAATGTTACCCAGTTATGTTACCAACCTGCATTAACACTTCTTGATACCTGAAGCACAGAACTCCTATAGCTAACTGCTTTGTTCAGGAGGAAGAAGTGTGAACACGTCCATGTGTCAAGAAGAACAAGTGTGTACAAGTCCATGTGTAAGTGCAAACGTACACGAGTGGGTGTGTGTTTGTGTACTCTCTTTCATTCGCTCTCTCTCTCTCTCTTTGTCTCTCTCTCTCTGTCTCTCTCTCTGTCTCTCCCTATGTCTCTCTCTGTCTCTCTCTCTCTCTCTTGCTCTGTCTCTCTCTCTCTACCTGTACGTGCTGGACTGCAAAGCAAACCTAGGCAGCAGCAGCAGCAGCAGCAGTCATGGGGTGAAGAGTGTGAACTGCCTGTTGTGTGTAGACCGAGCTCCTGTTAGTTTCCTGTTGTCACGGAACAAGAAGTGCATGTCTGCGTCTGCGTGCACTCTATATCACACCGGCCGGGGCCACACGACTACCCTGAAACTAAAAGTGGCTTTTCTTGTAATCAGCCTGTATATGTTCAACGGCGCCGACTTTCTTCACACGAAACCATTCACTTTTGATGGATTCCTTTAAAGGGGAATTCCACCAGCTGTTCAAAATGTCTGCAAAATTTAACCTTGGGATATAAATAAAGCCATTCAGTGTGGTCTGATGCGAAGCAGTTCCCTGTAGAGAATCTTACCCAATTTAAATTTTAATTTATTATAGTGATGATGTATAGTCTCGATACATACAGCGCCAATGTGGCCATTTCGGTTACTGACAGGAATGACCTGTAGACCTGCATGTGTCTCCTTAAACTTATATGTCATGTGGAAAATCCATTTTTGGGCAGATTGTTTTGCCCTGCATGGACGCCTGGATCATGTATAGATTTAAAAATATATATCTGAATATGAATCCAGATATATGAATATGAAATATGTTTTAGGCCCAAGCAATGTCTCAGGCAAGAGGACGTGTATTTGTAACTAACTCAAGTAATAACATTTCCTGTTCGTGATGGAGCTTGTAAAAAGCTACATCATAGAAAGTTACGCTCACCAGGCATCTGGTTCCCATCACCACCACTGTGAACAATTCTGACTAGGTTTCTCTAGAACCGAGCATTTCACATCAAATGAGTCTTAATGACAGACATTTCGGGAAAAGGTTGGTGGAAATCATGTCTAGGGCTCATTCGTAAGCTTCTCTACATATGGATGTACAGAACCGAAAATCTTTGATTCTTTTACTGCTCGTCCCATAGAACAAAAAAACTCATATCTCCAAAACTGGTAACTTCACAGGAGAAGCAAACACACCCTTAACTTTGAAAGAATGGGAAGGAAAGGGTCCAAGATCTTATTCCAGGTCATTTTGAACGCCTTATTTTGATCTGTCCGTCATAAAATTCTGACACAATGTTTGTTTTAACAGCATTGTTATTTTTAAGGCTTTGTAAGGCTATGAGCTTTTCTGGCATGGCCCATATACTGTATAAGGTCACTGTTGGAACGAAAATTGTCCAACAGAAGTTAATGTAAAATTATTTTTGTCCAGATGCTGGGGTCCATTTCTATGGATTAAAGTTTTCACACAAAGTACAAATTGACTGGCATATGTAAAATGTCAACAATGGGGAAAATGGTGGTACAGTGTATTATGTACATTAACCCGGCGGCCCGTAAAGCCTTTACGCCACTGAAAAGAAGTGTTTGCTCTGGGAGTCTTTTCTCCCTTCCTGAACTGTAGTGTGAACTGTTTCTGTCTGTTATGTATTTTTTATCCAGTGTTTGCTCACCATCGCTGTTGAGTTTCTGTCCCAACAAGTCCACCAAGTAAACATTCGAAATGCCAGTCACGTTTTTCCTATTAGCAGATCCAAGGTCTATTATTTGCTAATCCAAAACACACCGCATAACAAGGCAACATCTGAAGTGTTGCTGTTTGCTCCAGTGCCACTGGTTAACAGTGTTTGGTGTAGTAAGGGACTTCGTTTTTTGTTTGGAAGGGTGTGGTGTTGCTTAAATATGAAATATCACTGACTCGGTTCATGCATTTTCACGTAATAGCACAACAACATAAAACTAGTTTCGACTTCTGGATCACACGTTTTTAATAATAAGTTATTCCGTTTCCATGACGCCCTTACCCAGAGCGACTTACAAGGGTATTCATATTACAGGTAGGCCAATGTAGTGTTAGGAGTCTTGCCCAAGGACTCAAACTCGAACTCGAACTCCTATCTCCCAGATGGTGTGGTACCTCCCTGGTGGGTAGTGGTCAGCTGAGCCACACCAACCACATGGGCGATTGGTTAATAGGTCTGTCTTCATCCTCTTCATCAATTATAAAAGACCATAAATAAAGAGCATGCATGTGCTTTTGATCCAAACACAACATTTTAAAGTGGTAAGAATAAAAAAAAAGAAAAAGATTTTTATTAATAGTGAATAAAATATTAATTCTGTTACTTCTGTATAGGCTTTATGTAGGCCTGCTATAATAAAACAGTGGGTATTAGGCCCACCCGTTGTGTTTATGTAAATAGGGGCATGTTCACCCACGCAGGCTATTAAATTCTACAGTGTCTGAATCAATTAACAGCTCCAACACAGAAGTATGAAATGCAGTATAGCACCTCAATAGAATTCCCTGTTTAAAATGCATCGACAGGTTAGCTGGCCAAACACTTCTCACAACCATAAAAGAGGTTATGGAAATGCACAGAGGATAATCAGAGCTATTGTCTACTTAATGGACATGATTTCTGAATTCCTCTACTGTCTCAGAGAAAGTGACCACATACATGCTGTATGAATTTTGCAAGTTGATTAATTTATCATGGGAGATGTGATGTAATAAAGTAGAGGGCTTCACAGAACAGAAACATAATATTAGCAAGTGGTAATAGAGACAGATGTAATTTGTTTATGGTTTTATTTATGATTTAAGTTTTTTGTTCAGAAATTCGTTTGGAGCCCTGGATAACCGGACTATCGGAGTCTTTAGTTGGGATTATAAATGTAATTTAATTTGATGAAAAACAATAAACTTCTCTAAAGTAATGCTAATTTCTGTTAGCACCCCTACAGGATTCTCATTATATGTTAGCGCTAAGTTAACGGCCATTCATGAATATTTTTCAGCTGTTAAACACATTTAAAGCCTGACATGTCACATTTATAACATGCATATCATGGTATAGTTTACATCCTAGCAGTTTCACAATGACCCTTTCAGAGGCCTGACGTCAACACAGTCTATGATGTATCTGTTCTCTACCACTGAAATGGAAAATGGGAGTGGTTGATTCTGTGGCAAGGCAGCCAACAGCTTGGGGTCTCAGGCCAGTGGAGGACCGCCTGAGGGTATATTTTTATTATCGAATTCCATTAAATTAAATTACATTAAATACATATTAATATTTAGAAAATAAAAGTAATGTACAGTTTTAAATTAAAATGTTATTAGGTCTAACATAGTGGTGTTGGACTTGGTTGGAGGGGTCTCCTGTGAATTTTGGCCTAGGACCCCAACAGACTCTAGAATCGCCACCAATGTTATGTTTCTAACTATGCCTATGGTTAATCTGACATGTTAGACCTCCAGTTAAGGGAGACCATATTCACCAAGATACCACAGAGGAAAAAAAAAAGTTCTGGGGCGCATGACCCGTTTATTAACTATGAAATGAGAGGATTAGTATAATACTTAGAGTTTAAATATAATAAGCATTATTATATTCAATAAAAATGAACAACATATTACAGACACCATTTCCTGTATTTCACAGAAGGTATTACGCCCTGAGGGTTCCCCACTGTGGACAGCACCGACATCAAATGTAAGTACACTTGTAGTGGGATTGAATATCACTCATATTGTCCACATGGGATCATTTAATGGTGGTTGGATAGCACTTATAGGCCATTACTGCACTGAGAGGTTATTTCCTTTAGCAGTTTAGTACTCCTGTCACAGCTTTACGTGCTGCTGCTGTTTTAAATAACCCATACATTTCTATAAGGTGGTTTTCTTTCATCGTGCATCCCCCGACCCCCCAAGAAAAGGCAAAGGCGCTGATGTACTGGAATACATGCAGTACAATATAGTCCGGTTTTACCATTACAGTTCCAGTAAGTTTTGCGTGTCTGAATTCATGTACAAACTAAAAGTGGTTTGGAAAGTTTCAGTATTGATCTTTACATGCACTCTTTCCATTCTGTATGAATCAAACAACCCTGGATTTGATGGTAACCCACCAATAAGTTTCTGACTGTAGCTGTTCTGACAGTCCTTCCTGATTTATTCACTCTGCTCCTCAGATTCGGCCTTGGCTGTTGTGCTGTTTGTCAGAACCATCTGGGGCTCACATGTCCCCCTCACCCATCATCCTTTTTGACACGCTCCGTTTTGATGTGTATGATTATTGTATGACTCAAAAATCGTCCCAGTTTTGTAACCGTTGCTTGGCTTTTGCTCCCTGCAGGCCATTCTGGATCGACCACCTTCCCAGGTCCAGCACTCAACCTTGCCTGACCTGGCGCCCTCAGGCCAACCAGCAACTCACTGGACCATTCAGTCCAAGCCACCAAGAACAAAACAGACGCCCTGTTGACAGGTTTCCAATATGAACACAGAGTACACACCTACATAGGCATATGTTTTCAAGATCAAGATTGAAAAGAATTTTATTATCATCCCAGTCAAGTATACAGTGGAACAAAAACACATTCCACTAGCGCGACATAAAGGGCCGAGTGTTTGGTAAGCCAGGCGGCATGAGTGATCATGACGACTGCAGTCAACAAGGCAGTGGAGTTGGGTTTGGAGTGATGCGAGTATGTTTTGCTGCACTGAAATATCATACGCATTAGAGCTGAGATTCTTGTCACGTCATTACACATTACAGTGAGCCTTATCTGCCTCTTTGGCTGCCTCGTCTGCCTCTTTGACTGTCTCGTCTGCCTCTGTGGCTGGCTTGTCTGCCTCTTTGACTGGCTTGTCTGCCTCTTTGACTGGCTCATCTGCCTCTTTGGCTGGGTGGTCTGCCTCTGACTGGCTGGTCTGCCTCTTTGGCTGGTGTGCCTCTTTGACTGGCTGGTCTGCCTCTTTGGCTGGTCTGCCTCTTTGGTTGGCTTGTTTGCCTCTTTGGCTGGCTTGTCTGCCTCTTTGACTGGCTAGTCTGCCTCTGTGGCTGGCTGGTCTGCCTCTTTGACTGGCTCATCTGCCTCTTTGGTTGGCTGGTCTGCCTCTTTGACTGGCTCATCAGCCACTTTGACTGGCTTGTCTGCCTCTTTGGTTGGCTCGTCTGCCTCTTTGACTGGCTCGTTTCCCTCTGTGGCTGGCTTGTCTGCCTCTTTGGCTGGCTCGTCTGCCTCTTTGACTGGCTCGTCTGCCTTTTTGGCTGAGTGGTCTGCCTCTTTGACTGGCTGGTCTGCCTCTTTGACTGGTCTGTCTCTTTGACTGTCTGGTCTGCCTCTTTGGTTGGCTTGTTTGCCTCTTTGACTGGCTGGTCTGCCTCTTTGGCTGGCTTGTCTGCCTCTTTGACTGGCTCATCTGCCTCTTTGGTTGGCTGGTTTGCCTCTTTGACTGGCTCATCTGCCTCTTTGGCTGGCTGGTCTGCCTCGTTGACTGGCTGGTCTGCCTCTTTGACTGGCTCATCTGCCTCTTTGGTTGGCTGGTCTGCCTCTTTGACTGGCTGGTCTGCCTCTTTGGCTGGCTGGTCTGCCACTTTGACTGGCTGGTCTGCCTCTTTGACTGGCTCGTCTGCCTTTTTGGTTAACTTGTCTGCCTCTTTGACTGGCTCGTCTGCCTCTTTGACTGGCTCGTCTGCCTCTTTGGCTGGCTCGTCTGCCTCTTTGACTGGCTCATCTGCCTCTTTGACTGGCTCATCTGCCTCTTTGACTGGCTCGTCTGCCTCTTTGACTGGTGAAACGTTCATATAACTTTGGTTACTTTAAATCCAGATGGAGCAAAATTGCACCTGAGTTGCATAACATAAAGTGTCTTCACTGGAAGCTCAGCCAGTAGTACAAGCATTACACGATCATCAAAACACCCAGGTAAAAATGAAGTATATTTTAATGTACTAGATATTTACTTTAACACCAGCAAGTACAATTTAAGCACATTATTGTTGCTTTAAAATATATATGTATATAGATAGATAGATAGATAGATAGATAGATAGATAGATAGATAGATAGATAGATAGATAGATAGATAGATAGATAGATAGATAGACAGATAGATAGATAGATACTTTATTGATCCCAGAGGGAAATTAAAAAAAAATATATATATATATATATATATATATATATATATATATATATATATATATATATATATATGATAAGTCTATTTTAATATATTGGAAATATATATATGAAAATAGCTGTTTCAGTACATTAATCATAAGTTCAAGGTATTATGGTAAGTTAATGTACTGAAAGTGTTATAGATAGAACTGTATTTATGTGTACTATTTTGAGACACCATAAACACCATAAAGATTAAATATATATGTCCCAGCCCTGAAGAAGAGTGAAATTTAAGTAAAGTTTTTTTTTTCTAATTTTAGACATGTATGGCCCTACCTCTGATAGTCATGCTTCACCTCTGCTTTTTGGGACTCCTTTGTTCTAAAGTGAAATGCCAATGCTTTTTTTGGCGTCTGTATTTTTACAAGTCAAGTAAATGTGCTCCAATGTCAATGAAGTAATCATTTAAGCAGAAGTAAAAACTGACGCCACGACAAACTCTAGCCCATCTCGAAAACCAGACG
Organism: Prochilodus magdalenae; assembly: GCA_024036415.1. Classification (NCBI taxonomy): domain Eukaryota; kingdom Metazoa; phylum Chordata; class Actinopteri; order Characiformes; family Prochilodontidae; genus Prochilodus; species Prochilodus magdalenae. Next base: position 346,539 of record JAMWET010002814.1, on the reverse strand, counting down.
TTCTTAAATGGTTCTTTTCCCAAACAGATAGATCTAGAAAGAACTGTCTCTGTGTAGAACCTTAATACTGTAGTAAGGTTCTTTAAACTTTGAAAAGGTTCTTCACTCTGCGATGTCTCATTTGCACAGGTGTTTCTTTCAACAACCATCTACTGAAAGGGTCTTCTATGGCATCATGCCAAAGAATTATATTTGTACCATGTAAGAGCTCGAGCTCAATCTAAGTGTTTCATTGTCTATGAAATAATGATTCAAGCAGAAGTAAAAGTTTCCACCTTCAGTGTGGAAGTGCTAAATGCTAACGCGAGAGCGACAGCGAAACTGTCCAGGTGCTAAAGAAAAGCTGAATGAAATTACACCCATAAAGCCATTAGGGAGAACAGGGGGTTAAATCTGATCCCTCACCAATATGAGCAAAGGCCAAAGGTTGAGCACGTGAGAGTTCATTCTCAGAACAGTACAAATCCATCTAAATTGCATTTAGAGGAAGGTAGAGCTGAGTTCCCACCCCTAGCCGTGCCAGCTACGCACCGCAAGTGAGGTTGGCTTCTTCATTAAGGATCTCATTAGGAAACGGGGGGAGGTGTTTTCGCAGGGTTAGCGCTAGCACCTGCAGAGTCTGAGGCCCTCGTTGTTTCCCTCCTCCTTTGACAGTCCATGGACGAAGCGAGTTAATGATACCACTCTCAGCTGACACGATTTGGAATTCAGGTAGGCTATAAATCAGATCTGGAAGTTTCCGTCTCCCAGAATGCACTTGAGTCACACTCGCCCAGAATTCTCAGTAACAATAACAGTCCAGCCGGCTGGTTTAGTCATCGCTCTTCTCTTCCAGTTTACATGCTTTATGACCTAAGCTCAAAGCAAAAGCATTGCATAAGAGACAAGAAAACGGCCATGCTGCACTAAGGAAAGCTTCAAAAGCCAACTAATTACTGGATCCTTCCGACGATGACGTTTCCTTTATAAGCTTTTCTCTACCTTAGGCACGGCTTAGGTTTCAGCATGCTGCAGACTTTTAGCACGTGCTAAAGTTACCGCAGTTGTCTTGTGGAATTTCCCCACAGTGAAATGGATATAGGACTAGATACGTGAAAAAAAAGAGAGGGTCCTTTTGTCATGTGCAGTGGATAAGAACAAAGGCACTGAGACAGTGTCTCAGAGGTTGGCTATCTCGTGCTGCCTTGTGGCCACTGCTAATTGTTTCCCTGTCGAGTGTAACCTTTGGCGGTCTAAAGTTGCCCACAAGGGCCGCAGCTCCACAGCATTTGTCACAGTAATGGAGCGTAAGAAGCCAGTAGCATAGAAATAACGCAAAGGATACCACTTGGGAGGACACGATGTGTGGTTTAGGTTGGTATTCACGTTACCATGGCTATCCTGAGGTTAGGAGGTTTGTGCTGGCTGTGGGATTGATCATGTAAATGCCTTCTGATATTAGACTCCATTAAAGACACCTTTCAGCAATATGAGTCTTACATGACCAGAGGTGAACAGAGTGGCCTAAATCCAGCCTCATGTAGTAGTAACACTATTACGTTATTGAAAGAGTGAGTCAAGTAGAGGTAGAAGTAGATACCACGTTGACTGGATCCTTATCTGAACCAATTAAATGATTCAGTGTGTACAGGTTTTTGTTCCAGCCACCAGAGGTGAGTAGAGGAACCTATAACCATGCTCAAGTCAAAGTGAAATAATGACTCAGGCAGAAGTAAAAGTTACTACCAACTTCAAAACACCCTTAGAATTTGAGGTTCCTAAATGGTTCTTGGATTTTAGAAAAAAAAAATACTTTTACTTATTATAGAACCTGGATATTATACAAGGTTATTTAAACCTAAAAAAAAAAAAAAAACTAAAAAATTTACATCATTTAAATCCATCATGCCACCAAGAAGTGGTTCCTGAAAGAACTTTCCATTGAAAGTCTCTTTAAGGAACCAAATGGGTTCTTTTATGGCATCGTGCCTAAAAGTTCTTTTTGGCAGCGTTCCTATGTCAATGAAATAATGACTCAAATGGAAAGTAGCTGCCAACTTAAGTAATCCTTCAGGTTCTCAGATGGTTCTCGGCCTAGACTTTCAGTTCTAGAGGAAAAAATTAAAACTGGAACAGACAAATTCGGCTTAAGTTCTTAAATCTTTAAAAGGCTCTTCACACTTGCATGGAAAGATTTTTTTCAAAAGTGGTTCTACAAAGAACCATCCATTTGATAGGTTCTTCAGTAGTGCTTTGATGACATCAGCACTTTTGTCACCTTTATTTTTATGAGTCAAGCTGAAGAAAAGTGTTCCTCTGTTAATGAAATAATGACTGCAGTAGTAAAAGTTAGAGGCAGCCACGACCTTCAGCAAACCCTGAAATCCTCCACAAAACTCCAAAAAGCTTCTTCAAATCTAGTTTACAAACCATCCAAGAGTCTTCCAAGAAGACCATCCAAGAAGCAGAGACTCTTTAAGGAGCCAAAAGTGGTTCTCCTAGGGCACCATGCCAAAAAAATGCAGGTCTACATTTTTCTATCTCAATTAAATAACGAGTCAAGCAGATGTAGAAACTGATGTCACTATGAACTTCCAAATCTGGTGTTCTTAAATGGTTTCCAGCTCAAATAAACCGATCTAAAACCCTGTCTCAGTATAGAACCTTCACTTTTGTAGAGAGGTTCCTTCAACTTCAACAACTTCCTCACTCCCTGAGATCTCATTTGTAAAAATGGTTCTTTAAAGAACCATCTACTGAACGTTTATACGAACCAGTAGTGGTTCTTCTAGGGCATCATACCAAAGAAGTATTTGGGCCCCTGTTCAGAGCTTAACAGTCATTAACGCTGAAGTAATGTTTTCTCAAGAACATCCCTAAATTTTAAAGTTCCCGAGTGGTTCTTGGCTCAAAAGGTTCTTTAGGGAAACAAAGAAGAACCCTGTTTGGTATCAGTATGAATGAATGAATGAATGAACGAATGAACGAATGAACGAATGAATGAATGAATACTCCACACGTTTTGTGGAATCAGTCAGAACATGTTGACTGTCAGCTACACTTGCTGTCATCATGCACCGCAGATTGCACACGTACTCCAGCTCTAGTGTGGTTTTAGGAAAGCTTGGTTCAATGGTTCACATAGCTCTGTAGATGTGTCATTTACCGGAGTGGGTAATAACTGGCTGCGTGCTTCAGCACAGTTGCTCAGTAGTACGGTTCTGAGATTTTTACTGGGTTCTATTCAGTCCTACTGATCCTTCCTCTATCTGGGGTTTAGTTCCATTCTGTTCTGTCAGTTCAGCTCCACTACTTTTTTATTTCTAGATCAAAACTTTACCAAACCACCACAGAAACGAGCCTAATGAACTGCTGCTTAGACACAATGCCATTTACGTTTAAACGTAAACATGTAGAGGTGTTTCTATCTCAATCCAGTAAAGCAGAAGTAAAAGTAGCCACTAATTTCAGTACACGTTTCAAATTTAAGGTTCCTAAATGGTTCTTGGACAAACAGTTCTGGGGAAAAAGACTTATCTTAGCATAGAGCCTTTACCTTATATAGAAATTCTGAAAAATGTCTAAAAAATGTCTTCACTGCCTCAAATTTCCTTTACAGAAGAGTGAGAATCATCCACTGAAAGGCTCTATAAGGAACCAAAACTGGTTCTTTAATGGCACCGTGCCTAAGCAGCAGTTCATTAGGCTCGATTCTGTGGTGGGTTGGTAAAGTTTTGATCTAAAAATACAAAATAGTGGAGCTGAACCGACAGAACAGAATGGAACTAAACCCCAGATAGAGGAAGGATCAGTAGAACTGAATAGAACCCAGTAAAGAACCGTACTACTGAGCAACCCGTGCTGAAGCACATGCAGCCAGTCATTACCCACTCCGGTAAACGACACATGAAGGTGATCTCTTCTACAGAGCTATGTGAACTATTGAACCAAGCTTTCCTAAAACCACACTAGAGCTAACCTGCTGCATGCTTTACGGACTACAACGTCCACGAGATACCGAGTACTGGAGTACGTGTGCAATCTGCGGTGTATGATGACAGCAAGTGTAGCTGACAGTCAGTTCGTTCTGAGCTCTGCTATACCTGCTCGGCAGGTTTAACCGAATTGCTCCTGAGAGGTGAAGAAATGCTACGGCTTCGCATACTGCTTTCAAAAGCCTAGTACGCCAGCAAGCGCGTGCATGTTTCGCCTCCCGCATTCATACGCTTTCAGAATAAAAACATGCATCCTGGGGTTGGTTAACAGGCCAGTAGTGCTGTAATTGTCTGAGCACATCCAGGTATTGGAAGCTCAGTATGACTTCAGGTTATTGAGGAGGATGCATCAAGCACCGCAGCCGTACTGAATAACACCTATAAATAACCAGCTAGCCGCCACTATCATTATAAGCAAAGTGTCTGCATTATACTGAATCACTCCGGCAATCTCTCGCTCTTCTCACTCTCCCCGGCCTCCTGCTCTGACGCTCCACATAACGATATCTTTGGCTGGCATGTCTTATCTAAATCTGGAGTAATCTCGCAAAGTCTTAGCCGCACAATCTCCACCCTGGAGCATGGATAACATGCTCTCCTCACTTTCGCCCTCCCTAAACCATGTAATAGATTGTCAGGAGCTGATCAAACGGCTGAGGCCTTTGTGGCTGCCTCCTTCTCAGTATCTCTACTGTAAGCATACCTCTCGGAAATGGTCAGTAGTGGACCCTTTCCGTTTGTCCGTTTGCCGTCAGGTGTTGAGGCAACATCACAGGACGCTGCTCTTTCTAAGTAGAGTTCAAATAAGTTTTTTAGAAGTCTGATAAATGGGAGAAAGTTGCAAGATATGAAATCAGAGTGATGAAGCCAGAACTCTGTCTCCTCCTCGGTTTCCCTGTCTCTCTCTTGCTCCTCCGCTAGGCCGCCCCCACTGGACTCACCTTTATGCTAATGACAGGGATAGCGCGGAGGGGAGGCGGCAAGCAGAGGTGGGTGAAGGAACAGAGAGAGAGAGAGAGAGAGAGAGAGAGACTCCATCAGGCTGCCAGCCAGGGCCAGTGATTAATTCCAACAGATGCTTGGTATTTGCCTCTGAGTGTGGGGGTGTGAAGATCTCTCTCTTTCTCTCTCTCCCTCTACCCAGGCAGGCTGGCAGGACTTAATTAAATATTAACCAGTGGGTGATAGAGCGAGCGAGTGAGGACAGACAGAGGCGTGGGCTTCTGCGTAGGTGCGGGGAGAGCCGGGCTTTCATAACAAGGAACGGGAGAAACCCCCTCCACACATACACACGCTAATAAGGATTCCTCCGGCGTGTGGGCTGTAAAAAAGCGCTATAGCACAACAGGTTAGACAAACGGCCTACACTGTCCTGGGTATCTGCCCCCCCTCCTCCGTTCCCACCACTCCTATGGGGAAACACCTTCCCACAGCCCAGCTTTCAACATCTTTAAAGGAGCAGTCCAGCTTTTCTCAAGCTAATCTCTATCTGCTGCATCTGTAGTACAGGGCTGATTCCAGCGCATCTCCTTGGTAAATGAACAGACTCGCAACAAACTTATAATGGAAGTCGGTGGTGCTGAAGCGTCTGCCCACTGACTTCTATTATTAGTTTGTTTTGTTGGAATATAAAGGAAGTCACTGTCTGCGGTGATCCACTGGATGCTGCAGATCATACAACAAAGTATTTCTGTAATGCAACAGGAACACTATATATGTGTGTGTGTGTGTGTGTGTGTGTGTGTGTGTGTGTGTGTGTGTGTCTTAGTATCCATACACTGAGCCCATACATGTCTGCATTACGGCGCTAATTTTGGAAGCAACATGTATGACTTCTATATCATAAGTATGGCTCATATATGATAGCTATATGGTAGCTGTATGATGGCAGTCAAAATCAAAATAAAGAATGCACAAGCAATATTGTAATAATTCCGCATGTATGTCTGAGTATTCTAACCTAATATATAATTAGTATAACTGCTATATGACAAGTATGCTATACTGCTTACAAGGTTAATCATATTACAGCTAGGTCAATGTAGTGTTAGGAGTCTTGCCCAAGGCCTCTTACTGGTGTAGTACAGCATAGTTACCCAGACTGAGATTCGAACCCCAGTCTTCCACATGCGGTGTTATCCGCTGAGCTACACCGACCAATAATAAGTATGACTGTAATAAGTATGACTGCTATATGATAAGTATGCTGCACTGCAATGTGTCATAGCTGTGTGATAGCAGTATTCTCACTAGCAATATTCTAGATTATTACTAGGTATACAGCTACTATATATATATATATATATATATAGCACTTTCACAGTACACCACACACAGGCCCAAATAGACCGAGAGCATGTAATAGCATGTATATATACAGTATATTTACAGTATGTATTAATATATACATATACATATATATATACATATATACATATACATATATATATATATATATACATACATATATATACATACATACATTAAATATATATATATATATATATATATATATATATATATATATATATATATATATATATATATATATATATATATATATATGTATGTATGTATGTACGTATATATATGTATGTATATGTATATGTATATACTATATATATACATGCTATTACATGATGTCGGCCTATTTGGGCCTGTGTGTGGTGTACTGTGAAAGTGCTATATATATATATATATATATATATATGTGTAATTTCTAGACATATGCATGTGTATGCATATGCACATGCTAAGCACAAACATGACTGTATTACAGAGCTAATTTTGGAACCAACACGTAAGTATGACTGCTAAACTCATTTCAGTCAGTCTGTCGTTTGAAACGTCCGCTTACATGCTCTCGGCCTATTTGGGCCTCCTCCACGTCTGTGTGTGGTGTACTGTGAAAGTGCTTGGGTCAAAATACACCCATATAGCATAATGTAAAAGCTGTGCAGGTATTGCCTTGCAAATTCTGCAAAGCACTGCAATGCAACCATAGCCACTTACTGGTTGGCATCTCTTTCTCCTTCACACACGGGCCTGTCTCATCCTCGCTAAAATGCATTTTGCCTGTGTGCCAGCTAAGAAATTATATAGGTTAAATTTAAAAGGTGGCGAGTGTAATTAAATCTTTTGCTCTTTTTTTCCCCTATCCGAAGCAAAGCCTCATCGAAACCTCCGGTAATTTCACCCGTTTCAGAATGAGAGGGAGGGCTCGAATTGAGTCAGCAAAGTCCCATCGATCCATCCGCCACAAGAGAGGTCCCTGCTCTGAGACTGAGCGCGAGGCTTCATCAGTAACCCCAACAGCGTCCTGAGAGCATTTTGCAGCGTTTTACAAACGGGCCCTATTTGCACCCATTTGCATCCTCTGTGACTGACAGCGAGGATGCCCGCGCATTGAGCCGGGGCCATCCCGACTAAGCCCCCTCGCCTTGTCAGCAGTGGAATGCACCCCACACAATCCATCAGCGACGGTGCACCCAAGCGTGTGTTGAATGCTCAAATGTTACACGGCTAATTAAACGTCTCTAGAAACAACATAACAATTCTAGTTACCTGTGTTATGTAGCTCTATCTCTAAAATATAAACTGTAATATAAAAGCCAGATGAGGTTTAATTCTGGTGGTTCTGACCCTGCTATTAGAACAGAAACATCTGGCTCTGTCACATTTCAGTTTGGCATAATTTGAAAATTCCTATTAGCAGATTACAGGGTCTAAAACTAAATGACCACAACTGACTTGGAATAAAAAGCCTAAGAATAGTCGCATCCCGAAGGAGGTGTGGGACTGCAATGCCATTGGGAAGGAAGATAAAGGTTACCAGGAACAATAAATTATGATACACATATATATATATACATATATATACTGAAATTGGTAATACTTATTGAGCTACACATACAGAAGTAGTATCTCTCAGTATGGTGTCGGGCCGCAATGTCTGCTAACGCAACATGCCAGACATCTCGTCATGGAGTTGTGGAGGTTCCTACATCGACATATCGTTTATCTTGATGCTGATGGTTTGTTGGTCATCTCCACCAAGACAACGGCAGGACTCCTCACTGAAGATGACCTGAGGTCATTCTGAGTCACTCCAGTCTAAACGTCAGATGAGACGTCTGAACGTCTTTTTGAAATAGGCACAGTACAGAAGGGAGTTCAGTCCTAAAAGCACTGTAAGATGGGGATTCCATCACATGACATTTTTGTTAATTAGGTGAACGTAACATTTTTAACCAATCATGGTTCACATTCGGGCGTGATGTCATAGGTCATCATAGATCAGTGAGGATGGGGGGGGTCAAGAAATTGTCAATCGATCATATCTACAGAGGCGCTACATGCGATGCTGGCGGTTTTGTGTTCTGTGATTGTGGACCCGTTCCTGGGTGTCATGGAGAGGACATTATGGACAGTCGGTCCTTCAAAGAGAACTTGAGGTAATGAATGTGTTAACATGCCAAGAACAGCTTCACCTTCACAGAACTGGTTTAAAGTGCAGTTGTGCTGATCTATTACTGTATTAAGTCCTTGGATTAGCACTTAGCTGTTAGCATTTTGGTAGCGTGTTTGCAGTACTGTTTGCTGTATGTGGAAGTTATTGTGATATAGGTGATCTGTGGCTCGTGGTTCAACCTGACAGCGGCTGCAACAGCACCCTGCCTCGTTCTCTTTATCAGGTTTACATATGTGCACCAGAGAGTCCTCCTATTGGTCAGCGTCAAGAAACACACGCTAGGATGTCAAACTAGCTGGAAGAATGCAAAGGATTCTGACATACTAGACCAGGGGGCCATATTAATGCTCTTCAGTCCATGTGTCATATTTGAGCCCGAAATTTATGGGCCATGACAAAATCACATCAAAATCGGATTTGCTGGATTTGGGTAGTCTGATTCCGGCACAGCCAAAAACAGGCCGATTGATGGTAGGGGAATAAACAGAGGTCCTGAAATGATCATGTAAGATGAGTTATGATGTGTTGGGTGCTTGGCATAACACAAACATAAGGAGACTCGGTGGAGAGGGAGAGTAAAGCATGGCAAAAAAAAAGGATATAGGCTTTTATCCTGAGGGGATGTAAACTGGGATGTAAACTGGGAAGGGATTCTTGCTTTTCTGTGGGGGAATTGCATCCACTAGCATTGCCTTGCAAAAAGTCTCACAATAGTATGCATGTGCAACACAATCGGCCATTTAATCCAAATTATTTATTATCATAGCGAACGATTGGGTATTACATATTTGGGATGAGGTATTACATAGGAAAGTGGGAGCTGAGAGAAAACGCTGGAAGCAGGGGAATCAGGAGGGCAGCGAGTGAGTGGCTCTCTCCAGTGCAACGCTGTGCTCTGCAGCCGCGCACTATCTGAAAGCCCAGCAGCTCCCGAGTTAAACGTCTCAGCCTGCATGAATGAAAGGAGCCTGAAGGTAAATAAAGAGCACCGGCGTGCAAACCGTAACAGCGAACCCGGCACGAGCGTCCTCCTTCCCGGCAGCCTGGGTGAAGTTTGCGCGCTGGAAAGTGAAAGCGCGGGATTCACTGGGGTTGAAACGGAGAAAGAACGGACAGACAGGACAGAAAGAGTGAAATAAAGACAAGAAAGTTGTCTCATAAATCTTGGAGCGAGCCGGGCTGCATAATAGTGCTGACATTTGGAGACTGCGCGCGGCGCTGGACTTCACTTTGCGCCCAAAACCCGCTCCCTTCGTGTCAGGAAGCACCAAATAAGGGCAGGGAAGTGGAAACCCACCGGATAAGCGCCTTACATGGTCATGACCTTATATGGCGTGGCGGAGCAAGGGGGCTTCCGGCCAGCGCTCTGCTACAGCGGGGACGGGAAACCCGAGCGAGTGCTGAGCGGGGCAGAGGGGGGAAGGGTGGGGGTTACAAAAACCCGAAATAAATAAATAATGGAACAAGAACTTCGCTTAGCACGATCGATTTGCAGTGGAGGAGGGAGGCATGGGCTTCTCCTCTCGATTTATTGCACGGACTTTAAGGCTAAAGCTCACTCAGTCTGCTATTTCTTTCAGCCCCCCCCCTCTAGGCAAACGTCATGTGTCCTCCACTGCAGTGCCTAAATATGGTCCTTCCTCCAGTCCATATATGGACATCTACGTCACGGACAAGAGGGTATATAAAGGAGTAGGGAACCTCTGAGTCGAGCAAGAGCAGAGAACCTAAGCGACTCAGCGCTAGGCAGCAGATAGGCAAGCCACAGCGATACAGCAAACACACAGGCACACATCAAAAACTCAAGTGAACTCAAAGTAATAACCAAATATAAAAAAGGCTGATAAGAGCTTAATTGGACCAAAGCAGCAGCAGCAGCAGCAGCAGCAACAACAAGGTCCATATTAAAATTTCAAATCTGACCTGCTTGTGACAGGGAATGGTCACACATTGACTCTCAGTCATCCGTTCTAAGAAGACGTGGATGCTCGCACCTTCCTGGACAAGAAGCCAAAAGGGGAGAACCGAGCAAGGAGTCTTCAAGCTCTGAGAGACACTGAGGAGGCTCAGCTGGAGAGAAGAGCAAGAAGAGGCATCGCAGCATCTCCACCGTTCTCTTCCCAGAGGGGCTAGCTGGTGATCTCGCTCGCTCTCTCACTCTCCTCCCTGCACGCTACTCTGCACTCTGCACAGAGACTCCTGAGAGATGGCTGCAGCCAAGACGGAGCTTCTTCCTGCTCTGCAGATCTCGGACCCCTTGAGCTTCCCTCATTCACCCATGGATAGCTACCCCAAACTGGAGGAGATGATCATGCTCAACTCCGCGGGGACCCCCTTCCTGAACGCCTCCGCGCCTGAGGGCACAGGTTTCGGCTCCGGAGAAGCCGGCGAGCAGTATGACCACCTGACTGGAGGTAAGAGCTGGAACTCAATTCTTTCTGCTGCACATGTATATGAATGTTTGTTCTGGAGTAGTTGCTTAAATGCACAAGGGGGGCAAGGGTTGGTGGTCCAAATGAATGGGGAACTGGAAAGAAGAGTTGTGATTTAATTTGGCATCTTGTGATAATAAGCTGGATTTGTTTACCTGTATTCACTGATGGACAGGAAGTCTAGCTGAAGAGTGCTTCTATGAAATACATGCATTAATTCTTAATTAGCATCAGCTCTGCATGTGCACTGAATTCAGTCTTGGAAATGTGGAACACAGCTTCATTTAGAGAGCATTGTTTTCAAGTTAGCCAAACTTGCAGATTGAATTATCGGCTGCCTTTAGCTATGTAATGGAACTGAAGAACTGTGAGAATGAAGGAGAGAAGCACGAATGCAGATGGCTTAGCTAGTGCTGGCTTGAGCGCCTGTCTCTGAGGGAGATCGGCAAATGTGTGTATGTTGGGGAAAGATCAGCAGCGTGTGTGCCGTTTGAGGAGGGGGGGATTCTCCCGCTTCTCCATCAGCACCTGCTGCTTTGTCTGGGAGAGTGGGGAAACACAGGCTTTGCTGCCAGCAGGGTCCCCCATTTCAAACACCTCAGGGATCTTTAATGTGCATTAATGTGGCTCAGGGCAGCTGAGAAGCATCCGTCGAGGACACGCCTCTCAACCTTTCTGTTGTTGTTTGTTGCAGACACTCTTCCAGAAATCGCACTGAACTGCGAGAAGTCCCTGGCTGAGCAGAGCTACCCCACCCAGAGGCTGCCCCCCATCTCGTACACAGGGCGCTTCACCCTCGAACCTGCCGCCAACTGCAGCAACAGCCTGTGGGCGGAGCCCCTCTTCAGCTTTGTCAGCGGATTGGTGGGCATCAACCCTCCACCAGCCTCAATCCCCTCCTCTTCGGCCGCTCAAGCCACTCCCTCTTCTTCATCCGCTTCGTCTACTGCCCCCTCTTCCTCCATATCTTCCTCCTCATCCTCCCCGTCCTCATCGGCGTCTGGGTCCAGCCTGAGCTGCTCGGTCCACCAGAGTGAGCCCAATCCCATTTACTCCGCTGCTCCCACCTACTCCAGCGCCAGCCCCGACATCTTCCCTGACCAAGGTCCCGGCTTCCCCTCGGCAGTAAGTGGCAGCTCCCTGCCGTACCCACCACCAGCCTACCCTGGCGGCAAGGCCTGCAGTGCCAGCTTCCCTGTGCCCATGATCCCTGACTACCTGTTCCCCCAGCAGCAGGGTGAGATCAGCCTGGTGCCACCTGACCAGAAGCCCTTTCAGACACAGGCAGGCCAGCAACCGTCCCTCACGCCACTGTCCACCATCAAGGCCTTCGCCACGCAGACAGGATCACAGGACCTGAAGGGCGTCTACCAGTCACAGCTCATCAAGCCAGGCCGTGTCCGCAAGTACCCCAACAGGCCAAGCAAGACACCCCCTCACGAGCGGCCCTACGCCTGCCCTGTGGAGACGTGTGACCGTCGCTTCTCACGCTCTGACGAGCTGACGCGCCACATTCGTATCCATACAGGCCAGAAGCCCTTCCAGTGCCGCATCTGCATGCGCAACTTCAGCCGCAGTGACCACCTGACCACACACATCCGCACGCACACGGGGGAGAAGCCCTTCGCCTGCGAGATCTGCGGCCGCAAGTTCGCCCGCAGCGACGAGCGCAAGCGCCACACCAAGATCCACCTGAGGCAGAAGGACAAGAAAGCGGAGAAGACGGCAGCCGCCGTCGCCCAGAACAATTCTATCACCTCCGTCTCTATCTCAGCCCCTTCGCCCGCATCCAGCTATCCCTCTCCCATCGCCTCCTACCCATCCCCAGTCTCCTCCTTCCCATCCCCGGTGGCCTCCTGCTACTCCTCCCCGGTCCACACCTCCTACCCTTCCCCATCTATCGCCACCACCTACCCCTCAGCATCCAGCACCTTCCAGACACCAGTGGCTACCTCCTTCCCCTCCTCCATAGCCAGCAACATCTACAACTCACCCGTCACCACCCCACTGCCCGACATGCAGGCAGCCACCCTCTCCCCACGGACAGCAGACATCTGCTGAGACTCTGATCCTGGGCGAGCCCTCCACTCCTCCATCCGGTTCAGCTCCTGTCTGAGAGGGACAGAAAGCGCCATGGACTTGTCAATCCCCTCTCTGCAAAAAAGCACTTTCCTGTCTGCACTCTCCGCGATGTTCAGTTACGCAAACGGTCAAAGCGAAAAAAGGGATATTTTTTTTTCTCGCTCTCTCTCTCTCTCTCACCGCAGAGTCCCTCCCCTTCAAAACGAGGCATTTAAGACTTCAATAATGGCAAAAAGTGAAGCAACAGGCATCTGGCAAGTTTCTTTGTTTTCCTCTGACTGTGCTAGTACAAGGAGCGAGAGAAAAGGACTACGGTATAATGTAATGCCTGCAGGTTTCAAGCTCGAACAGCCCTCACCGAGGCGGGAGCACACTTACAAAAAGACATTGAGTGATATACATAAGCTACAGTATATGTATATTGTACATGTGCCATGTTTGAGTTTATTTTTCATTTTTACTTTTTAGTACCATTGTTGTGAAGATTGATTTGAATATTTGCATTGTACTATTCGAAATTGAGCAGGGCCATATTTTATACCTTCTGTAGTACGTAGTGAAAATGCTGTGATAAGTTTTTTGACTTTGTTTGGATAAAAGCACTTAAGTATTCCAGCGCATGTGTAAGAGTGATGTTACTTTCTCTTAGTTTGTAAATATCATCCACTGGTACTATTCCTCTCTCTCTCTCTGTCTCTCTCTCTCTCTGTCTCTCTTTCTCAAATGTGACAACAGCGGTCTGCTTAACAGAGGGGGGAAAAATTCTATAGGTAAAAAAAAAAAAAACATCAACAAATCTTCAAATTTTTCGGTGCCTTTGAGAAGCCTTGCAGATGTTTTGACAGATATATGCGAGAGTGGATGCTTTGCATCTAGCCTTAAGGTGTAAGGGATGTTTTTTTCTCGTTTTCCTTTTTTTGCTTTTGGTTCTTATTTGTTTGGAAAGTCATTTCAAGGAACGAAGGGAAAGGATACGAGGGCACTGCATCATGTTTTTTGGGATGTAAGCAAAAAAAAAAAAAAAAGGGAGGAAAGAAGAGCAGTAGAAATTCTATTTTTGTAACTGAAGTGTACATATCTACAGGAGTTGGAATGCTGTAGTTACCTACTGAGTAGGCATGGAAAAATTTTTGTATGTTATTTACATGCAGTCCATTATTTGGTCGTTATTTTTATTTTGTATTTGTGTTTGTTCAGAAAAAAAGTGACTGTTTATGGCTTCTAAACACATTGAATGCGCTTAACTGCCAATGGGATATTTGGTGTACAAGATATCCTTCCTGAACGGAAACATAAATAAAATATAAATATATATATGTTCAATCTCTGTCTGGCATTTTATTGCTTAGCAACTGATTTGCGGCGTTGTGGAGCAGGACTGAGCGTGAGAATAAGCTCCACTTACTGCCCTTATATGTATATGATTCCCGGTTATAGCCATTGATTCATATACAGTGTATATCTATAGACTTGTATATTGAGAGTGCACTATGACATATACATACAGGCACCTCTATTCAAATCAAGACCAGCCAATCCAGACGGGTTATATCCCACACAGACAAACTCCGGATGAGGAACGGTAATTGATGTGGCAGCCAAAAACTTCACACGTGCTCTTTGTTTAGGATTCCGGTGTGCTGCCATGTCAATCACTCATTTGATAGCACGGATCAAACGGACGGCTTCCTCTCCTCCGCAGCTTATCAGACGTCTCCTCGCCATCGTGAGCCCATGTTATCAAAAGACGGCATGTGCGCGATTGTGACTGCATGCGCTTGGGGCTTAATTATACATACGGAGCAATCTTGTAAAATCAGTCAGCAGTAATATGAAGCCTATCTAATGGGCTCGTGAGCCTATTGAGTTTGTCAGGGAGGAAAAAGTCTCAATATCCAGGCTGCTTTTAAGACGGAGCTTGCTCTTTTTTCTCCATTGTGTCGCTCCTGCTACCTTCGGAACGCCTGAACGCCTTTGTAAAAGGGGGTAATAATCATCTGCACAGGCTAATTTCCATGCCGGTGAAAAAAAAGGATCAGATGAAACTATGAGCTTGGCTTTCGTCTCTCACCACAGATGTACTCTCCCACGGCTGGGGAGGAAACTGGTTGAATGGACCCGGGGAGCGACAAAGTGAGATCGAGCGGCCACGTGCGTGGGTGCATCTGTTATGTCGGTGTCTGAAAGGAGCAGAAAGCTAAGACCCCGGCTTGCATTTCCATCCCATATCTCAGACGACCCATAGTATCATTCGGTTGGACGGCCAAGAATGAATCTCTCGTCCTGATGTTTCAGGATTCAGATGGAAAATTCAAGTCAGGCTTCCACAAACGTGGAAACTCAGATCAGGCCAAAGTTGCAGGGTGTGACCGGAGTTCTGGGATGGGGAAAGAGCTCGCTGAGATTCGAAGGGGTTTTTCCCAAAGTATGAAGCAATATTGGTACAAGAGATTCAGCCACAAAATAAGAGCAAACTCAAACACGACTAAAATTGGAATAACAAGCAAGCAAGAGGGAGCGCGGGAGAGACTCTGAGTTAGAGGGAAAATAAAGAAAAGTGAAGTCATTAAGGTAATTGGTCTCTGAATCCCAAATTGACTTTCTATAAGTAGTTCCAGTGATACCCACACACGCATACATACACAGAGAGACAGCGGAACAGGCATGCACACAAAGTACCACTCGAAACAGCCAATTAAGAACAAGTTACGTATGCTCTACACATATGGATATCTGAACATCCATAGGCATAGGCGCAGAAACACCAGCTTGTGTCAAAAGTGATTATGATATATAGATGTGGCTGGGACCAGCCACAGAACCTGGTAGACCACCAACAGTGTCCCCATCAGATAAACGGCACTCTAAAGAGAACAAGCTAAAGAGAACAGACACATTCGCAAATCAAACACAGAGGCTGCTAGAAAGTACCAAAAGAGAACTCTACGGCTGAACAGTTTTGGTGCAACCTAGAACCATTCCTTCTTTAAAGAAGCCCTACTGAATGGACACTTTGCTCAGAATGTTCATTTTGGGGGTCTACTACAATAGGTTTACATGCCTCAGTTTCCCCCAAACACAGTACTCTTCTCTCCTTTGCATTCCCCTCTCTCTGAGATATTTTTTTAGAGCTCCTGTGTCTTTACAACCTGGATTCCTCTCTGATTGCTAAACTCACCCACTCTGTTCTGCTCCCACACCGCTGTGGCTATTCTTAAACATCATCTGGTAGAACAACTAGTAGATCCAATCCACCTTCACAAGCTAGACCGGAGCAGGACGTTTCAGAACGGTCAGTTTTACTGGGTCAGCTCTCCGTGTGTTGTGAGAGTTAGCCGGTAGGCGTGTAATAAGGATTGTGTTGGGATAGACTTGTAATAGAGAAAAGAGCTGGAGGTATTACCCAGGTCGCTGAGAAAGGCGGTGTTTGCAGATTGTTCTATATGCACAATAAGCTACACAGCACGCTGAACGAAAGAGGGAAACACATTCGGTTTAAAAGAGCACATCCCTGTACAACAGGTTTCCCTGGAAAAGAAAAACTATTCATCCAAAGCAGACACACATTCTTCGTCCCTGCCTACATGACAGTTCATCCCGTCACATCACTCTAATGACTAAATCGTGTTTTTCTGATCACTGATCCCTTACAGCTGCAGTGACCTCTGCTCCAGACCACAAAACCACATGCCAGCCAAATCTTTATTTTCGACCATTTAACTATTATGCATTAATTGAACACAGCAGCTGCTGTTTACACCGCCTGAAATTTATGATGAAGTGATCAACAGAAACGGCCCCTGGAAAAAAGTCAGGTTCTGCTGACTTTAAAATGAAATTAGGTTTTTGGCCTTTCCTGTATGGTTCCCATTTGGTTTTCCTTTGGACAGTGATGATATTCCTGTTTCACCTCCCTCTTCCTCCATGTACACTCTAAAAATAAAGGTACCACAGAATTACATTTGATTCCCTAAACGACCTTCATTAAGAACACCTGCATGTGCTCTGAGTTTATAGATGTAATGTTAATCATGGCAGAACAGTGTTGAATCGAGGAGTCTTTTCTTTGTTGGCTACTTCGCTTTATAACTGCCTCTCTGCCATGCATGGACCTTAGGCCAAATGTTTAATTACCAAACGAATGTGAGGCTGCGCCTCTGTGAAGAAGCTGTTAGAGGCACTGACCTCTTCAGACGTCTGGTTCCTATTAACACCATTGTGCACAGTTTAGACAAAATGGAGAATTTCACATCAAACCACCTTGAATGACACTGTTTACACCTCGACCATTTAATTACCCTGAATTCCTGAAAAGTGACCGGAATTCCACTTTAAAGAAGCATTCATTGAAAGACTCTTCAGAATAACCAATCTCGACCTGGCTTTAAACACCCAAACAGCATTAAAGAAGTCTCTCTACCTGCCCAATAGCCTCATGCCAAGGGTAAGCCAACACAGCACATGTACAACAGCACAGAAGGAGAACTTGGAAAAAGGAAATTCAGCCATAGAACCTGACGCAAAGCATAGAAACCATTTTACACGCTTATTCATTCATCACGCGTTTCCTGGAGGTAAAGAAAAAAAAGAAGGGACACCCTCTCACATTCTCCCCTCTCTCTCTTTCAGCAAACTTTCACATGCGGGTCACTGTTTCACGCCCGGAACTACAAATCCCATGCGTGTGGTCACTTCAGACTCGACGGCAGCCTGGGAAGCTGCTGAGGAACAGAGCGCTTTCAGAGCGCATCTGCAGGCAGGATTAAATGGAGCCACGGGGGAGGAGGATTTCAGAGTTTAAAGGCAACTTTGTGACAATGTGCTCCTCACGTCCAACTTTAGAGCAGCAGCGAGCGCTTTCAAGTGCGCTGGATGTGTTGATAACATTTTCCCTTTGCTGCCTCTCATAGAGGCTGAGTGGCTCTTGCTCTTATCAAAGTTGGCTCCATGACACACTGGGCCTGTTCTGTTTGGGAAGAGAGAGAGAGGCAGAGAGAAGGAAGAAGAAGAAGAAGAAGAAGACGCGCCCTTCTCTTTCCCCATCATAACCAAACTCACAGTGAAGCCACCTCTCCGCTATTCCCCAAACGAAGCCCCACTTCAAGGCCCGGGCCTTTGTTAAATTATGTGTTTGTTCTCCTATTCTTTTTGGGCCTGGCGTGCCGGGAGAACGTTGGGGTGGGGGGTGGATAGAGTGGGGTGGTGGTGGGGGGTGGTTTAGGGAAAAAAGGCGAGTAAGGATAGTACACTCTTTCGCCTTCTCCTTCTCTTCCCAGCTCGGCAGGCCCGTTAAACTGCATATGCTAATGGGCTCACCCCCCTATTCTGATGCAAGGTCCATCTGCGGCTCCTCCGCTACGCTCTTTCATCCCTGCTACAAATGCCTCCTTATTGCGGCTTCGCCCTCGGGCCTTTTAAGATCCCTTTTTGAAATATGCCGTTTGATAAGCACATCATTGGCTAAGTCCCCACAGTGATTAGGGCCCAGCCTTTAATGTAGCAGTGACAGGAGGGAAGAGAGAGAGACAGAGATAGAGAGAGACAGAGAGATAGTGATGTTCTAGTGCGGTATGTAATATACAGATCAAATCATTCACAGATCTTAATCTGCTACATACGGTCACCAGACAAAATAGAAGTCACCTTGTACGGTTAAGGTGGTAGGATCCTGCAGATGGCGCTGCCATCCTGCAGATGGCGCTGCACGAAGATCATGGGGCTATAGATACCTGCGGGTGTGAGTGGCGAGATCCATAGATTGAGAAGAGGTGGTACGGTGTAGTGAATGTCTCGTTCCATGTGTGGTAAATGGCTCCAAAGCAGATGTTAATGATTGGCTAAAAGGATTGACTGCATGTGGGCGTGGCCAAAGACCATAGTGTGAAGGAAGTAGCTGAATCTGCAGGTGTAAGGAAGCGTATGATCATACGGGTCTACCAGCAGTGGCTAAAATCCCAGTCTACAGGAAACTCTCCTCAGGACCGTACCAGGGAAGGCATCCACCAAATCTGGCCCAACTCCACCAATCTTTGATGTGTCTGAACATTGATGTGGCCTACATCCAGAAACCTGTCTAGTCCATGCCCCCATCAAATCATAGCGGTTATTGGTAGTTGTGGAGGCATTACACTATCAGGTACGTTTCAGTCACAGGTGAGTCATTTTTTATCCAGTGAGCTTATTTGGCTTATCTGAATCCAGTTGCATAATATTGACATAATCATGTAATAAGCATGTCATGATCAGATGTTACTGAACAGCTTCTATTTATCTGTAGATGATAAAACATAAAATCTGCCCAAATACATGTGCTTTATGTTCTATTCGGTAACCAGGTGTGGTAGGAATTCCTTATTCATGTAAAAGTCGTGCTCAGATACTTTGGTAAAATTCGGTAAATAGACACACACAACTAAGTACACAACTGACATTAATTATAATATACATGTAGACCATCTGCAAAACAATGACAGATTTTAAAATCAGGGTTTTGGTAGAGCATAGGCAAGTAGGGTTTTTGAACCAACCAGGGTAAACAGTTCCTGTAAGTGAGACTATGAATGGAAATCACTGAGATGGTTGTCACCATAAAGAATACACACTGGCTCACCACTATCTCTTTCTCTTAATGCTATGAAAGGCATTCCTGGTAGCAGCCAATGACAGGTGACCTGCATTTACACTTTATCCCTGTTGGAAGCACAAGATATAAAAGCTGCTACATAATATTGACATAACCTTCCATAAACATGTCATGACAGATGTCATTTGATTTTATTTTATAATACAGGAGCGTGGTGTCAACATTACAACTTAACATGACAGGTGCCATAAAATGCCGCCATGATAGTGTGCCACGTAAGTAAACAAATCATTGGAATATTTAAATGGTAAATACAGTATAAATGACATCAGAATACATCAAAGGTAAAGTGTGTGTTTTCTTTCTCCTGTAAAGTTTCCAGTTTAAAGGCTGGAAGGTATACACAGTTGGTTTATGGACTGACAGTTATAATCTCTTTGTTCATGCCGGTTACCAAACCATCGTTACTCCTCAGCGTCAGACTGTTGTTACTGTGCCTTTAAGACCGATATACAGGGGTTGGACAATGAAACTGAAACACCTGTCATTTTAGTGTGGGAGGTCTCATGGCTAAATTGGACCAGCCTGGTGGCCAATCTTCATTAACTGCACATTGCACCAGTAAGAGCAGAGTGTGAAGGTTCAGTTAGCAGGTAAGAGCACAGTTCTGCTCAAAATACTGCAATGCACACAGCATTATGGGTGACATACCAGAGTTCAAAAGAGGACAGATTGTTGGTGCACGTCTTGCTGGCGCATCTGTGACCAAGACAGCAAGTCTTCGTGATGTATCAAGAGCCACGGTATCCAGGGTAATGTCAGCATACCACCAAGAAGGACGAACCTCCACCACCACCTGGCCACAATCCTGCAAGAAGAATGGCTTAAAATCCCTCTGACCACTGTGCAGGACGCAGTATATGTCATTCCCAAGACGGACTGACGCTGTATTGGCCGCAAAAAGAGGCCCTACACCATACTAATAAATGATTGTGGTCTAAAACCAGGTGTTTCAGTTTCATTGTCCAACCCCTGTATGTAAATCTCTCTGTGCTGATTGGTTTATTGGTCTCTTTCAAAGAAACCTAAAAACACTCCTTATAACTTCAGTGTGAATATGAACAGGGCTTAGCTGCTGTAGACTCAATAGGCAGGTATAGGCTTATGCATTGTTCTTTGTGACATCACAAAAATCTTGAATTAAAAATGCGCAGTTTTGGACCATATGGACTGGGAAATTGAGGTTCAGCTTTTAAATAAAAACACCCAGTTATATGCTAATAAACTGTTGCTATTAAAGTGTTATGTGAAATTATTTTCCAGGTAAATCTGTTTTTGTTGCTGGACATTTTTGATTAATTGCTCTAATAATGGTCAGATTACTCAATCAGTACTCTAACTGATAGTGTTAGCTCTACTGCGGGCGGAGCTGAATTATATTCATATATAATAATCCTGCCCAGCTGCTCCTCTATCCTTCTCAAGGCTGCATGTATGTGGTCCCATAGGCACATGCCGCTATCACGCTTTGCCTCATTGACTTTCCTCACGAATTCCTAACCCCAGCTTTTCGCCTCTTTTCTCTACATCTCTCCTGCTGTTCTAAACTCACAGACAGCTGTTCAGGTGGATAACACAAACCCACCGCCGCACGAGCGTCCAAGAGTGTCTGCGAGTCCCGCTAAAGCTGCTGAAACCCACCAGTGTGGCTGTTAGTTGCTCAGCAGTGACACACACCTGCTCCCTCCTTCATCAATAATGCACGCTGCTTCCGCCAGTGTGAACCCCCCACCCCCCATCCTCACACGGACGTGCACAGCTGCTTTCATATGAGCAGTCCAGAACTGCAACAGCTGATATCAAACGTAATTTCTCTCCATCAGTGTTTATATCACACTGTAAAACATCTGTGTCATCGTTAGCATGCCTTAAAGGAATAATCAAGCGGGAAATCCAATTTACACAGTTTTCTCCTCATCCCAAACACAGTGCATCAGACCAGATAGCCAAGACACGTTTAGTGTCTGAAGTTTGCTTACTCAGTTCAGTCATCAATAATATATTTCATTATCTGGTTTGACTCCGCCCAGCCTTTGTATATAATTATGAAGAGGGTTTCAGTCCAATGAGGGACAATATAGATGGCCAATCAGAACAGAGGTCATTTACATATTACTGTATATATTCTGTGGGGACATTAAAGTCTAATACTAGGTACTAATACTAGCTTGAATTCAACAATAAGCCGTTAGTGGCTACCAAAACAATCCATGTCTGGTTAATTCTGCTGCATGTGGTAAAATGGACATGGACAGAGCAGTCCACTCACCACTGGAGTCCATGCTGCCAGAACTGTCCACTGTGCCTCCTCTGAAAACAAAAGAATATCTGGTTTGCCATCATGTATCTACTGCAAGTGGCTCTGAAAATGTCACTATGCCTATGCTAGACTTTGAAATACATATTAAAGGAGTGATGTGAAAAATTAGCGAGTTTAAAGCATTCTAAAATGAACAAAAGTTATCAACAGAATGTGAAGATAAAACAATTGTGACAGTGTGTCAAGGACATGTCTTTAAGATGTCGCAGAGATATCTACAAAGTTAGCATGTCAATCAGCTAGCCCCTGTAGTGTTGATTCGAATTAGCTCAACATGAGAAGATAAAGAAGCAGCCCTGTCCCAACACTGAACAAAAAGGCTGAACCTCTTAGTGAGTGACCATTGCTGCCCAATCCTGCCAAGAAACCACATTCAGCAGCAAACCAAGGAAGTGATACAAACTAGAGATGCTCTTGGTGAGTAAAGGGATGAAGTTTGATGCTGAACTAGACTGTTAAGTAAATAGCTGCTAATGCTAACATTCAGGAGAAGGGACCGTGCAATACGAGTGCACACCACAACTTATTGGTGGTATATATCCATCATATTTCCTGGAGAATGGCTTTGACAGATTACACATTGCTCCTTTAATGTATCCATTTGGAGCTTCAAATGTCATGATCTATTCTGCACTTAAAATATCTGTGTTTAATCTAGAAAAGATAAAAACTGTTCAAGTGGAGCACTGTTAGCTTGGTGCTAATATTGTACTACAGTTCTATAAGACAGCTGGCAGGAATAAGCGTTATCATGCAGCTGCTTTTCCTGGTTCATGAGCGAGGTGTAATATATTTTCCCTGAACTGAAGGACTAACGCCGATAGTCGCAGTTTAACAGTCATCACACTGTGTAACCCCTGTAATAAATCCCTTCTGATCAGGTTTGATTTTCACGTACACAGTGATCAGCATCGGAGTAAGCAGGGAGGACACTGATCTTGAGTCAGCATTTTTCATTCTCTCCAGTGACAAGGAGAGATCTGGAACTCCCAGAAGATATCAGCATGGAATGCTATCCAGCCAAAAGTGACATCATTCAATCGGTTCCACAGGAGGAGTAGCAGCGTACTGCACATCTGCTGCAGAGAGAAGGAGAGGTGGAGCGCGTAGTGCCATTTGTATTGCCAGAGGCTATTGCAGAACCCAGGACAACAGGAGGAGTGTTTAAAGGGCCTGTATCAGGAACCTTAGTTTTAAATAGGAGAGTCTGATGTAATATGCAGTTACTACAATGACTGTTGTGCCTGTTTTGACTTTTTGTGATGTCACAAAAATGCACTGACATAAGTATGTATGTATACACTCATCTTCGGAAGAAGAGTTGCAGAAGTAATAGCACCCAGGAGGACTGTACCGGCGGGAATGATACTTGGTGGGTATGTGTGACACTGTAAGGCATGGGAATGGCTGAAGTTTCATGCTCAGCCATGCATGTGATGTAAGCGAAGGGCTTATGACCCAACCTGACTGACCCAACAGCCACGACGGCAGATATCAGTGATACCCTTCATGAGCCATCCTGTTAGTGCCAGCACCATTGGCAGATGGCTGCACAACACTGGACTACATGCACACAGACCGTTACGACGACTGACCTTAACACCACGGCAGCATCACCAAAGACTGCAGTGGTGTCATCTTCAGTGACGAGTCCCACTTTTGTTTTGGTGGAGTAAATTCTGTCCACGGCGGTTTAGCCCTGCCCATTCAACTCAAGGTTATAAGGAGTGCGTCAGCCTAGACGGCTTTCTGAATGAAGGCCAATATAGAGCAGCCAATCAAAACGGAGGTAATTTACATATCATCGCTATGGGGAAAACAAGCGAAACAACACTGTTAACTTGGAACTTAATGCTATGAAATTCTATTTCCAACATATTTGGACATTTTTGTTGGCCCATTCATCGTGAAATTTCATTGCAGCATAAAGGACAGCCACTCTTTTCAAATCATCTAACAAAACGAAAAAATGACAAGAATGAAGATCCAAGGTTTTGTTCTGACTGAGATAATAAATCATAAAGTAATTATTTTTATTTCTAAAGAGCAGAGAGAGGTTTTAAATGGCCGTGCAACATCACGGAAAATGCGATAGGAGAAATATGTAGGAAATGTTCCCTTTAAGGCCCGCCAGAGAAATGATTTAGCATTCCCACGGCAGCGTAATTAACACAGTTATGTATGGAACTTGAGCAATCTGTTGCAAACTGTGTACGCTTTCACACTCCACCTGCTAGGCTGCCTCAGTGGTTGGTCTGGCCTCTCTCTCGCTCTCTCCCTCTCTCGGGGCGGAACGTTCCGGCACTTTTACGCACGTCTTCTGCCATTTCCGCTCCAGCGTTTATGCCACACTGCTTTAACCGCAACACACACCTCCTGACAATTACAGTGAGGAGAAGCTCTGGGCATCATCCTGACACCTGCTCTGACACACACAAACACACAACATCTCCACACACCACTGGGAGGATGCTCTCGTGGATGCAGCCTGCTCTTTCCTCAGCCGTGCACTGATGCACTGATTTGGTGT
This sequence comes from Prochilodus magdalenae, assembly GCA_024036415.1. Lineage (NCBI taxonomy): Eukaryota > Metazoa > Chordata > Actinopteri > Characiformes > Prochilodontidae > Prochilodus > Prochilodus magdalenae. Next base: position 322,087 of record JAMWET010002814.1, on the reverse strand, counting down.
TTCAGTCTACATGTGCTTTACAGTAGGACAGTGCTCTTAAGACTTCATGACACATGCATAAGCTCATCAGGGCACCTACCATAGACCTACATAAACACTGATGTAGGCGTATTTCATTAGGCATCAGGTCACCTTTTGTCAGCATCGATTTCCTGGGTGAACTGACATAGCTTGTCATAATTAATGGGAAAGATATTACAGCTTCATGCTATAAATGGTAAATGCCCCACGACCACCCTGATGTGGCTATGTTATGTTATCAGCATTATGTCACGTACACAAGCCTACAAAGCAATGTCACCTGACATAGACGTTTAATATCAACTTGACATCATAGGTAACTAATGCAAGCTGTATGAAAGATGATGCCTTTATTGGAATATGAGATTAGAAATGGATATGTAGGTCTAGCTTAGTTGTCATAAAGGGCTTATACAGGTGTCATGTAGTTTAATAAGCATTGCCCTACAGTAAAATGGAAAAGGGTGTTCTAGCATCGGTTCAAACAGCCAAACCATAAGACTGTGTCACGATCGAGGCACGACTGTCTGAACAAGACACCGCATCCTTGAAACACTTCTCAGAGACGAGGAAAACTTTCCTAAAGCTCTTTTTAGTTCTTTTGAGATTTTTTTCATAGACCTGCACAGCACCTAAGCATGTCATGACTTAAACCTGCATAAACTCTGACAAGGCTTATTTTAGGAGGTCTGGATTTGTTATACAGGTTGCATTTGCCAACTTTATGATATGACATAGCACAAAAGAAATGACCAACACTGGGGGCACCTTGCAACTGGACAAGGCCTAATGGTTTCTGGGATTTTCCTAGTTCATTTTTATTCACTGGAAACCATGGTGATGGAAACTAGGCATTGCAATATTTACACGTATAGTTACTGCCATTACTGTATTTAAAAATACAATATAGGATAAATACACTTATTCGCAAAAACATAGCTGCACCTGTAAGGAAGTGTGAGATTGCAGTGCTCCTGGGAAGGAGGATAAAGCTCACAAGGAACAATCCATGCTATATATTTAGCAACATGCCACACATCTCGGTATGGAGTTGTAGAGGTTCCTAATGGTGTCCTGTGATAATCGATCCCTGACCACGGTGCCTCCACACACGGATTCATTGGTCGTCTCCACTAAGACAAAAGCGGGACTCGTCACTGAAGATGACCCGTCACTCCATGACAGTCTGGCACAACACCACTGCAGTCTTTGGAGACCTTGACGTGGTGTTATAGGTCGCTGTCATAACAGTCTGTGTGCCTGTTCTTGAGATGGCAAGATCATATGACGTGCCAGCATTCCCAGTTGTTGGAGTGATCACATCAGAACCCCCAGGCACCTGAGCATCAGCGCCACCGTGGGTCTCCTGCCCTGTTTCATCGCCCGGCATGACCATAACCTTTACACTGACCAGCGTCTGGCTCTGATCATGAACTCTATCTATGGGTCGGTTCCATCTTGCAGTTACTCCCCCCTGGACTAATCAGACTGGATCTAATCAGACTGGATCTAATCAGACTGGATCTAATAGATGTTCTTCTGTTAGTTCTGTCTTTCTCGTCTCATCCGGGTTCGACCTGAGGAGGTTGGGTTCCGCCCTTGAGCCTGGTTCCTCTCAAGGTTTCTTCCTTACTCACAGGAGTTTTTCCTCGCCACTGTTGCCTCTGGCTTGCTCAAGGGGGGCTTGGACCTGGTTTCTCCCCACCCCCCCACCCTCAAAAGTCTGTACATTAACTTTGTGTTTTCTGTGAAGCTGCTTTGAGACAACGTTGGTTGTAAAAAGCGCTATACAAATAAACATTGATTGATTGATTGATTGATTGACAGTCCTGAGTCATGCAGCGGTCTACCAACGGAGCTGGCACTAACAGGATGGCTCATGGAGCTGCTCAAGATGTCCAGTTTTCTGATTATTATTAATCTCTACAGAATACCACATTTTTGGCACTTTGCTTATATTTAAAAATATTTAATTTTATTCATTTATGTTAATGTGAAAAATTATCAAGTCATTTTGGCCCACTTGGGTGAAATGGTCACACAAGGTCAAGAGCAGCTGCTGATTTCGAATGATGCAAAAAGGAAAATGAGGTTTAGATTTAACAGACACTCTGACCCTACAAATCTCAAGGCAACAAAGTCTTCAGCATGTGATGCAACTACATCAGTCTGTTCATAAGACAACACCAGTGGACTCTACAGCACAGACATCTCTAAGATGACAGAAGCTACCCATGTCAGGCCAAAATGAAGCATACCGCAGTTATCGAAGGTAATTCTGCATGTGTGTGAACCCAAGCCGTGAAAAATGATGCAACATGTATTTTGGATAGGAGTCGCAGACAAGCCGCGGCTCTCTGAAGCCAGAGCTCATAACTAATAGCACTTGCCACCGTGTTAGAAGGCCAGTTTGTCAGAACAGAGACAACTTACTGCTACACGAAGCCTTTGTGATGCAATGGATGCTTTTGTCAGGCTTTATTTGAAAGATCAACAAACGTGGAGATGTGGCAAGGGCTGTAAACTTGAATGAACACAAACACGAAGAACACTAAGACTTTTCTGGAGCCTGTGCGCCCTGCTGCTTCAATTCGACGGCTTTCCTAGCCTTTGATCATCTGATTGCTGTTTAATTATGTGAATTAAAAATGACCTCGAATCCTTGAAGTGAACCGTACTCTGTTCACAGGGAAACCGCCACTCATAAATAAAAATCAGCTACCAGTGGGTGCACCCGTACAACCGCAACCTGGCCGTAATGTGACAATACACACGGTAAACACGGCAAAATGCAGCCGCTAAAGCTCTTTTCTTTTCTACACGCAACATCAAAAGAATAGTCGCACCCAGAAGGAAGTGTCAGACTGTAGTGCTACTGGGAAGGATGATAAATGTTACCAGGAATACTAAATAATTATATATTTGGTGATATGTGGAATATTTATTGAGCTACACATACAGAAGTAGCGTCTTTCAGTACCGCCATTTTTGCTAAAACAACATGCCAGCTGTCTCAGCATGGAGCTGTAGAGGTTCCTAATGATGTCCTGTGATAATCCATCCCATTGCAGCCTGAATATCCTCACACAGTTCCTGCAGATTGTGCGGTAGAGGTGAAGATGGAGTAACACCAGGCCTTCTGGACGCGTGACAAGTGATAACAAACCGCTCATCTTGGCACTGACCATGGTGCCGCCACACGGATTCATTGGCCGTCTTCAACAAGATGACAGAAGGATTCGTCAACGAAGATGACCCGCAGCCATTCTGAGTCATTCCATGACAGTCTGGTACGACACCATTGCAGTCTTTGTCCACGCTGATGTGGTGTGAAGGGCAGTCGTCGTAACATCCTGCATGCATGTAGTCCTGTGTCGTACAGCCGTCTGCCAATGGTGCTGGCACTAACACTGGATGACTGATGGAGGGCATCACTGGTCCCTGAAAGTCTATCATGGCTAATTAGGTCAAGTGAAACTTAATCATTAGCATGTCTCCTGATGTCAAACCTACGCACCAAGTTTTATCCCTGTCGCTTTATTAATTCCAGGTGTAAATATTTGTGCAGCTATTCTTTCCATGATGTAAATCAATATGAAATGCTGGACAAGCAAAAACCAAGACAAAACCAAAAACCCGGTCACAACTGTACCCATAACACATTAAATATTGGCTGGGCTAGATATTTTTTTCAGCATGAGTAAGACCCCTAGCTGTTTCCTTCGCCATTGTTGCCACAGGCTTTCTCAAAGGGATGCGGCCCTGGGAATGCATAAGCTGCTTTTGTGACAAGATCTTTGCAAAGTAGGTAGAGCTGCAAGTTATTCCGGAATCACATTCACTCGAGCACGAGCTTCATTCTGAAGGAGGGCAGGTTAGTGAATACACATGACTCGAGAGGGGCTAAAGCCATGGAAAATAATGGGAGATGGTACCCAGCTGTCCTTTGGAGCAAAGCCATATAAGAAACGTTTTCGGTTCCCTAAAGAACCTTACGAATAAGTAGTTTCAGTAGAGTTCTTATAAAGAACCATCCATTGAAAGGTTCTTTAGGGAACCAGCTTCTAATGTTATTGCTGTGTGTTCATTGGTATTGCTGTGGATACATTGATGGTAGATGGATGACAGCAAACCAGATGTTCCAAATTCTTTAGGTCAGTAGAACGTTTGGACGCTTGCCATCGCCTGCAGCGGTGGAATAAACTACATGCCGAAAGCTCAAGAAAACCTGAACTTCAACAAATATCACTATCACTAACACTGTTGAGAAACATAACACTATAGAAGAGATACTACAACCATGGCGCTTACAAGGCTGGGTGCCGTCTTCTGGTCATGTAACTTACCTTTGCTGCACTGATTCACCAACGTTTTACCGGCATTAAAATGCGAACGCAGCATAAAGGCCTATTCACACCAAGGGTTTATACAAATCAATACGGTTTCAAAGCTTTCAAATATGTAACAATATGTCTTTTTCCAACATAATGAAACATTCAGATATCAAGTCTGGTGTTGGCTTAACCAACACTTTAAGAAAAAAAGGCGTTTTTAACATAATCGACTAAAATAAAGTACAATGATGTTAGTGTTTCATTAAGTGGGCAAGCTGACCAATCAGTGCACAGTGGGGTCACTGGGAGGCGGGGCTTAAAAACACAGGAGCTCTAACAGAGTCTTGATTAAAGACATACAGTATGAGGGATGTAAATCTACTCTAGTAGACCACAAAAATAAAACTATGATTTCATTATATACACATATGTTCATAATATCTGGAGCCATGGGTGTTAATAATAAGTTGTTAAAAATGAGCCGCCTTGTGACTAGCAGGTGGTAGTGACTTCAGCCTTCTACAGATGGCGCTGCAAGAGGATGGGGGTTGTGGGGGGTTATAAATACCTACTGGCAGGGAGCAATGGGAATCTTAGATTGAGAAGAGGTCATAGTGAGAAGGAAGTAGCCGAATCTACAGGTGTATGGAAGTGTACGGTCATACGCGTCTACCAGTGGCTAAAATCCCAGTCTACAGGAAACTCTCCTCAGAATTGTACCAGGGAAGGTATCCAGCAAATCCGGCCATACATAACAAATCCATATGCTAAAGTATACCATATACAGTATATGAAATCCATATAAAGCTATATTTCAGGTTTCTATATGGGGAGAATGTGTGCTTGGGAGTGGGAGTTATGTGGTCTTGCCTGTGGAATTGACCACTGAACGTGTGAAAGCTATTTTTAGGTCTGTTGTAATGAGGTGGAACCAATCACTGCTTCTCCACAAAGGCTGATATGACCAGGGGCATGAGCTTGTCACACAAGAGCAGGGGTACCTGCTGTGAGTCAGTGAACAGTTACCTTTAGCTATATGGGGCAGCCTGGTAAACACTTCCGAGCCACGAGAACGGAGAGAATAAAGAGCAGACACCACAGTGCTGCCAGACCTGGAAGGTCTTACAAAGATTGCAATCAACTCAAGATTGCGATCTCCAAGTGGGAACAACAGCACACTGTTTATTGGTGGAGATTCCGGGCTGCTGAGTGCCAGAAAGCTACAGGCTGTAGGTCACTGGCTCCTATTGCTTGTATCTTGTTCCGGCATGTTTTGGTGTTTGGTGTTTTCCCTGCTCTGATCCACACCTGTTTTAATAAATCAGATATCAACCAGATCTTTGTGATTTCAAGTGGTGTATTAGAGTAGATGAATAGTCAACAGTGCAGGGTAGGCAGAGGGATGGACAAGGTCAATGATTGGCCCCTTTTTCCAGATGACAAAGAACCCAAACCATGTGTTTGAGATAAAGTAGAGATACCCAAGGTACAGTAAATTATTCCTCCAGTAAAAGTAGACGTTCCTCCCTTTACACCTCCACTCTAATGTCCTATTATCCTTTCTGGAACAGGACTCTTCATCAGCTCAGTGTAGGTGAAGAGACTCTAGTGTCTCTCAGTCCACCAGTCTTTAATAGAAGCTCACTACACAGCTGTTAGTGTACTTACAGGACACTAACACATTACACTTACTGAGTTACTGTACACCAACACGCTACTTACAGGACACTAACACATTACACTTACTGAGTTACTGTACACCAACACACTACTTACAGTACACTAACATCAGTATCCCAGCATTCAGTGGCCAAAGGGTAGCAAGCCCTGAACAGGGTGCCAATCCGTCACAGGAAGACCACAGGTCTTTGGACTGTGGAGGGAAACCAGTGCACCTGTAGGAAACCCACACAGACACGGGGAGAACATGCAAACTCCCCAGAGAAAGGACCCTGAGTGCCCCGGCTGGGAATTTAACCCCAGCCCCTTCTTGCTGTGAGCCGACAGTGCTACAAACTGCACCACACAAACTTGTCCAAGGACCCTTACTGCTATAATTGGGCACTCCTGCCTGATGGGGGAATCAAACACTGGACAGCAGCAGTGTTACCCACTACACCCTCACCCATTTTCCATCCTAACAACTCCCACACTTTGTAGCATCATGTAGCAGAGCCACGCTATAGAATACTAGGTGGAAGGGCTGATAAACAGCAGGTCCATGTTCGTTTTACACTCTTCTCCTATAAACTGAATGAAATAAAGATTTAAACATCTGCTCTGAGGGACGAACAACAAATGGACCAAATGTCCCACAGAGGCCGCCTTCCAGGTCTCGCAATGCCACTGCGATGATCCTGTTCTGACATCCGTGTGAAGTGAACACACAAATACAGCGCTAAGTTAAAAGCATGTCCATGTAAAACGCTTCATTTGCTCTTAACGTGGCCTTGTCCATTACCGCACGCACCCTCATGCATTCAGAACCGCAACCCTGTGGGATTCAAGGTTAAACACTAAATCGCTAGTGAGATGGGGCGAGAGAGAGAGAGAGAGACAGAAAAGAGGAGAGAGAGCAAAAATGAGAGAGAGTGGGGAAAAAAACACACACATTTCCTCTAAAAACACCCCTCGCCGCTCCGACACCCGTCCTCATTATGGCGCTAAGCTGTGATTAGATTGCAGACCCGGCGTGTCAAGCAGCAGCGCTATAAATACACAATAACCCCCTCAATTCCCCCCATCCTTTACCCAGCCTGCGCTATTCTCTCGCTCTAATGTACGTGAAGCCTCAGATAATTGCGTCGGATTACAAAAGAGCACCTCGCAGGTATTTTTTTTTCCAGCTCCCCTTATTTCCCCCTCCTCCCCCATCCACCCTCCCGCCACCCCCCCACCGCCTGGTTGGAAATATGTGCTCAGTTAAGTGTTATCCACACCGGCTCGGCCGCTGCTGACTCTCTGATGCGCTCTAATAGAACGCCATTGAGAGTGATGACTCTTCGCCCCGTTCCATCAGCTTCAACAGGCTAAAAAGCGCCCATAAGGATGGAAATGAAAGGCACGCTTTTGCATTTCTACTTACATCTATCTGCCAGGCCGGATGTAACTTCACACGAGCGCATAATGCGCTGGGAAGTTTGTAGGAAAAGTCTACAAGTGGCGAAGGAAAACGCTCGGGGCCATTAGGCCCATTATAGACTTTATTCTGGTGCTAATGCATATCTGAGGATTGGTTGGCTGTATGTGGATGAATAGCTTTGCAAATTTCTTTTTCCATAGCGAAGACCAGAAGCTCTCTGCAGTGAAGCGTAACAGAAACTAAAGCTGGTCTATATGTGTAAATCACCACCTCTCAGAACCGGTTATGTGTCTCGAGTTCTGATGCATTACTTGGGCAGAACCAAGGACTTCAACAAATAACACAAAAACACTAGCCTTGGTCATTTAGATACTGATGAATGTGATCCAATATTGCATAGCAGTTATATTGAGGTGGAATTATGGGCAGGTGGTTTTAGTCAGTGAGATGGCAATCAGGTGTAGGCGCCCTGTTTTTAAAGATCAGGGATCTATTAAAGCTAGTTCTTCATAAGACATATTTGGGGAAGAGTATCATGGCACAATCAAAGTAGCCTTTTGAGAACCCGACCAAATGATTTGTTGAAGCTCATAAGGCTGGAAAAAGTTACAGAACCAACTCTAAGGAGCCTGGACACCACGGGTTCACAGACAGACTGTGTAGAGATGGAGGAAACTGAAGTTTGAACCACAAGGTCCCAAAGAAACTGAGGGTCATTTCTAAGGAACTGTAGGCTTATTTTACTGTGGCTAATGTTAATACCCATGAGTCCACCATCAGAAGAGCACTAAACGATGGTGTGCATGGCAAGTTTACAGGGAGAAAGCCACTGTTTTAAAAAAGAACCTGCCTGCAGTTTGCTAAAGATCATGATCATGTGGACCAAACCAGGAAACTATGGTTACATGCCTTGTGACTGGATGAGTCTAAATGAGACACAGTGTCTCTGGAGACAGGAATACCCAGATCCGAATCCCGTCTGTGAAACATGGTGGTGGTAGTATCATGGTATGACCTGTGTTGCTGTATCTGCGTCAGGATGGCTTGCCAACATGGATGCAATAATGAATTCTGAGTTATACCAGCAAATCTTTAAGGAAAATGTCAGGACGTCCGTCCATGAACTGAATCTCAGGAGAGTGTGGGTCAGGCAGCAGGGCAACAACCAGCACACAAATCAGTCTAACAAAGAAAGATCAAAGAATAAAGCTAAGGTTTTGGAATAGCCATGTCAAAGTCCTGGGCTTAAGGCAGTGGGAATGTTGTGGAAGGAGCTGAAGAGAGAAAAGCCAGCAGTATCCTAGAGATGGAGGTGTTCTGTTCGGAGGAATAAGCTACAAGTGCTCCAAGCTGAAGTCCAAGACTAAATAACAGTTACTGGCCACCAGACCTTGAAAACAAAGGCTCACTTACAGATATTAAATATTGCATCCTTATCCTCAATAAAGAAATGACCAAATCTAATAATATTATCTCATCAGTTCAAATGGGATGTCTTTATCTACATATAGGACTTTTAGGTGTGAAAATCGGATTATATTTTAGCTGATATTTATGCAGACATGTAAACGTTAACAGATAACAACTGAATATCGCATCATCGAAAAAAAATCATCTGATCTTCCCCTCAGCTGTTGGAAGTTAATTGATGATAATTGATGTTAGATGATAATTACCAAAACAATCAGAATCAGATTCATTTCACTGGGCTTGTTGCACAAACAAGGAATCAGTATGCACATTCAAAGGCCCAGCAAACCCAGAGCAATATAACATGTAACCTAAGTTATATTAAGCAGAGCTGGATGCTAACTGGAGAGCTGGATGCTAACTGGACACAAGAACATGTAGAAACAGATGTACAGACGGATGAATGAAAGAACAAATGGTAAGACAGCGTACTATGGATGAACAGACGGATATAGCAATGCATGAATGAAGTAACAGATACTGGAACAATGTTGGTGTACTGATAAGTGAATGAACAGGGTTAGGGTGAGGGATTCCTCTACAGACAGGGAGTCCAGCTTGCTAGCTTTTGGTTATGCAGGTTAGCTTTAGCTCACTAAGCTTCTCTTACTCTGAAACCGTTTTTGTGTGTGTGTGTGTGTGGGCGGGGCAACAGATTCCAGCCTTGTGATTGGTCAGGGGAATGCTTATGAAACCCTTACCCAAGATTAGGACCGCCCAGTTTATACGGAGAGGAGAGAAATATGGTGAAATACAGCAGGTATTTATCAGGGAAGATATTCATAAAGCTTACTGCATGTTTATTGTGGCCCAGAGGAAAAAGATTAACATTATTAGAAAGGAAAGACAGATTTAGGCTCCCTGGAGCTTTAAACAACTTCTCTGGAGCTTTGCAATCTTACCTCCGTCAGCCTAACCTGTCGACTACCACGGACAATCATTTTGACACATTACCCTGTGCTTAGAAAAGAACAGAAACCCTAATTCAACCTTGCGGTGTGAAGAAGAAAGGATATGCGAGTGGTTTGATGTGAGATGCACTGTGCTAGAGAAACGTACTGGGTCAGAATTGTTCACGATGGTGAACGTAAAAAACGATTGCGGGTTCACTGATTGAATAGTAAATGAAATGACTTTAATTGCAGGGTAGACATTGTGACCCCTGCTTCCTATCAGTCCTGTTTCATCCCTATATAGAAATATGAGCTAGTAAAATTCTCTACGATTCACGATCAGACCACCCTGAATGACTGGTGGAATTCCCCTTTACAGCATATTTATAATAGAGGTCAAAGGGCAGTTGCATTAATGCCTCAACCTGCCATTTTATTGTGCTGTGCACAGTGGAAGGAGGTACACCTGTAGATCTCAAGTAAGAGTGCAGCTTGATTTTCTCCTGTTCCTAACAGATAAAAGGTTTTAGTGCTGTTTATCTGAGAGGGGCAGTTACAGGTGGTCTTTCAGGTGGTTGTTAGGAGTTTGAAACTACAGTCTGGAAAGTCCATTTTTCCACACTTATTGTCCTTTATGCATTCCTCTTTATGCAAGTGGATTAAATGAAGGTCAATGGTCAGTGGCTTGGCGGCATGGTAGTTCAGTCTGTTGTGCCGTCATCTCACAGCAAGTAGGGCCTGGGTTTGATTTCTGGGTGCCGTCCTTTCTGTGTGGGGTTTGCATGTTCTCACCATGTCTATGTGTGTTTCCTCCTGGTGCTCCGGTTTCCTCCCATAACCCAAAGACATTCAGTCAGGTGAACTGGATATGCTAAATTGCCCCCTCAAGGTTGAGTGTGTGAGTGAATGTGTATGTCTGGGTGTCTGCCATGCGATGGGTTGGTGGCCTGTCTGTGGTGTTTCCTGCCCTCTGCTCACTCAACGCTGGTTACCGGCTCCAATAGCCCACATGACCCAGAGGGATGAAGTGGTTTAAAGAGACGACTGAGATGAGACAGGACTTTTGCATAGTGTACTGATTAAAATATAAGTCTCTCTAGATCTGCTAAATTCCATAAACATAAATGTAATGTTTTTAGGAAGGTTAGTGTAACGTAAGCAAGTTAAAGAGGATGTTTATGAACTGATTCTCTTTATTCTGTTTCTAATCAACTCTAACACACACACACACACACACACACACACACACACAACTTTATAGAGCATGCCCTTTCCCCTGCTCCATAGCTTCTCGTGTCCTGTAGCTGACCTGCCGGTTCACTTCCACTGTGGAAATCCTGTCCCACACAGTCGCCCCTCTCCAACCGAGAGGAACTCCAGCTATGCCCTGCCAGATGCTCCCGTCACCACAAAACTCCTGGGGAATGAAGCAAGCTTCAACAGGATATATTCTGAGTGACCAATCTGATGATCATGTTCAAGCTGTTGGGATAAATTGTGTCACAAAACAACATCAGCATCATTAATATCAACACCAACAGATGATTTAAAGCATGATTTAAGCCACATGTGGAAGCATATTGCGTATTTGGGATGATGTTTTGTAGATTTGTTTTTTAGATTGTAGAGTGAAGAGAAGTTCACTATGCTCCACAGATATCATCCTTATACATGGTACTCTTCTACAGCTAGACATCACAGTTTTAATAAACTACTATAAACGTGTTTTATGTGCTGAGTTTAAACAAGCAACATGGAACAGACCTTCTTATGACTTCAGTAAGAATGGGCGGAGCTGGACTGCTGAAGGATTAATGGTTGGATATATGTGAATTCTATATGTTTACAGACCACTTGAAACTCTTTTTACTGAGGGAAATTCCCCCTGACTGTGCTGGTAGATTAGTTAGTGTTAGTTCCAACCATTAACACCACAGAACGAGCAGATAATGTATTTGGTGGAGAAGCTCTCAAATACCATGATACTACCTTACAGCCTCACTGCCCTCCACAGTGTGCCTCTGTGCCTGTAATATTTGAAGTAAGACTTGTGTCATCATTTATTTGCAGAATGTGTGTGTGTGTGTGTGTGTGTGTGTGTGTGTGTGTGTGACACACTGACTGTCTGTCTGCAAACACACACACACATTCTCTTTGCTATGCACAGACAGGTGCACAGACTTACTCACGTCACAGCACAGATTTATGATTTATGAACAACAGAAATACACATCCTCTGCCTCCTTCTCTCTCTCTCCCTCTCTCTCTCTCTCTCTATCTATCTATCTATCTATCTATCTATCTATCTATCTCTCTCTCTCTCTCTCTCTCTCTCTCTCTCTCTCTCTCTATCTGTCTGTCTGTCTGCCTGTCTATCTGTCTATCTATCTATCTATCTATCTATCTATCTATCTATCTATCTATCTATCTATCTATCTATCTATCTATCTATCCATCTATCTCACTTCTGTCTCTGTCTAAATGTCTCTGCTCCTTTTCTGTCTGTCTGTCTGTCTGTCTGTCTGTCTGTCTGTCTGTCTGTCTGTCCGTCTGTCATTGTCTCTCTTTGTCAGTATATCCATTTCTATCTCTTTCTGTAAATCCTCCCTTAGTTATATCTAGCTATCCATCTAATCCCAGTCTTGGTCTAGATCTCTTTGTCTCTCCATGCTGCTGCTTTCTTTCTGGCTTTCTATGTATGTCTGTTTTTATATCTCTCTTCATCTCTCTATTTCTCTCTCTTGGTCTGTCTGTCTGTCTGTTTGTCTATCTAGCTATCTAGCTGTCCGTCTGTCTTTGAGTCTCTCCACCATGCTTCCTCTCCAGATCTCTCTCTCTCTCTCTCTCTCTCTCTCTCTCTCCCTCTCTCTCTCTCTCTCTCTCGGTATGTAAAGGCTTCCACTACAATGCAGCTCAAAAGTCCGTCAAATCTCGTTAAGTATCAAATACGGCAATAAAAAGAGCATTACTTCTAACCACATCTGCTCCATTCATGTACACGCACCCTATTGAACCCACAAAGGAAGAGCATAGCTGCTTAGCTTTCGTTGGAACCATACTGAGGTAGTTACGCTAAATGCTACTCGCCCCAGTTTCCTGCGGTTTGATGAGAGCTCCAGTGCCATAAATATGCCATAAATATATCCACGCTATTAATACCAACACAGTGCAATTTATTTTCTGAAACCCTGCCAACAACTCGCTTCTCTTTGAAATGAAAAACTACCTTCAGTCCCTGCGAACAGAATCGAGTGAAAATGGATAAATATTAAATGAATGTGCATTAAATGTTGATAAGAGTGCAGGCCCATTCATCCAGCCGTTTGGCTTTGGAGTCTGATTTTCCCCAAAATGTGCAACATTTTCAAATAAGTAGGAGCTCTGATCTTCTTTTCTCACTCAGATTCTTTCTTTCTCCCTCTCTATCTCCTTCTCTCTCTCTCTTTTGGTCACACAAACACACACACATACACACACACACAAAAGGGCCAGGACATTGAGTGTGCTGAACACCGTACAGTCCAAAAGGTCACCCAGGAGCTGATAAGGCTGTGGAAGCTTGTTTAGAAGTCCTGTAAAAGTAGAAGCGAAGGGCCTGTATTCACATTCACATACTGTTACTGTACGGCTTAGATTTGCTTCATCACTTTCAGAAAGGTTTGCTTTCTTCTGAAATGAGTTTTTTTCTTTTTAACCAAATGTACACACGTATGTTCCCTAACTAAAAACAGCAGTAACAATCACCAAGCCGGTGTTTAGTCTGTAATGCCTTCATTTTGTATATGTACTGCACTGGAAACCACATAAACCAGCCTATATGAGTCTATATCTATACAAGCACTTCATTAAGATTTGAAGATTCCGAGTGGTTTGATATGAAACGCTCCAGACTTGGTGATTCACAGATGTTCACAGTGGTGGTGATGGGAACCAGACATGTTTAATGCCTCTAAGGCCGTGTAATCAGACCAGCAGGCAAATCGAATTTCTTTCTCAAATCAGATCTCCTGAGATGTCTGTCCACACTCATATTTCCAACGAATCAGACCGGATTTATGTGTCCAGACACCCCCGACCTATCTGCATGGGATTCTGTGTTAGCAACGTGGGTGTCTGTGCTTGCAGAGCAATTCCCAGCGCTTCCGTCGCTCTGGCTTTGACATGTGTATCCCGTTGTGAGTGATGCAAAATATGCCTTGAAAACCTATTTCAGTTGGCCAGGTCATCCAGACTGAGGCACATCTGTAAAAATTTGATTGGGATTGCATTGCAAACCACCTCCAAATGTGGTTTAGATCTGATTTGCTAAAAATCTAATTTCATGTGTGTGTTTTTCCCCATCAGAAATCAATCTGGATACAATCTGGATATGCCAAAATGGGTTTTTGCCTGGCAGTCTGAACAAGGAAAGCTATTACATGAAGTGATTATGAATATGCTACTTGATGGCTCAGACTATGATTTATGATAGTTTGGAGAGCTGGTTTTAGGCCTAAAACATATCATTCAGAGTTGTTCATAACAGAGAGGTGGAACAGGAATGAAGCTTGGTGGGTAGGTTTAACATGGTGGGGCATGCGACTGATTCAAGTGTGACGTGTGACCGCGCATGTGGCGTTAGCAAGTGCCAGCACCGTTAGCAGACGGCTGCGTAGCGCAGGACTACACATAGAACGCTACGGCGACTGCCCTTAACACCACGTCAACATCGCCAAAGACTACAATGGTGTCATTGGAGTTTTCATGGAGTGACTCAGAATGGCAGCGGCTCATCTTCTTTGATGCATCCTGCTTTTATCTTAGTGGAGGTGACTAACGAATCTGTGTGGAGGCAGCGTGGTCAGCACCAAGAAGAATGGTGTGTTGTCATGCGCCACTCATCCAAAGGCCTGGTGTCACTCCACCTGCACCCCTGCTACAAAATCAGAGGGAACTGTGTGAGAATATTCAAGCTGCATGGGATGGATTATCCCAGGACACCATTAGGAGCCTCTACGACTCCATGCCGAGACATTACAGCCTGACACCATACTGAGAGACACTTCTGTATGTGTAGCTCAATAAATCATATCTGTTTAAACGTATTATTATTTATTGACTCTGGCAATCTTTATTTTCCTTCCCAATAGCTTTACAATCCCACTCTTATATATATCTTTGTTTCCGTGACGGTGGTTTTATTACTGCTTGTGATTTAAAGTTGCTGCTTCCCTGGTACATTAGAAGCTCCAGTGCTAAACTAAAGACACAAACTCCACACACCAAGCATGTCTTGGCTGAAGAACTACATTTGGGACGAGTGCAAACTGGAGGTTTTATTCAGCTACCTTTTTAACATGGGCTCTGAAATCTGAATTCCTACTGCCAGTTCACATAGTGCGAGGACAACTGGTAAAAAATAAAAGCTGAGGGGAAAAATCTGACTCTGGCTGATGTAAAGGGATTAGTTTGGTTTAGCCGAGTCACTGCAAGCCTCATAGCAGAGCAGTAGGGCTAGAGTGCAGGGGAGCAGGGAGTGGCTTTGGATTCAAACCCACACACACACACACACACGTATACGCACACTCACACACGTCCTGCAGTCTCTCGGCCGTCCCGCTGCGTGTCATGTGATCTGGGCTCAGGGAGGAAATGTCTTCTCTCTCGGCCTGCCAGGAAACCTCTCGGACCATACAAGGCACTTCCTGCCCCGGCATGCTTCTTCCTGCCAGCTATGTATGGACTTTCCTGCCCACTTTCTCTCCCTCCCTCTCTCCCTTTCTCTCCCTCTCTCCCGCTCCTGCTCTTCGTGTTGGCTGCCTGCCCTGGCAAACTGGCTGGGTAAAATCCTTTCTCTCACTGACTGTTGCTTTTTTTCTCTCTCTATGTGTGTGTGTGTGTGGGTGTGTATGTGTGTGTATGTGTGTGTGTGTGTGTAAAGCAGGCCAGAGGTTTCTGATTACAGATCACTGCTGTGTGAGGGAATGGCAGCCGTATGTGTGTGTATGCGTGTGTGTGTATGTGTGTGTATGGGTGTATATGTGTGTGTGTCTGTGTGGGTATATGTGTGTGTGTGTGTGCGTGTGTATGTCTGTGTGTGTGTGTGTATGTCTGTGTGTGTGTGTATATGTGTGTATATGTGTGTGTGTGTGTGTGTGTGTGTGTGTATGTCTGTGTGTGTATGTGCGTGTGTGTGTTGCCGTGTGTATGTCTGTGTGTGTGTGCGCGTGTGTGTGTGTGTGTGTGTGTGCGCGTGTGTGTCTGTGTGTATATATGTTTGTGTGTCTGTGTGTGTGTGTATATATGTTTGTGTGTGTGTATATATGTTTGTGTGTGTGTGTGTGTGTGTGTGTGTGTGTATATATGTTTGTGTGTGTGTGTGTGTGTGTATATATGTTTGTGTGTCTGTGTGTGTGTGTGTATATATGTTTGTGTGTGTGTGTATATATGTTTGTGTGTGTGTGTGTGTGTGTGTGTGTGTGTGTGTGTGTATATATGTTTGTGTGTGTGTGTGTGTGTGTGTATGTGTGTGTGTGTGTGTGTGTGTGTGTGTGTGTATGTGTGTGAGCTCCTGACTTTTTAAAGTGCTTTTAAACAAAAGTGCTGTGTTTCATTTCTTCAAATGGAAAGGGCGAAACCACTTCTTTATTGGTTATTGAAGGGAAGGCTAGATTTAGAAACTTCTTGGACAGGGGCATTATTGGTAAATATGTATGTACACATTGTTGTTGTTGGAACAAAACCTCATTTTTCAGTTTTGGACATGTATTAAAATGACCTGTTGTGTACATTTTAAAATGAATGGACTAAAAGAAATAAACCACAACACCGTAAAAGTAAAGTATGTTTGTTCCTCCTGTAAAGTTTCCATTTACAGAGATAGGAGGTTTGGTTCTGACAGCAGTGATATGTAAATTACATATGGGACATAGTATACTACTGCTTAGGCAGCGGTAATAGTTTGAACACACCTGGTTAAATGATAGCTTTGTTTTTTTGTTTTTTTTTTACATTAACTAAATGAACACTTCTCTAACACATCTTCTACAGAGAACAACTTAAATATGACATTTTCTACAAACTTTTGCAAATAAGTTATACGTTTTAGTTAAAGTCTACTGGATAAAAATAAACCATAACTTTTGCACAGTCCATATTTTTCCCAACTTTGTGATTTGACTAGAGACACTAAAATTTTTATATATAACTTTAGCTACTTACTTAAAATACACATATGTCTATTATAACATATATGTATTTACATTTCACTGCTGTCCAGAACCAACATTTAACTCCAAAATGGTAAATTAATGTATAATTTTTGTGTGATTTTAATTAATCCAATCACTAAGAAATGCCCCCACTATGTGTACACAAGGTGCTCAAATGAGGTGCTGAAATAATTAACATACTGAACATATATAATGTGAATGCTAAATATAACACATATAGGAAATTATTATTATTATTATTATTATTATTATTATTATTATTATTATTATTATTATTATTATTATTTTTATTATTGTGGTTGTTGTATAGGTATACATTGTATAGGTGCATTTACTCTTTACATTGTGTAAATGTCATGATTAATGCACCCAAATGACATGAAAACAAAATAATGGTTTTCCTTTCTCCTATAAAGTTATCATTATGGAGATACAGGGGTTTGTTCTGACAGTAATGATGCACATATTACATAAAAGTTATTATTATTAATTAGGTTACACATTAGTAGTTAATTACACACACATATGTCCAAAGGTCTGACGGTCATGTCCTTGTATTTAGCTCTGCTGGTAAACATGTAATAGTTGTTCTACAGAACTTGATTACCTGATGAGCTAGGAAGTGAAGCTGAACAAAAATGTGGACTGGGTGGAGGCCTGAAACGCTGAGTCGAGAACCTGCAGTACACATAATCCACATGTTTGTGAGTTTCATGGCTTACTACCACAAGTACACGAGATGAGATGTTTTGCACATTGTTAAAGAACGCCTAGTCAAAACGAAGGTGTGTAAATATACTGTATTAACAAACACAAACACTGAGCAGAACCGTCACAAGCTATTAGTTTACCACTTGAATACGGCAGAGGAAAATCCAGGAGTGCTAAGCTAAGTTTCAAAACCAGAGTTCAGTTATACAGAGGAAAGGGGGCTCTTAAAAACCAGACCACCTAAGTGTACTTAAGTGTAAGCTGGCAATGCTGTTTTAAATGTATGCTTTCTGTTTATGATGCTGAAATAAAGCTTTGGCTCAAGTTCTGCCAAGTAGACTCTAATGCTCCGTCACTTACTCCTGTGTTCCCGTAGCCAATCACAGCGTGCCACCATCTGTAGGAAGGCTCCTGTTCTGCTGCTTTCAGGTGCCGGTGTTTTGAGGTTCGTCTCCTTCCTCCCCACCAAGTTTGGACTTGGTCCAGTTGTCCAGTGAGTAGGCTCCGGCCCTGCCATCCATATCCAGCAAGATCTGCGAAGGTCCAAGCGCTTCAAGACTTTAGCCCAGGTTGGGGCCTACTCCAAAGACTCCTTTATTTCTTATAAGGGTTAATATACAGAATTGTTATTCATCAAATTGTACACCTCAGTGAGGATTAGAATATCAATTTCCATTACTTTTGCCTGACTTTTGAGTCTTTCTGACAGGACCCTGAATAAATTGCTGTAATAAATTACTGTTTTGACTGTAAATGAAATAAATGAAATGCGCTCCCTGACCTGCACACAGTACTGTACACGAGTTAATACAGGTGAATAGCTACAATTCCTTCAGACACAGCACAAACAAATAGATTCTACTTGTGTTTGTCTTATATTCATACAGTTTGTACAACTCATGAACCAGCGGAGAGTTATTAGAGAAGTCTGACCTTCTTCGAACCGCGGCTGTGACAAGTTAATCACAGCTATTGCACCTTATTTGGGAAGTCGAGTTAACTGGATAATTTTCTCAGAACTCCGAGGAGCAGATCTCGAGCTGGAAAAGAGAAGAGGGGGTTTTACATGTCTTAAAATATTGCCTCAGCTCCAATCAGTAATGTCACGCTTGTTTCTATTGTATATCTAAGTCAGCTAAACAGTAATTTGGGCGAAGCAAAAATGCCTTCGTCTCTCACACATCAAATCAGGTCTCCGCTCGTGGGAATGTTTCACTTGTGGTTTGACTCACTGACATTAACAGAAAAACATCTGTTTGTACACAGGCCATATAACCCAAGAGGTCGATCCACACATGCACACAGGCCTAGAGAGCAACCTATGATTACATCACATAGCCCTGCACTCTCCCCCACCCTTACTGATAGCCCTTCTAATCCGTTACTACGGAAAGCCCCATCTGGACCAATTACGTCATCACTCAGTGAGGCCTGGGCCAATGGGGTGTGTGAGCGATGTGTGACAGCATGCAGAAAGTGTGATGACAGTGATTTGCTTCGCTTCTTATAAATCACTGCAGCCCTCCAGTGTGGCAATCTGATTCTTTAGCCATGTACTTGCAGATTGTCATTGTGCCACGCTGAGTAGTGTTCAGTGATGCTGACTAGCCATTTTCACCCGTTACAATCCAAGCATGACGTGAGTTTGAGGTGGGGTGATGTAGGTAGAGGGAATGCTGGACCAAGAATCTTTTGTTATCAAAGCCAGGGTCACCAAAGGTCAACCGGCTCACTAGTTTTCTTTGGTGAGCTTGGAGAATGGTTGAACAGTTGTTCTGCTGATTACTGATGGCCAGTTCACTATTCCCTTAAAGGCTTTGGCAGAACAGAGCAGTGGTGGTAGTAACCTCAGGCTCCTGCAGATGGCGCTGCATGAGGATATTCAAGGCTTTAAATACCAGCGGGAGTGACGGGATTCATAGATGGAGAAGAGGTGGTACAGTGCAGGGAATGTCTCGTTCCATGTGTGGTAAATGGCTCCACAGCCGATGTTACTGATTGACTAAAAGGAGTGACTGCATGTGGGCGTGGCCAAAGACCATAGTGTGAAGGATGTAGCTGAATCTGCAGGTGTAGGGAAGCATATGGTCATACGGATCTACCAGCTGTGGCTAAAATCCCAGTCTACAGGAAACTCCCTGCATCCATCAAATCTGGCCGAACTGCACAACTCTTGGTCAAGTTCCAGGTGAACCCTGGGGTGGCTTGCTGCTGGTAGAAACACTCCTTATGACAGTTCACACCAAACAAGAGAATTCAGCACCAGGACATGTTTTCTCTTCTTCTAGCATTGTGTTAAAACGGTACTTTCAGAATAACCTGCCTTTTTTAAATTGTCTGGCTCTTTAATTAGAATGATGTATCATGGAATTTCTTTTTTTTTTTTTTTTTTTTGGCCAGGCATCAGCGACCTGAATGGTTAAACTAAAATGACAAGCCAGTCAAACACAGGCAGATATTACCTAAAGTTTGTTATTGGACGAATAGACATTAAGCGTCTCTACTTTTTACTTTTCTGTTTTTATGGTGGAAAGTCATTTTCTAAGCATTAAATAAAAACCCACATGTATAATGTAGGGCACTATAGCCACTGCAGTGTCAAACCAACAGAACCAAATAAAACAGACCAAATATCAAGAACCTGGCAAGAATATGGCAAGTACGGGAACAGCCATAAAAGACTGAGAAAGCTCTATTCTATAAAATTAAGTTATATTAAAATTAATACCCAGAATCTATTATAAGTTCTTTTGTGACGTCCCAGGTGAGTTGTTAATGCACTTCTGGTAAGATTTTGGTAGGCCAGCCATTCCTGGGAGGGTTCGCTACCATTCCAGGTGTTCTTCCTTTGTGGACCACGCCTCTCCCTGTGGTTTACTGGAGCTCCAGAGCCTTAGCAATAGCCTTGTAACCCTTTCCCTTTCTATCAGACTGGAAGATCTGAAAGACTTTGTTTTGCATCTGTATTTGCATCGCTTTAAAACATGGGCTTATCTGTGGCTCTACGAGACCTTCTAGCAGGTTCTACTTGATGTTTAGACTACACATGTCTGGCTGTAATTGAAATGGTTAAGTGGTTGATTTAATAGTTAAGCTACAGGTACTGTTGTTTAAGTAACACATAGAGCCGAGCAGCATTTTTCCTTCAGTAAATGAATTCACCATTTATAAACAGCACTTACTGTTTTATTAGGTTTTTGTCTAATATTGAAAAATGGTTTCATGATCTGAAATGATCAAGTGTGACATAAATGCTAAAATAGAAGAATTTAGGAAAGGGGCAAATACTTTTTCACAGCTCTGTACAGCAGAGTGCTCTACTGAAAGAGTCACTGTGAAAAACTTCCACAAGGTAAAATATATGCTCCTGCGCCTTTTACAAGCTTAAAGTAAAACATGGCTTGGCATTTAGAAGCTTCAAATGTCAGTGTTTAATCTAGAACTGGCTTTTCCATCCCACCTTAAACGGTGGAGCAGTTACATTCTGGTGTCAACACATTTTCTGTGTCACCTTAAACAGTACAGCAGTTAACTTTTTAAGGTGGAACAGAAAATCTGAAGAATCAGCCTTGTTAGTGTTTGTGCGAATTGCTGTTAGCTCCTACTAGCAGCCTATAGGGATACTAACAGAGGTTAGCGTTATTGCTAAGTTGGGTTTTTTCCCCTTATGTTTTGGTACTTATGGACCCAATTCAAGCCATGAATGAAATCCTATCATGTTTAGTGTCATATCACATTTACACAAGCGTGAAGATGAGTGAAAGTTTTAGGAGTGTAGTCCCCTGCATATATATATATATATATATCGTCGCTGTCCAAAGAAAAACATGTATCTCCATTTTTGTTGATTTTTACTTTTATGCCTCATTTGAACACATGAACTGCTGTTTACACTGGGTGTGAATTTCATGAAGAGGGCACCATTAGAAATGGCCCAGAAACGCTTGGTAAGACATCGGGTTCCATTGACTCCCATTCAAAGTAAATGAGGTTTTTGGCCTCTCCTGTAAAGTAAATTTTGAGGGGTTTTTGGCCGATCTCCTGTAAATATAGCTAGTAGCCATTTTGGAGATATAACATAGGAAGATTCCCTTTCCATACGTGCAGTTTGAGAGGAGTTTAAGGCTGTACTTGGACTCCATGTTTTACTTTTCCTTTATATAAACTGCTTTTCTGTGAAGCTGATTTGAGACAACAGCAGTTGTAAAAAGCGCTATACAAATAAATATAGACTGACTGATTGATATGCAGTGGGTAGAATACTGACTATTGACACATATACATTTAGATTATACAATACGGGGGACGAAGATAAAGAATACCTCAGCCTACATGTGCAGGTAGATAATGGAGGTAAAGGTAAAGTGCAGAGTGATGGTGAGAGTAAAGGTGTGGATCGTCCATTCAGTGGTGATACATGGGTGATATAGGTGAGACGTGTAACGACAGTCCCTTTGACCGATGCATTAGCCCTTCAGCAGCCTGACGGCATGGCGGAAGAACTGGGGCCAGCTGTTATTCTTTATTGGAGCTTGCTGGTTCTGGGCTTTATGCTTCTGTACCTCAGTTGTGAGACCAGACAGTGGCTTCCTTTAGAATCTTCCTGCTTTTGCTTAAGCAGCGGCTGGCGTTTTAATCCAAGAGGTTGGGGAACTGAACCCCCACGATGTTCTGCACCACCCTCTGTCGAGCTTTGTAGCTCTAGTAGTCTTAGTTGGTCACTATAATTAACTGTATAATTGTGTACCTACATTTAAATAGAAAACTGAGCTAGCAAGTCATAATGCTCAACAGGCTTGGTTGGTGTGACAGAACTGATAACACCACAACCTGCCTGTGTGCTACCAGGGTTCGAATCCAAGTATTGGCGACTATGAGGAGCTACAACGATAAGAGTCCCTGGGCAAGACTCCTAATCCTACAGTGGCCTACCTGTAATACGAATAACCTTGTAAGTTGCTCTGGATAAGAGCGTCAGCTAAACGCCGTAAATGTATCGTGGGGTCGTACTAGGGGACAATGTCACCTTAACTTCCATATCATGCTCTTTCAGCTCTGCATTCTTACTGTGTCCTGTAAGGTAACCGAATGCTCAGCAGGTTAGTCTGTTAGGGTAATATCTCCAATATAACCAGCAGTCCTTTAATTAATGGTAGTTGCTATGTGTCATTCTTCTGCCTTAAGGGTTAAACCTCCAGCATAAAAGAGCTGTGTGGCCTGTCACAGCTGCATACCTAGAATGATTCTCATTGCTCTGTGTCAACACAATTCAGTTTCTCTTTTTTTAGTTCATATTCAGCCTCTTCCTTAAATGAGTCAGGTTATACAGTGCAAGCATAGGAAAAAAAACAACATAAAAACAGAACCAGATATGAGCGGCGTGGAACACTGTAGCAGCTGTCCTCTGTTATGTAAGTCTGAGTACAGTCCCCCTAGAGGAGAGTCGAGTACACTACAAAACAAAAGACATGCTATGGTCCAGTAGTAATGAGCAAGTCACACACTCAGCTGAACAGGCTCTTTCAGTTCTCTTGTAATGTAAGTCCAGTCCTAGCTGTGGAAGCGTCTGAATTCAGAGAGGTTTAGAGGGACTTACTGCTTGAGATGACCTTCAGGTTCACCAAACTGTGTACTAAGCCAACACTTCCTTGGGCACCTGGCACATATCCATGTAGCTCTCTCGCTCACATATGCAGGCAAGCACGCATGCAAACATCACACACATCCAAAGTATTCCTATCTTTGTGGGGCTTTTCCCATTGCCTTCTGGATTACTGCAGCCATATCCTGTTGTGCCTCAACTATCAGACGCTAATCATTCTGCTCTCTTACTATATATTATTATTATTATTACTATTTATTTATTTATTTTTATTATCATCATCATCATTTATTTATTTATTTATTTATTTATTATTATTATCATCATCATCATCATCATCATCATTATTATTATTATATTATTATCATCACCATCATCGTCATCATTATTATTATAATTATAATTATTATAATTATTATTGTTGTCATTTATTATTATTATAATAATTATTATTATTATTATTATTATCATCATCGTCGTCATCATCATCATTATTATAATTATTATTATTATAATTATTATTATTGTTATTTATTATTATTATTATTATTATCACCATCATCATCATCATTATTATTATTATTATTATTATTATTGTTATTGTTATTTGTTATTATTATTATTATTATTATTATTATTATTATTATTATTATTATTATTATTATTATTGGCACTTTTCATACTGTTGACAGCTCAAAGTGCTTTACAGACTGTTGACATCAGTGATATCAGGAATCATATGTTTCAATGAGCCCAAATTAGTGATGTAATAATGTAGGTTTAATTAAATGCAGGTTAAAATTAACGGTTCAAATGAAACAAGAGATCCATTTTTAAACGTCTATTAAAGGTGAGCACTGAGTTTGACTGTCCAGTAGAAGCTGTCTCAGAACATATGTGGAGTAGGCAGGCATCTGCAAATCTAAGATCACAGGTTGGATCATAGACAGTGTAGCAGCTCAATGAAACCTTTCCCAAAAACCCACCACTCGGCTGGACATACAGTTTCTGACTCGTGAAGTGTCTGTATATCCATTCTCCAGTGACAGCAACGAGGCAGAATCCTTCTGCCTCCATAAACAGGATTTATTCAGTATCCTTTCTGCCCGTCAATCGAGTCAACTTCACACACAACACATACAAACACTAGTTCTCTAATGAAGGACGACCCCACCACACAAACATGGTCAGAGAAATGGTGCTCCACTTCCTGCCTTACTGCTCTTGTCACCTAAGCATAATCCCCAATTTTCTAGTGCAGGACAGACTAATGGAGCCCAGATAATCTATTTTCCTTCTCAGGAACTTAATCCTGTCTTTGAAAATGATATTTTTATTCAGGATTTTTGGTTATACATATTCCTGTATGGCTCTTACCAACAGAGAGCCACGCTGTGATGTAAGCCGGTTCTAGCTGGTTTAGTTATTTTATTTATTTATGTTTAAAATATTTGATTCCCAGGAAAAGGCATTCCAATGAGTCAGTTGCTGAGCCGCCTCGAGCCTTTCCCGATAAACAAAAGCAGAAGAGTCTCACCAATCACAACCCTGCAGTGCACAGCACTATACATAATGTCAATCATTTTGAGGTCCTTCTCCACAGAGGTAAACTGGCTGGGGTGGATGGCGGAAGTTGAAATTGTGAAATGAGCTAACACAGACGTGCCAAGCCTGGAAAAAATCTTAAGTCAGTAGTGATAGCCTCACAGTGCGTAATACACCAGCTAACTTGCTTGTTCAGCAGGCATTTAAATAAAGTAACATTACTTAAAGGCAAAGTAACATTATATTATATTGTCTGTGAGTCACAGATTTTTACACATGACTTATAGTTACTGTATTCATAATTACACTCATCGTCAAAAAAATAGTAGCACAAAGCTGCAGTCAGGAATCAGCTGACAGGAAGGAAACTTGGTGGGTAGGTCACTATTAGAAACCTCTTCAACTCCATGCCGAGACATCTGGCATGTCGCATCTCACGCCATACTGTGAGGCACTACTTCTGTATGTGTAGCTCAATGAATATTACCCATATCAGTCTACTGTTATCATCATTTACTGTTCCTGGTAATCTTTATCTTCCTTCCCAAAACACGGCAAACCAGATATTCCATAGATTTCAATGGAGCTGTTATAAAACTCTGAACTGAAAACTGGCAGTGTTCCACAGCCCACAGCGGTGAGCAGAATACTCTGTCAGGAGCGAAGTTTTCCCAACTTTTGATGTGAAAGGCAGCAGTGAAATCAAGTGAATGCTGATTTTTTTTGTTGGTTGCCTTGGATGTCAAGCGTTTGATTGAATTTCAGGTAAATGCAGTATTACATAACAGGAATGAAAGAGTACAGATCATCCTCCTGCCTGGTTCCACCTTAAATAAACAATCCACACTGCTTAAGCTCTCCTCTGACAATCATCCATTTTCACTGGTAACGCTGTCACCATGCCAATGTTTGCATGGCCTAATGCCACTATTGCCCGCATGCCATTATGAACTCAGCGCAAACATGTGAACGCAGCAGCGTTACACTATCACACCACACCAAAAACAACTCCCTCAAATTTCTTTACAATGGTGGTGACCACGGGACCAGACGCCTATAGTACAATATATACAGCACAGTTTATATACAATCCAGAATGACTCTGAATCTGTGAGATGGTTCTAACGGTACGAGTCCCTCCCAGATGAATCGGAATGTTTCTGAAAGATGTTTAAGCACAGAGCTGCGCTTTAATTACGTTTGTCTTGTTTTGTTCATCAAGTATGGACAAGAGGAAGATTGGTGGGTTCCTCCCTGGAGCCTGGGCTCCTCTTAAGGATTCCTCCTCTGACTCCTAGGAAGTTTTTCCTGCCACTGTCGCCCTTGGCTTGCTCATAGGGGGGCTTGGACCCAGATTTCCTTTCTTACATCTCTCCATGGGCTTTTTTCTCTATATTTTTATCCTTTTTATATTTTTTTTCATAAACTGCTTTTTTGTAAGGCTCTCTTGAGACATCAGTTGTCTTGTGTTTAACATTTATTTTTATAAAATTTTGTACACCATCAAAGAGAATTTCTGCGTATATAAATCAAGTATTCACTTGCAGACACACACACACACACACACACACACACATGTACAGTATATATATATATATATATATATATATATATATATATATATATATATATATATCATCACTGAACACAGCAGCTGCCGTACACTGTGTTAGAAGTTCATGATAAATGGAAACAGAAATGACCCAAAAGTGCTTGGAAAGATGTCTGGTTCCATTGATTTACATTCAAACTGAGTTTGAAAGTTTTCGCCCTCTCCGTTAAAGCTACCTTTTTGGAGATACTTGTTATTCTTTGGACAGTGGACAGTATATATATATTAGACATACAGGTCACACTTAAGTGTGAAATTCCTTATTAATACCTTATACCTTATCATATAGGGCAGCCACCTCAGACCAAAATATCCTAATCTTAACACAATACCAGCAACAATGGATAAGGGTACCTTCTGCATGGTTACATTTATTACAACAGTCAGAAAGACCTCGGTTGATACTGTGTCTTAAAACTGGTGTCACATAGAAGCGATGAAGTACACTGTAAAAGTGCAACCTAAAAATGACTCCAATTCGTTACAAGCAATTGAATAAATTGAATAAATTTAACTCAGTACATAACTTTTAAAGAATCGTTTATTCAAAGTCCCATTTTTAGGTGGAATAAACCTAAATCATTTGCTTGTAAGAAATTAGTAACAAATATTACAAGAGCAATGTTTTTAGGTTGGACCATCGAAACACGTGTTATGTATTTTGAACTGCGTTTTCCAGGCAGAGTTACGTGCTAGTATGTGAGGTACTATACAACCACCTTTCCATTCATCATCATTAATTGTAATACCAAGTTAATCCTCCCAGTGGGCTCGTACCTTATTAGCATTGTCGGCATTGGCAGTTTAGCAGTGTCATGTAGAACTGCTGTGTTGTTAGACGACTTCTTTGATTGTTTTCTCAATTGGTGATAAACCAAGACCATCTGAAAAAAAATCTGAGCAACGTTAGCTGTAAAAAGAGCTATATAAATAAAGTTTGAATGGTTGGCTAAAGAGTCTACGCTTGTATTCTGCGGTTTTGTACACCGTAAAAAGTGCAACCTGAAAAACGTACTTCAATTTGTTGAATTTTTGCTCAGAAAATCATTTTGACCGCACAAATTGTTCATTCCAAGTCCTTTTTTAGGTTGAATAAACCTAATTCATTTGCTTGTAACCAATTACAGTCATTTTTAGGTTGGACCAGAGAAGCATGAACGTTCCATGAACGTATTTCTGAAGGACACAATACTATTAAGGCCAAAACCTTCTAACTAAACTACCCTACACATGTACAACAGCTTGTCTAGCTTTAGAAATCCAGATCGGGGTGTGTGCGCAGCTGTGTTCGTGCAGATGTAGTCTCTAAAAGAACAAATCTATCGCCTCATATCAGCACAGACACATAATTACTCATGAATGTGTCTGATGGTAACTGTAGAACAGAGAACCGATCGACTTTAATTAACATCATCAATCAGCACAGATCTCTTATCTTTGCTCTAAAGGACTACTCCGGCATTTTTCAGCCTAATCACTTACATCTGTTGCATACGGTTCATCACCACAGATAATAATTGTTAGGTGCGTCGCTGTCCTTTCAAAACCCACAGCAAATACATTTACTCAAAACATTTCTAATAGAAGGCAATGGGCAGATGCTGCTCATAGGGATCCCACTGGAAAGTGTGTTCTCGGTTAGTGTGTTTAGGTTCTGCATGTCCAGGCCAATTATTGTCTGTAGCAATCCGCCATATTCGGTTGGAACGGGTTGAAAAAATGCTGGAGTAAGCCAGATTCCACTGTAATACAGCCTGATCCAGCTAATTAGCACGTCCTTCCTCCTGAGGAGAGCAGGGACAACACTAAGCCGCTGACTTATAAAATCCATACACACGGATTTGGTTTTTAAATGATTGTACGTTGAAATTGACATTTAAGTAATGATTAATAAAAGCTGAGCTTGATGTGAAAATATGCATAGATTAACAGAAGGTTCCAATCCGACGTGCAAACACTTCCCTAAGTGTGGTGCAGGCATTCAAGTGCGTGAGTCATAAACATACTGACCTTTTATAAATGACATATGTCCTATCACGCCACTGCCATAACAACAGATTATACATTTACAGACCAAACACCTGAAATAAAACTCCATTCCAAATGTTATTCTATCATAGATAGTGCAGGCAGATAACCAGGCCAAAGAGTGGTTTTCACACTCTGTCATATACGTATCACAGGCAAGCCATAAATTAGAGTATAGGCCTATACATGAAATATATGAAATATACTTACTGACCAAATAACATAAGACAAGTGCACTGACACATTGAATTTGGTGTCTCCAGTACAGTACCAATATACACATAACTAACACACAGTATACACCATATACACAACCACTCCACATATACACAATACATACACACACACACACACTGTACAATATACTCTCTACACAGTATATACCATATACACAACCACTCCGCATATACACAATACATACACATACTGTACAATATACACTCTACACAGTATACACCATATACACAACCACTCCACATATACACAATACATACAGGTAACGTACAATATACACTCTACACAGTATACACCATATACACAACCACTCCACATATACACAATACATACACACACTGTACAGTATACACGCCACACAGTATACACCATATACACAACCACTCCACATATACACAATACATACACACACTGTACAATATATACTCTACACAGTATACACCATATACACAACCACTCCACATATACACAATACATACACACACTGTAATTGAATGAAACTTCACAAAAGAATAGCTCGACACCATTGCATTCTTGGGCAACGTTGACATGGTGTTAAGGACAGTTGTCGTAACGTATGTATGCATGTATGCATCAATGTCTGCAATTGTGACTGGTGGGTCACTCCGTGTATGTCATGCATTTCATTGGTTCTCTCTCTTTGGTTCCTGTCGGGCTCCCAGATCCTTCATGTTGCTGGTGCATGCCTTCTTCTATCCACTCCCGCCAACTATGTGCTGTGCTAGTATCCACATGACCGGTATGGGTCACAATACGTCGATAAGATCATCCTGCTTGTGAACTCTTCTCTGAGGCAGACATTGTTTGCAAAGGATGCTACCAGCACACAGCACGAGTCAGAATGGAAAGCATGAGCAAAAGGATGACCTTATTCAGTCAGTCAGTTACGTCTCTGCTTACATCACATGCATGGCCCGGGTGAAACTCGAATCATTCCCATGCCTCATGATGTCAGACCTACCCACCAAGTTTCATTGTGGTCAGCTGATTCCTTCTGGGTTCTACTTCCTTCTGAGTGTATTAATAATCATAAGAAGAAGATCATGAAGAACAGTAAGCTGGCTTCGTTTAAACCAGCTTAATAAAGCGTTTTAGCACGCTCATTCAAGCAGTTAGCAATGAAACCCCTTTATCTTCTGTTGTGCATTTATGGCTGTAGACATTTATATGCAAATTAGCTCAACGAAGGGCGGAGCCGAAAGGCTGCGCTCAATTATACAGTAATTTGTGATTTCTAAATAACCCAGTCGCTCATCTAAAGCGTTTATATGCAAGTGTGCATATGAATATGCAAAATCATTTGTATGCAAATCCAGCAAAGTTTTAAGAGCACATGTTCAGGCAGGATCAGGGTTGGGCACTGTACTACAACAAATCCCTCCATTTCATCACAGAGCAACACATAATTACTCACGAAAGCGTATGGGGGTGAACGCAGCACGGAGAACAGATCAGCTTTAATTAACGTCATCAATCAGCACCGATCAGCATCTTTGCGCCGCGCGGAGGTGCGCTGCGCTCCTCCGCAAAGCTGCTCCTCCAAACTATTTACAAACCTGCATCAAAAGAGCTCAAACGGCTCTGACGCTCCTCTCCTCTTCTCCTTTGATGAGATGTTGTCTCATGCAGCCATCGTGTGTTATTACTACATTAATTCGAGACAGCGCGCGCGCGCGCGCGCGCTCGCTCGTGGGCTCTCTCTCTCTCTCTCTCCCTCCCTCTTTCTCTTCCTCTCTCTCTCCCTCCCTTTTTCTCTTCCTCTCTCTCTCCCTCTTCCTCTCTCTCTCTCTCTCTCTCTCTCTCTCTCTCCCTCCCTCTTTCTCTTCCTCTCTCTCTCTCTCTCTCTCTCTCTCTCTCTCTCCCTCTCTCTCTCCCTCTCCCTCTCCCTCTCCCTCTCCCTCTCCCTCCCTCTCTCTCTCCCAGCTGCCTGTCTCACAGCGCTTCCATGATGCGCGCTAATTGCCGGTCTTTCATGCGTCCCCTCTTCAGACACACTTCAAAGAAAAGCGGAGCGCACCCAAGGCCGCAATTAGCGTGCAGCTCCGCGGCATGGAGAGAGGCGCGCGGACCGCCGTCGCTGCAGCGCGCGCATTGTTCACCTCGTCACACACTCGCACAGTGTGAGATGGGGTTGGGGAAAGGGAGCTGGGGCAGCTACGATGCCATACGATGCAACAGGTGTATAGCCGCACGCGCTAGAACTCTGGACATCTATAGAGTCCTCCATAGCTACAAATAAAGCTAATGTTTGCTGGACAGGGAGATGTAGAGGTTCCTAATGCTGTCCTGTGATAATCCATATCATGCAGGTTAAATATTCTCACAAGGTTCATGCAGATGGTGCGGTAGAGGTGAAGGTGGAGTTACACCTGCCTTTCTGGACGTGGCAACAAACCATTCATCTTGGTGCTGACCACGGTGCCTCCACACACAGATTTGTTGGAAGACAAAACCAGGACTCGTCATGAAGATGACCCGCTGCCATTCTGAGTTAGCCCATGTCTGGCACGACACCATCGCAGTGGTGTTAGGGGCAGTCGCAATAAAGGTCCGCATGCAGGTAGTCTTCTCCACCTTAAATGGTTCAGCAGCTGCCTTCCGGTGCCTGTACAAGTTGTATTATTTAAGGTGGAACAGGAAAACTGGTGCATAAGAAGTCAACTTCAGTCTCAGTGTTAGGAAAGCTGAGTTCTGTCTCAGTTCAAAGGGTTTAGATATCTGTTCCCTGTGTTTAGTCACTGAGTGACGGTGTAAACTGTTGGGGTTCAAAGCTTCATATGGAAAGACCTGTGAGGAAACACAATTACTCAGCCAACATGCAGGAGAACCCCAGAGATACCTGTTCACTGCTGTACTTGGTTTGGCTTTAGCTGTGCTTACACTGAGCATGGAAACATAATTAGCTAATACTGTCCCGGAACAATGAAGGAGCTCTATATTCTATATACATGTCATATTTTATTTTTGCCTGTAGTCTGTGTCCAAAGAAAAACATGTATCTCTATTTTTTTTTTTTTTTTACCTTTTATGCATCATTTGAACACAGCAGCTGATTTCTGCACTGTTTGAAAATTTTAAGATGCCTGGAGCCAAGGAAATGGCAAGAAACTGGTTCTATAGACTTACATTAGAAATAAGTGAGGTTTTTGCCCTCTTCTGTAAAGTTGCCATTTTGGTGATACCTGTTTTTTTTTTTGCACAGTGACATTACAGTCAGCAGCCTTTGTACCGTGTTTTTAAAATCATATTTGGTTAAAAATATATTTTATCCTCCGGAGACCTGGACTTGCTTGGTGTGCAGTTTTAATTTCTCCTAGCTATTTGTGAGTAGTAGGGCCTAACAAGTATAAAAACTAAACGTCATCTTTGTACAGGAAGTTGTTTTGGGAAAAAGCAATGTCCTCATATGAGGCCAAAGGGTCAACATTTTAAAAAGTATCCTGGTACAGAGAAGCAGAAATGTAATGTCCTCATATGAGGACGCTGGGGTCTCAGGGGGAGATATATAAACACATTTTTGCATCTAACAAAACTGTCACAGCCCTCAACCTGAAAATCACTACTGTACAATATTTTTAAAAATACAAAAAAACAAAAACAACAGAAATAATTACTGTTTTCATATAATAATGTAAGTGGATGTAACAATGCACACTTTTTCTGCCAGCTGGAATTGAATTATAGTTATGAAGTTTGTAATAGGTGTTACCAGAGTGCTCACAGCAATGTTCAACCCAGTTTTTTCAAAGTCCATAATTACTTTTTAACCTAATTATATTCTATAATCTATAACATATAGTCTAAAAAAAGCTTTGACTGAGAGTTACAGTAATACACTTATATAGTAGTAATTAACAATGTTTAAGTCAATCCATTATTTAATGTTATTTTTCAAAATATTATGAAATCTATTTATTAAAAATGTATAATAATTAATAGAATAAATGCAGTACAATAAATGATTGTACAATTATATTTATATAGCTCTAGCTATATAATACTTTAACTTCAAGTCTAACTGTAAGTGTTATTGGAGGTGTTCGTGTTTTACTGCTGTGAAGCTACAGTAAAGTTCAGC
This sequence comes from Prochilodus magdalenae, assembly GCA_024036415.1. Classification (NCBI taxonomy): domain Eukaryota; kingdom Metazoa; phylum Chordata; class Actinopteri; order Characiformes; family Prochilodontidae; genus Prochilodus; species Prochilodus magdalenae. The sequence continues at coordinate 289,245 of JAMWET010002814.1, read as the reverse complement.
AAACAGCAGATGAATATATTCTATTGTATTCTGTTTGATACACTGGTATTTACCCTGTGATGAACTGGTGGCTCATCCATAGTGTTTCCTGCCTTCCTCCCACTGAATGCTGGGATAGGCTCGAGTGAAGACGTATTCATGTAAAACTACAGTAGAGTTAAATGCATTCATTTAAATAAACAGTGTATGATTGTATTCTATTGTATTCTATTCAACACGTTGGTATTCAGGCTACGATGGGTAGCCTGGTGGACAGTCTATCTAGTGGCTCGGGCACCCTCAATGACCCAGAAGGATAAAGATAAGTGAGTGAAGGAGTAAGTGAGTGTGTGATATTGGTATTTGTGTCTCTGGGAATGCTTGTGGATGGATAACAGTTAAAGAAAAGCGAGAGGAGAGTGAAGCTGCTGCCCACTGCTTTCAAAACAATACATGGAAAATACGCTAAGAGACGATTTAGGCTTGTTGCGTAACACGGCTTTATTGTAGTAGACATGTGTTGTGGAAATCTAGTGAAATCAGGGGTTTGGGCCTTTGAGACAGACGCGTGCCTGAGTGAGGGTGTGCGTGTGTGATGCTTGACGCAGGCCTCGGCTGCTGATCATATGGAAATGTGCATGTAGTGTTTATTAGCTCTTCTGTCTATCCTGACAAGCGCAGACAGCACATCCACAGTTAATGTTAATGTACATCAGTTAATGTCACTTCATGACAAACTAAATTAGCTGGGAAATTAAAGAACAAATAAATAGCCCGTATTTCTGGTGTTTGTATCGGTTCACTTATGACGTTTGTGTGTTTGTATGCTCTATAAACAAACACAGTTCATGTTTACGTTATGATTTTTCAGTCTCTCTTAAAGCTTTAGAACTAGAGTGCTTTATATTTGCAGTATTCCCGGCCCACAGGAAGAAATACGGTTGAATTCCAGTTCTGGTCCACTTGGTGTTACTAACGTATTGGAAAACAAACCAAAAGATGGAAACAACACCATGAACAGATGCAACCCCAACACTTGGGGACAATAACTGTGATAACAGCTGTCGAACTCTGTGAGTCACCTTGTTCTGTGGTGTAAGCAAGCATGTGGGTTTAATGTACAGAACCAGTCAAAAGTTTAGACACAACCAACTAAATGAATGTGTTTGGTAATCTTAAGCACTCTACAGGCTTACATTTAACAGCTCCAACCTAAAACTATACATATCCTGATGCACCCTTATATATTATATACTCTTGGTCTACCACAGTATTATATTTCTGCCTTGTCTCCACCTCTAATATATACAAACCGGATTCCAAAAAAGTTGGGACACTAAACAAATTGTGAATAAAAACTGAATGCAATGATGTGGATGGAAAGATCCAGATCTTTCACCTATAGAGAACATTTGGCGCATCATAAAGAGGAAGGTGCGACAAAGAAGGCCCAAGACGATTGAACAGTTAGAGGCCTGTATTAGACATGAATGGGAGAGCATTCCTATTCCTAAACTTGAGAAACTGGTCTCCTCTTACCCCAGACGTCTGTTGAGTGTTGTAAGAAGAAGGGGGGATGCTACACAGTGGTAAAAATGGCCTTGTCCCAACTTTTTTGGGATTTGTTGACGCCATGAAATCATGAAAACATATTTTTCCCTTAAAATGATACATTCTCTCAGTTTAAACTTTTGATCTGTGATTTGTGTTCTATTCTGAATAAAATATTAGATGTTGGCACCTCCACATCATTGCATTCATTTTTTATTCACAATTTGTTTAGTGTCCCAACTTTATTGGAATCCGGTTTGTATATTCAGTTGTGCAAAAACTTTTAACTCCTCTTTTTTGCAATTTTTAAAAGCTCTAGTAATAGAAATGTACTTTAATATGTACTTAAGTATCACAAACTGAATCTATGAGGTGTCTCAATATAGTACAAGTACCATCAGTTCTATTTACGTATATATATTTAATAGCACTAATGATTATATGTAACATACTAAGTACATAGTTTGTATGTGAAAATAGCACACTTAAATTAAGTATACTTCAGTGTACTGCTTTTCTCATTGGGTATACCACAGCATACCGCATGAGCTGGTTTGTTGGGTATATCAATTTTACACTAGGAGGGGGCAAGTTGGACAATGCAACATGTCACACGGCTAGAAATCAAGTCAAGTCAGGTAGTTTTGTTGCCAGTACTTCAATATGTACAGACATACAGAGGATAGAAATTGCTTTACGCTCTGACCCGAGTTGCAGCACATAAACTTTTAACAATAAATAGATTATAACTGAAACAGGAACGAGAGTATAATAAATATATTACACAGACAAATGCAAGACATACGATAAAATAAAAATAAGGGCATTGAGAAACATGAAGAGACAGTAAAACACTGAAGGCAATAAGGGCGATAAAGTGACATGTACGCTATGACTAGTGACTCAACTGTGTAAGTACAGATGTTCATCCAAATAAGGTGGATAATGTAGGTATTACAAGCCCCACCCCCCACTAGTGAACACCAAACAGCCTAGAAGGCCACACAAAACAACAGAGGAATTCTTTCCCTGGTGATGAAAGACTGCTTCCCAACAGTTGGACACACTCCAGGTTGTATGTGTATGTCAGTCAACGAAGAGGAGATTTCACCAGAGTACATGCAGAGGTTCTACCACAAGATGTAAACCATTTGTAAACCTCAAAACAGGAAGACCACATTAGAGTTCGACATAAAAAAAAATAATAAAAGCCTGTGCAGTTCTGGAACAACATCTTACAGACGAGGGCAAGAGCAGCTTGTACGAGAATGATGGATAGAGATAAGCACACCACCTCGTCTGTGAAGCATGTTGGAGGTAGTGTTGTGGGCATGTATACCAAAAACCTCATTTAGAATTAGACTGTTCAGATGCTTTGGGGCCCTAAATTAAAGAGCCTATGAAGGACCCAGAAGGAAATGTTGGAATGCAGTGCTGTTGGGAAGGAAGATAAAGGTTACCAGGAACAATGAATAGTGATGAATTTAGACTGATATGGGGAATAATTATTGAGCTACACATACAGAAGTAGTGTCTCTCAGTAAGGTGTCGGGCTGCCATGCTAACCCAACATGCCAGACGTCTCAACATGAAGTTGTAGAGGTTCCTAATGGTGTCCTGTGATAATCCATCCCATGCAGCTTGAATAGTCTCACACAGTTCCTACAGATTTTGCGCTAGGGGTGGAGATAGAGTGACTGGATGTGTGGCACGTGACAAAAAACATCCATCTTTGGCTGACCACGGTGCCTCCACACACGGATTAATTGTTCGTCTCCACCAAGACAAAAGCGGGACTCTTCCCTGAAGATGACCTGCTGCCATTCTGAGACACTCCATGGCAGTCTTTGGCAATGTTGACGTGGTGTTAAGGGAAGTGGTGGGTACATGTAGTCCTACATTGTGCAGCCATCTGCCAAAGATGCTGACACTTACAGGAAGACTCATGGAGGACATCAGTGCTCGGTGAATGTCTGCAATCGTGGCTGTTGGGTCAGTCAGGTACAGCGATAAGGCCCATCTTGCTTACGTCACATGCGCGGCCGAACGTGAAACTTGAACCATTGGCATGTCTCACATTGTCAAACCTACCCACCAAATTTCATTCCAATCGGTTGATTCCTCCTGGGATTCTTTTGAGTGTAACTTTTTCTTGACCTCCAAATATTAATGCAGCCAGCTGCGTTGCCCTATTCAGGTACTTTCTTGTAGTTTGTGACACAAAATCTCAAATGAATGCAAACCACAGCACAGAGGCATTGTGTGCTTAACAGAGAAGCGCAAATCGAATGGCAGAAATAGCTGTTATGTTGTGATGTTATTTAGAAGGGTTAGCGCAGCCGGCCCCCGTAAATCTCCTGAAACATTGCTTCTTTATTAGAATGAGCTGTGGGTTTGTGTGGTGTCTTTATATGAGGTGCAAATCACGCGTTTAGCTTCACACTATGCCAGAAAGAGAGAAGGAGAGGTCTCCACAGCAACTGAGCCTTCCAGTGAGGTGAGCCACAACACACACCGCAGCTGAGCTGAATAGCTCCCGTCCCTCTATTCATTCAGTTACACAACACATCCGCCCTGACCCGCCACCCGACACCAAACAAACACACCACGCATCCATACACATGCACACACGCGCACTCGCCCTAATGACTGACCACTGATGAAAGACGCAGGAAAGAACGGAAGCTTCATGGCAGAGGCTCAGCAGTCGAGCAGCTCTAAACGACTCTGCTGACACCTACAGTAGATGCTGAGCTACATTCCTCACTCTTCAGCTCCAATGGACTGTGCTGTGCCTGCACAACAGATTTGGTGGAACAGTCAAGCCTTCGGATGGGGCAGGAGGGGCTGTGAGGATGGGATACCCAGCCTGACTTAAGAGTGCTGTATATGTCCAAAAGTATTCAGACAGCACCTCTTATTGCTGACATGGGTGTTCAATTGCACAGAATATCTATGATCTCGATAAACAGGCACTGCCTAAACCATGAGACACTCTGGAGCAGCCGCACATGAGCCCAAGGTCACAATGCTCAGTGGCAAGTGTTGAGTAGAAGGTTGCAAAGCACCTCAGGCTAGGGAACTGAGCAGTGGTTTGAGAAGTGATGCTTTGAAGAGTGATGGAGCTCCAATACCTCCCCAAAACATCCAACACCTGTGATGCAGCATGAGTCATCAGTACTGGAACCCACTGATGAGGGCTGAACGATTAATTATTTTAATATTGAAAGAGTCTAATTGTTTTAGTTGCTAGAGTCCAAGTTTAACTGTATCTGGCATCATTTAACATTGTGTTGTGAAAGTTCTAGGCTAACACTCTGGCAATCTACAGTCAACATTTACACCCTGGATCATATCTTGGGGCTGAGTGCAATCAAAACCTCAATTTTCCAACACCTAGTGTGAAGTAGAAGAGTAGGGGCTGGTGGGGCAAACTCGCTATTAATAGTCTTACTTATAGAAGCAACGTTGGATGAGCAGGCGTCTACAGACTTTTAGATGTATAGTGCACATTTGTGAAGGTTATGGTCTGTATTTAGCCTTTTGGCCTTGGAGTGAATTCCTGAATCCCACATTTAAACTCATTTCTCTCATAATTAGATCACAGATGTCTGATAATTTGGTCTACATAATCCCAAAACCAAGTAATCAATACTGTATTACAGTTATAGGTTTTTGTTTTAGGTATTAACGGTTAACATCAGTACATCAGTCTGTTGGTTGTGAGTGTGCTCATGAACTGCATGATAGATACGTGCAACCGAGTAAAGACAGTGGAGTGAAGAGCCAATAGGGCCGTAACTTTAGAGTTTAAACCATCATGAGAGGGCAGACAGCAGTATTGAGAATGCATTTTTGGGAAGATTTGGGTGTCTATTGACATCTAGTGTTTGTGAGTAACATTTAAAACTAAGCCTTGGTAATTCCAATACATCTGAATTAGATTTGTCGATTCAAACACACCCACATAATGAACACACCCAATGTCAAATATTCAGTACTCATGTAGTCCTCTATAGGCCCACAAACTACTCAACTCAGAATTGTACACAGTATTATTAATATACAGGGGTTGGACAATGAAACTGAAACACCTGTCATTTTAGTATGGGAGGTCTCATGGCTAAATTGGACCAATCTGGTGGCACTCTTATTACTTGCACAGTGCAAAGTAAGAGCAGTAGTGTGAAGGTTAATATCAGGTAAGAGCACAGTTCTGCAATCAAAATACTGCAATGCAAACAAACATTATGTTTCATACCAGAGTGCAAAAGAGGACAAACTGTTGGTGCACGTCTTGCTGGCAAATCTGTACCAAGACAGCAAGTCTTTGTTATGTATCAATACTTTGGTTAGGGTAATGTAGCATACTTATGTCTCGAACTCCACCAGCATCACGTAGTGACCTGTCCACGTCCTGTTTACCCTCCCTCTGACCACTGTGCAGGACAGTATATGTCATTCCCAAGACCAACTGACGCTGTATTGGCGCAAAAGGAGGCCCTACACAATACTAAAGTCTGAATGACAAAAAAGGTGTTTCAGTTTCATTGTCCAACCCTTGTGAAAACATCTCTCCTAGGACCATACATCTCACCTTTTGATTGCTGCAAATCTACATTGGAATAATCTGACTGTTGAATTACCCTCGATCACTTTCCAGTGTTAAGTTATAAGCTTCTACAGTCATCACTCAGCATGTCTTACGATTACTAATGATGATAATATTCCTGGGGTTCAAAAAAGTTTCATTAGTTTATATGTAATAAGCCATAGTTTTGTTTTTTTGTCATGCTGCAGGGTTTAGGTAGCTCTACTCTGAACAAAATTTGCTCATCTTATTTGATCATACTCAAGACTCGCTTGTGCCTATTAACTCTCTGAATTTGAGAGGAAGTTGATAATTCTAAAAGTCCCATCTCTGTAATTCTCCAAAGTGGAGTGCTATTCTTGTGTGGCAGTGATGATTCTTCATTACAGTCTAGTCCACTCCTCATCCTCCCTCTTTCAATTACAGTCCAGCGCTGGATGGATGGATGGATAGATAGATAGATAGATAGATAGATAGATAGATAGATAGATAGATAGATAGATAGATAGATAGATAGATACTTTATTGATCCCGAAGGAAATTTAGCAGGCAGTAGCGGTCTCACAAAAACAGCACAGATACAAATACAAATAAAAAAATGAAAAAAGGGTTGTGCATTATGAAAAACCTAAACGGGCAGGTACCGGCAGCAGTGTTATTAACTGTTAACTATAAACTATAAACTATACATAGTACAGGTCACTATGGATAAATATATAAATATAAATATAAATATATCTCACTTCACAAGGAGGCAAGAAATATATACAAAAAATACAAATATCACTGTAAACTGTAGAAAAGACAGTGCAATAGTAATAATAGATGTGCCTGATTGTGCAAGGGACGCAGTTATCAGCAGATAATGACTGAATTAACATAATAAACATGTGCATATATTGGTATTTAAGTGGAGTGGAGTGTCCAGTAGTGCAGATGTACTACTGAAGGCTACTGCTTTATGACAGACACAGTGCTGTGAAAAAGTTTCTCTGTTTCAGTAGGTTTGTCACATGAACACACGTGTAATTATTCCAGATTCCCCATCAAAATTTAATATAAGACAAAGAAAACCCGAGAAAACACTCCAGTCTTTACCCCAATCAGTTAAGCAAATTATTTGATTCCTGGGATCCATTAAACTAAACACACCCAGGCTTAATTATTGCCAGTCCTATTTAATATAAACTTCATTTGAATCTTTCCACCAATGTGAAGTAGGCTAAAAGGTCTATAGGCAGCACGTAATTAAAAAAAATTCCAGGAGAGGTGAGAAAGAAAGTTGTAGTGAATGTAGTGAAGTCTGTGAAGAGTGTCTCTGGGATTGCATTCAGCCACATTGAGAGCCAATATCTCTAAATGGAGTCAGCCTTCCAAAAAGGGACAGCCTACCAAGAATCCTCCAAGAGGACAGCAACTTCCAAGAAGTCACAAATGAACCCATATGAAGACCAAAGTAATTACAGCCCCACTCACTTTAAAATACGTTCAGCCCTCGTGATCGCGCTGCTAGAAAGAGACTGGACTAAAATGGAGAGAGAGTTGCTGCAAGGCAAAACCACTACTGGACTGGAGAAGTGGAACTCCTCGAAAGGCAGTGTCCCATCTGGCATAATGCTGATACTGCATTCTACAATGAGGACATTACACCAACAATCATACATGGTGGTGGTAGTGTGATGATGTGGGGATGGGTGTCGCCATAAACTGATATCAGGCCTTGATCCAAAGCTCAACTCAAGAAAAAAATTGCACTCAGGAAGGGGTGAGTTAAAGTCCTGACTCAGACCCCATGGAGATGCTTTGGCAGAACCACACGTGAGCAGTTCATGCTCAGAAGCACTCTAATGTGGCTGGACTTAAACAATTCTATGTGGGTCAAATTTCTTCCATAGTGATCTCCAGTTGTATAAAGTGTCAGGCTCCAGTTGTTGCTGCTACACAACTGACTATTAAGTTTAGCAGGTAATTACTTGTTCACACGTGTGATATAGATGCTAAACTTTGCTTTGCCAATAAATGAAACAATCATTATGCATATACAGTGGGGTGTGAAAGTTTGGGCAGAGTTGTTAATTTTCCAGGGCTGGATCTTCCAACAAGACAACGACCCTAAACACTGCTCAAAATCTACTAATGCATTCATGCAGAGGAACAAGTACAACGTTCTGAAATGGCCATCTCAGTCCCCAGACCTGAATGTAATTGAAAATCTGTGGTGTCACTTAAAGAGAGCTGTCCATGCTCGGAAACCACCAAACCTGAATGAACTAGAGATGTTTTGTAAAGAAGAATGGTCTAAAATACCTTCAGCCACAATCCAGACTCTCATTAGAAGCTATAGGAAGCGTTTAGAGGCTGTATTTCTGCGAAAGGAGGATCTACTAAATATTGAGTTAAGGTTTTTTTGGGGTGCCCAAACTTATGCACCTGCCTACTTTTGTTTAGACAATTATTGCACACTTTCTGTAAATCATATATACTTCATTTCACTTCTCAAATATCACTGTGTTTGTCCCCTATATGATATATTTAATGGATTTTGTTTATCCAAACAATCAATGCTTTATACAGGTAAATAAGGAAAATTAACAACGCTGCCCAAACTTTCGCACCCCACTGTATACATAATCGTTATATATGCAGATCTTAAATTATTTGAGGTGATACATACGCAGTAATAGAGTAAACTGGAAAAGGCAAATACTTTTTCACGGTACGTCACGCAACCTTTGTGAAGCAGAGAGAAAGTTTCCTTTAAGGAGGTGATGTTTGATGAACATGACCTTCATGGGGTTTAGAGTTATTTACAACTGCCCAGAAGTTCTAGCACATTTAGGGGTTAATAAAAGTGCAGCGCTAATAAAAAATAACACTCTCTTCCAATGTTAGCATCATTTAATCATATATTAGCATTGGCAGTGGCAGATGTACCCTCAGACCTGCCGCTGTAAAGTGTCACAGAGCAGGCCGCTGTGTCCAGCCTAGGTGCATGGAGTGCTATTATAAAGCTGTCAGTGAGAGGGGCATTGCATAAGCAGAGAGGCGGCCAGCCGTGGCCACAGGCCTGTGAGAACAGCACTAATGGAGGGTGCAGTGGAGCAGACGTAGGCGTCTGGCTTCGGTCCCCATCCCAGACCCAATGTTGACCACAGAGTGAGCCCAGCCTAAACCAGCGGCCTCCAAGGGGGGGAGGAAATATAGCGGGGCCTCATAAACCCACCAGAGGACCTCGTAAAGACCCCTCTCACTGCCACTATTTTCTGGGCCTGAACTTTTTTTCATATAACCTTTTGTCATCTTTTATAAATGTCTCTTGTTTCTGTGTTGCAGCAGGGAAACTGGCTTTTTAAAAAGGGTCTGGCTGACATTTGTGCTGCCGCTGGTGGAATAATATTTACGAACGAGGGGAATTCTCTCTGCTAGCTAGCTTAATCCTGGGCTGACAGACTACTGCTAATTGTGCTTTTGGCCATTAACCCTGAAATGTTGATGCTTGATACCACCACCTCTGTATTATTTATAATAGTGGACTTGGTTACAGGTCTAACATAAATGAAAGACGACTGCAACAATATCAAATCCCCTTTTTTTCTCCTCAGCTATTCAAGGATCTCTTTTCTCGAGCTGATCACGGTACAAACTACACTCTGGAGATTGGTCTGCAGCACCAGGGTTGCTGAGAACGTTCATAATACACTCTCATCAGAAGAAGGAGAATAGCTGCACCCAGAAGGAATTAAAAATCTGTGTGACCGAAACATAGTGTTTTCATGAGGACAGGACATCTAGATACACCTAAGATGTATAGTACAGTATAGCGTGTATGGAATACACCCTGTTTTAAATGAGTACCTTGTCTGTACAAAGCAAAATCATAACATAACAAGTCAAGTAAACACCATGATAAGGTGTGAGTGCAGTCTGGTCCAGGCTAGTCTCGGTCTCAGATGCTCTGCGATTTGCGATCTCTCAGATTTGCGCTGCCCTATCGGGATTTTAACACTTTCTAGGAATCTAATTGGCTATTTGCATGTCTGTGTACGAATGTCTGTGCCCAGGCTTGAACTGTCAAACAGGAAATCACCTTTTCAGAGCAGTTATATGCGCTCCATGCTGAGTGAGAGCCAGATATTCCGGAGTTGCTGGATTGAAATGTCTGTAATTTTACACAATGATGTTTCAAAATTATTCAAAAGTTTTCTTTAGGAATTCATCAGCTTTAAACGAGGTGTCCTTCAGTGTTATCTGACACGTAACACTGTAGGTACTGTAGGTACATATTCCTCCCCTGTCCCAGCATGTGGTTCTTGGCCATTTTGAGTGTCTAGCTTCTCACTTGTTATATTTAAACTTAATTTATACTTAATTATACACATTAATTAATTCTAAACACACACACACATACATATATATATATAATTCCCCACCACAGGCCAATTCTGAGCTCATTATCAGGGGTTCGGTTTCAGGCACTGGAATTTCATCTTTACTGTGGATGGATTTTGCAATTCCATACGTCACTTTTCTGTGTGCAGGTTTCCAAAACGATCACCAGCTGGATACATACACTGAAGCTGGAAAGAATGGCGCTTTTTGCCCACAAAGCTGTAAAAGACCTCAGCACAGTGTGGTGAAAGCAAAGGCCAGATCCCTGATAGATCAGAAATCGGTTCTCTGGACTTCTCCCAGGCTCGAAAATAGTTTTCACACTTCACCAAACAGCTCCAACTCACAGAGCAAGCCGTGCCGAGTCCAGGCTTACCAAGACTAGCAGGCCTTAGACTATACTGTATTATGCTAGGGTTACGTACAATGGTGTTCTAGTTACTTCACATATACATTTTGTAAAGTCCTTTTTTCTGGACTATTAAGTATAACACTAACCACATAAGCTTAACACACACAGTATAATTCACTACATCATATAAATTATGCCAGTATAATGTGTAGGCAGCTTCCTTTGGGTAAAGCGTGCTCACAAAATACCTTAAACCAGCTATTCTTTTTTGTGCTCTGTATCATTCAGGCAGCAAGGTCTCAGTGAAACGCAGAATTATTCTGAAAGTTCTCATAATAATTTTCCAATGACAGCCATAATCAGGCCGCCTTTTTCCGTACTGAGAAACACCTGCATACCCGTCCCCTCACAGCTGAGACCTGCTGTCACCATTCTGATTATACGATATGTCAATCAGGCTGGCTCGTTCGCTCTCGCTTTCACTCTCTCACTCTCCCACCCACACAGGCACCCTTGAGCATATTTAAAGCATGATGTTCTAAAATGCCCATTCTGCTGTAGTCTCTATAAAAGAGACAGCATGTCTGTATCAAATGTGGCATCATTAACACTTACTAGATGCTAAAAGGACACTTCCTCTTGGGTACCGCCCTTAATTGCACCCTTAAGTGAAAGTTCATCATTGGGATAATCTACTTGTATAAGGACGGGATAAAAAATGAGGAAAAAAATGGAATTGCCAAGAAAAAAGATCAACAGCCAAAACAAGAGGAACTTCAGATCTGCATATCGTAACTTTCTGAGGCTCATTCTGATGAAAGCATACCCCACTACAATCACTGCACCCACATTTATACTAGTTGACTGCACTTGCTCTGCTACCTGCCGCCTTTGGCAAATCCTGCCATAGACATGTCAGTGTCATGGACTGACCATCCCAGAGTCCAGACCTCAACATCACTGAATGTGTTTGTGAAGCAGAAAGTACAGCAGATCTGCAGAAGCCTGAACCTTAGACTGAGTATCCCTGAGGATAAGAAGAGAATGGGAGCTGTAATAAAGGCAAAGCAGGGATACATGCAATCAAGTGTAATTCAGATTTTAGTTACACTGAACAGTTTATATTTTGTACTTTATGCCTCATAATTAAACTAATAAAAGGTGGCCTCTGATTTCTGCACAGTACTGTAGACCAGTTATAGTTTCCAACAGCTCGTTTTGCTCTTTTGAAAGCCAGTAAGATTGTTACCACCTAGCCTAGAACAGCAAAACATGTTTTCAAGTGCGAAGTCTTATACATCTTGTAACATGCCTTTTATTGTCCCAGACGTGTGTTGTGAAAATTGAGTGAAAACACAGTTTGGGTCCACCAGACAGAGGCGTGTGCGTATATGTGTGTGTGTGTGTGTGTGTCTGTGTGTAGAGCAGAAGTCAGACAGTGCATCTGAGCCAGGGTTTAAGAGCGTGGTAATTATGGTCAACCACACTCGCTCCTCACGCTCTTATTTCTAGAGCTCCATCAGTACTGCCCTGTTTTACACAACTGGGGGAATTTTCGCTGAATTCCATTTCTTTTCTCCCAAAACTCTCAATTTACACAGTGGTGAATTCCAACACTGTCTAAAAAAGAAAGCATATGGAAATAAAAATAACCCCAAAGCTGAACATCATTAATTGGACTGGATGAAAGAAACTTATCCTGCTTTCATTCTAGTTAACATATTCAGTGTGGGTTCAACACAACATCCTTCTTTTTGGGTTCTAGCCTAATACAGCCTTATTTGCTGAATAGATTTACAGAAACTGGATTGACTTGCGTGCGAACTGTGTTAGACCTCATGTCATTAGCAGACAGAAAGCTGTTCTTAGCTGTTGACTTCAGTTGTTTAGCTCCTATTTTATATATGAAGCTTCTATCTTCAGTTAAAGTTGAGCTGGATTTGTATCCTCATGTTATGGTCAGATGGGCATGTTTAGGTTTCAGACCCGAATCAGCCCATAGATGACCACAGCACTTTCGGGTGCTCTGCCCTTGCATACTGCTCTCTCTCCTTTTTCGGTGAGAGTAAGCCCCCTAACTTGACTGAGGGCAATACAAAAAAAGCCTTTCACAGTTTAGTAGGATACAATAAGAATTCCCTGCTGATTTGTAGCGATTAGAAGTCCAGATCCTGTTACCAGTTAGCCAAACAATCGTGCCCTGGTCTTACTGACCAGTGATCTTCACTATATAGAGAAATTGAAAGATAACATGAGTGTCCTTTACGTCCGCCCTCATCAAAGTGGACGAACGACCCTACCTAGTGGCCGGAGGCATCGTATCCTGACATGTACAATCACCTTACTAAGTTTAATCCTTGATGATTCGATTCTCTATAGTTTTATTATTGTGGCATTAAAGCAGCACTTTGAGTTTGGATTGTTATGATGGTAATCAGGACATAACAATAATCAGTAATCAATGAACGATAATCACATATAAAATGATCTTGTATCTACTTGATGTATCCTGAAATTTAAATTTATGCTAATTGTATAATTATTATTCAGCCGTTTTAACTTGTTTTAAGTAATTTTAGTAAGACAGAATTTCTTTTGAATTCTTTTTTAAATGTTTCTTAAAATAATGAAAATCAATTTCCACTTTTGTGAGAAAATGTTTTATTTAAATCTGGAAATAAATAATATAAATAATTTTAATGTGGCTTTTTTTATAGTGTTTCTGGTACCTGTTTCAACTAACTGGAGGAAACAGCTAGTTAGTGAGCTAGCTGTTAGCTAACTTCCTGGCTAGCAGTTTACGGAGATTTCCTTTTCACTGTTCTATGTTCTACTCTTTTAGTGCAGTATCAACATTCACTACTTTGGCTTGTAACATTACACAAGCTGATTTTAACGTAATGGTCACACTTCACGTTAAGTGTTTCCTAACCACCATACATTAGTTTACGTGAAGTAATACAATAACAAAAAGGTAATAACACACACATACTGGGAGTGTTGGGTGGGGTAGGTGAATGTCTTATGGGAACAGCCATAAGTATAAAGGGCAGATTGTCTACAGTGTAATGTTAGTCAGCAACAGTGATGAAATGCTGACACAAAGGTACTTCCCCTCCATATGACACAGATTATTCCTTCGCCTCTCCTAATTGCACAAGTGCATTTTTCCTCTTCCTCAGCAGCTGAGAAGCCATCAAAACGGGGTAAAGTTGTTTTAGCTTTGAGCTGGAACACTTGGGTACACTGTACAAGCTCTACTCGGCCACCTTTACTACTGTTGTTCTACCAGCATCAGTTTATCCCTGCAAAGAGCACCTCCAGCGGGACAACCATCAGAGGATTGCAAAGTGTCTCTAACTCAGTAAAATAATGGCTGGACCAAATGGCTCTTAAACGACCTTGTGTTGAAGCCTCTAGTACTGCGGCCGAGAAGATGAACAAAGGAACATTTCACAAAGCAAAATTACAAAAATAAAAATAAATAAAAATACATTCAAGAAAAGGGGAGGTCTAACACACAGGAAGTGCTTGTCCTTGTCATCAAGCTGTTTTGAAGTAGGAGACGAACAGGCAACATCTCAAACACTTGGAGTTGGAAATGTTAACGGTAGTAAGTGGGCTGTAACGTCAGCTGTAGTGGATAACCAGTGGTTTATAACAAACGTCCCAGCTGGCTAAAATGCGTGCCTTAAAATGGACAAAACATGCTTTAGCATCGCCACCATCCCACACTGCACTCACTCCACCAAATAGTTTAATTGATAAGCAACAAGCACTTCCTGTATGTTAGACCTACCCATTCCATCAGAATTCAGTTTGTAAAAGTGTTTCAGAACTGGTGAAAGTGTTTTACGTCTTGTAAATTTATTTTTTACATTTTTAATTTAGTTTTCTTGAATGTAATTTTTTTGTTTATAATTTTGTGTTTGTTTTTGTAATTTTGTTTTCTGAAATGTTAATTAGCAGGTGTATAAGATGATCAGGGTCAGCCTGTGGCATAGGCGATATAGGTGAATACTAGGGATGCTGTCCATCCACAGAGCCCCCGTGCACTCCAACCGAGGGACAAATGAATTCTTAAAATGAATTCTTAAATCCACAACATGATAACTTCATAGTCTAATAATACAAGCCCTAATATTTTAGAAATGTGTGCACTGTTTGGCATAGGTGGAAAGTTCCCTCTGGAGCCCAGGGAAGAAAAAAAAAAAAGAAAAGAACGAAAGATGACAAAAAGACAACTCTTTAGTTACTCTCAGATGCTTGGAGCAAAGGTAGCTAGCTTGTTGTTTGCTAATATATTGAATAGCCGGCTGACTAGCAAGTGTTAGCATCAGTTACTTCCACTGTAAATAAAGACGCCAGACAGTCCGGTATTTACAACGTTCCCTTGCAAACAATAGTATATGTGCCATTGGCTCACATCCGTGTCAAAAGACATGACTCGTGTTTTATTGGTTTACCAAGGTCATGTGATGTCATTACTCGCCCAGCGGCTAACTGCACAACAGCCCTCTAAATGCTAATTAAGTAGTTAGCTCCCAGCTGACGAATGTCACCCATTCCACCCAGTTAGGTTAGTAAAGTAATAATTTATGTGTTATATGGCTTAGGTTATGATTTTAATTCTGTTCTAGCATCATGTCTGAACCCCTCCCCTTTATGAGGTCTGCCTTTTGGGGCCAGGATGTCCTCCTTTCTGGGGTTATGAAAGTGACCTCCCTAAATCTCAATCTGTTAGGAAACGCTGGAAAGACCATTAGTGTGTTATGAGAGGAAATTGTGTTCATGATTTTGAGAAAAACATTAAGTCTGCTGTACAAAGCATTCACTGTCTGCCAGGGGGAAACATTTCTTAGTGTAGTTAGCTAGCCAGTTTTAGCCCTGCTTAAGGCCCTTGATTAAAGGGTTAATATTTTCGTTTTCATTTGATATGTCCAGCAAACATGTGAGAAAAGTGCTCAGTGAACACATGCTCTGTGTGTGAATGCTAGGTGTAATATACTCCTGTTTGTGTTGTAGGTTAGAATGCGGTTTAGGTATATCATTAAGTTACCTGGGTTTCACCGTCCGCTAGGCACCAGCTAACATCCTGCCTAGAGCATCACATTGGTCAGGGCCGGCTCTGCTGAGACGCATCACTCTCTTACTATACAGGAGTTTAGAAGCAAAAGTAAGCCTCTAAGCCAGGGACACAGTTTAACAGCTCAAGGAACGATAGTGTTGTGAAGAAAGAGAGCTGTGTGTTCTAAGGCCAGGATCAACTGTCAGGTAGAACTGACTGGAGCTAACCTGCGTTGACGTTTCCTCATCAAAGAAACATGGCCGTCAGAGCGGCTCTAAATCAATGAACAGGTCGGCCTCAAAAAGTGCCGAGACCTTGCTTCTGCCTCTTTCAAAATGCAGTACAGCGAAAAAAGAAAAACAGACAGAGAGCTGCTGTTTCCACCACTCGTACTGGGGAAGAGGTGCCGAGCGGAAACACCGGACCTTTCTTTATTCGTTTAACGACATCACTCCAACGTCAGGGTCCCGCATGTCAGAAGTTAGCACATGTGCGACGCAAATGAAGGAGGTGTAAAATGTACGGGATATCCGGCTAAATACAGTCACGAGGGCTGGAAAGGGCGCCTGCTGCCTTAGATGTGGTCCTACAGCAAGCGTACGTCCGAGGGCAGCAGCCACACATGACTGCAAGCAGCAGGTTGTGATCACATGTGGTATGAGTTAGGGGTCATTTATTTGCAACCAGTGCCAATGTCAATTCAACAGGCCGCGTATGATTAATACACGGTTTCCCTTTGTATTAACCATTAGCAGTGGAGAACCCTCAGGGCCTTCTAGGCCTTCAGAGGAAGCTTAATGGTTATTGGGAAATAAAAAAATACACGTCTGTAATGTTTTTTGTATATATATATATATATATATATATATATATATATATATATACATATATATATGTATGTAGATTATATTAAATACAATTAAACTTGATACAAAAATAATATATATATATATATATATATATATATATATATATATATATATATATATATATATATATATACATTTTTTAAATTTATATCTTATATCTATTAGGCTTTTTTTTTTCGTATGGAGTTTAATTGTATTTAATCTCCATGAGTATTCTGAATGTGCAGTAGACTCGCCAAGTTTCAGTCAGTTGCAGCTCTATGGAGGGGCTTTTTTATAGAAGGACTCATGTACAATGTACATGTACAATACATGTATATATGTAACAGGCTTTAACCTGAACACACTGAGTCTCTATTACATGATTCAAATGTCTATGCCATAGATGTTCCTGTGTACTTCCTACACTTGTTTGAAGCCAAGCAATGGCATATAAACTACCAGTCCAAAATGGAACTTGCACAGGAGGATAAGCGGCTTTCCTAACTTGCAGTGGAGGCTGAGATAACACGTTTTTACCAAGAAATTTGTCTGTCCATCATGAGTATTCACTAAACTAAAGGGGATCTGTGCAATAAAACAGCAACAAAACATACATTAGAGGCGGCGATACAGCAAAAACATAGTATTGTGGTATACCGAGGGTATATGTGGTATATCAGGATATGTAATGGATCAGTTGGAACTGTTGACTGGTATGTCCAGAGGACTGTTCAGACTGTTATCCTGAAAACTGTCTTGTGAGCATAACAGCGGAGACCAGTACCTATTTTTCTCGTGTTTGAGAAAACAGATTTTGTTATCTCAAGATCACAAGACAATTAATCTCAAGATGGCTCACTTGTAACTCCTATATAGCCTAAGATAGCACCTCTTCTGATCTTGAGACCACAAGAAAAAATAGTCAGGATCTTGAGGAAACAACTTTTACCATGTTAACTTTGTATAAGTGTAAGTGAATCTCAGTATTGTACACTTAAGTACACTTAGTTCTATTTAAGTATATTTTATTAGTGCTAATGATTATATTAGCATACTAGGTATATAGGTAGTAGATAGCACACCTTCAGTACATTTATCATATACCAAGTGTACTTAAATTAAGTTAATTAAATTAAGTATACTTCAGTGTAGATCACAAGACGTTATAAACATGTCTCTGTCCTTAAAATACTTCAACCTTTTCATCAGTTTCACATCCTCTACTCCTCTACTACTGACAAACACAAACGTGGTGTCAGCTGAAAGTTTCGAGAGAAGTCCTCCACATGCCTCAATAAGCCACAAAGAAAGACACCATTACTCTGAAATTTCATTTCTCTGTTTTTCTCTGTTATTTCCAGAGCTAACTGTAAGTGTTCAGGGTTTGTACCCCTTAAAATCCAAGGTTATTACATCCTAAGGCCTTTTACTCAGTAACCTCATGGGCTACTTTGCAATCTGGCTGAGCTATTCTTAAGTTATAGACATGTGTAATAAAAGCCTTGGCCCGCCAGAGGTTCCTGGCCATTTAAGAGGTTTTAATACGGCTTATCAGCATTAGAAGTACCATATGCTTTGAAGAGAACAATGCAGCTGCAACGGTTTCTCATGGAAAGAAAGCCAACCTATGATGATGAAACTAATGGCTGTGAAGGAAGCAGAGAGTTTGGCACTGAAATACTAGCAGCCTTTGCAGGAGCGAAGCTGTTATACCAGCTGTTAGCCACATCTGTTTCGCCTGATGAAGCCCCCGAGGAACACCAGACAGCTTTATTAGCAGGAGGGCTACCACTTTAAGTTTAATAGATTACTCTTCATATGGCATCCAGGGGGGCTTGAGGAAGGAAACAGGGCTCTCGTAGGTTCTCAGCTGCTGCGTAGCTCAGTTCATCATGCTGCCGTTCTCACACTTGAGGTGAAGAAGGTAAGCAAAAGGACCCGCTAGCAACAAACAGGCAAGAGGCAAGCTGTCTGTGTCAATAGCAGACAGGCACTTACGAAAAAGAGCGCAGCGGGAGAGCGGGCCGTGAGAACAGCCCCAGGGCCGAGCTAGCACTGGCCAGTCAGTTCACTGTCAGGTGGATGGCCCGGAGAAGAGTGTCAGATAAAGGCTGGCACACTGGTGTGGTGAAAGGTGAAACATTCTAGACGGGCTGAGGAACAACACAGGGCTCTCCATAAAACATAACAGCAACATAACATCTGCTGTGAAATAATGAATGAAGCTTAATGTATATAAAGCAAACAGACGAACTAAAGCATAACCAAGTAAACGAGCTCTATACCATCATCATAGTGACTTGTATTTATACAATAACAACAGACAGCAGGATGTTATAAACAAACCTGGATAATCGAGTTTAAGCCCCCGGGGCACAAATGTTTGGTGGCCCCCTACCTGGCTACTTTTTTGGTGTGGTCAGGGATTTTTTTATGACATCATAGCAGGTTATATGATGGCTGTGCAGCATAATTAAGGCAGCATTATTATATTATATGTGCATACTGTTTTCCAGTCAAGACAAAACAATAGCAAGATTAGCAACACAATAAAAAGAATAAGCCTGCATCCATTCTTGATAAGCAAACCATTCACAACACTGTAAATACTCTCTATATATAAAGTTATATGCATTACACTGAAATGTAAAGTGTAATACATTCACAAACCACAAATAACAATTATAATATGATTTGGTATAGACTGGACAAGTTTCTGGATGTAGGCCACATCAATGTTCAGACACTCTTGCATCAAAGAATTGCTCAGTTGGGCCAGATTTGGTGGATGCCTTCCCTGGCACAATTCTGAGGAGAGTTTCCTGTAGACTGGGATTTTAGCCACTGCTGGTAGACCCGTATAACCGTACGCTTCCATACACCTGCGGATTCAGCTACTTCCTTCTCACTATGGTCTTTGGCCACGCCCACATACAGTCACTTCTTTTAGCCAATCATTTACATCTGCTTTGGAGCCATTTCCCACAAATCGAACGAAACCTTCACTGCACTGTGCCACCTCTTCTCCATCTATGAAACCCGGTACTTACAGCCCCATTGTCCTCGTGCAAGCCATCTGCAGGAGCCTGAAGTTACACACAAGGTAGGCAGCTATTCTTTTCTGAAATGTACATGATATAAGATGGTGGGAAAAACGGCAAACCTGAAAACCATTAGGCTCCCTAAGCTAAAGCATATGCCCTGTCTGAAGACAGAATGTCACAGCCTGTTTAACGTGAATTTCATGGCAGATGTAAATGTGAACATCCCGGTAAGTTTCAGGCGATTTTGATGTAAAGCTTCAACACTGGCAGTAAATGAATGCTGTTAATGTATCAGGATGTTTGTGTGGGAACTCTAGCTGCATTTGATTGAATGATTTGATGAAAATCTCACATGAAGAGTCAACACACAGCAGCAGTTAAAAACACAGTAAAAAACAAAAACTGTTTTAACTTAAAACTGCTGTAATATTTTGAGTTATTTATACTTTAAATAATACTTTTCTGGGCAAAAAACATTTTTTCTAACTGTGGAAGTTTAGGTAGGGCCAATATGGCCTTCGGTTTCAAGGTTATAAGCTTCTCCACATTTAAAGAGATGCCTGCTAATATTGTGAACTTTATTCACATCCTGCATTATATATGTTAATAAAGTAATTGAGTTTATAAACTTTGTTTACATTAAGAGCCAAAAGTATATGCCTTTATTCAGCATACCAAAGCGTAATGCATAGATGTAATAATTTGCTTTAATCCGAACAAAAAACTATTTTTTGGTAAATTAGCACGATGCTAGCATGATTAGCTAAACAATGTGTTGATTTTTTTTTTTTTTTAATTTTAAAAAATGAGTTTAAATTCAGAAACTTAAGCTTGTACCAGAGATTCAAGTATTGAATACTTTACTTGGAGTGTTACTTTAGGTCTTCATGAAATAAAAATTGTTTATTAATTGCAGTAGCATTAGCCTATTAAGCAGCCTGTGTGTAGCTCTAATGAGGGCAAAAGGTCTACAGTTAAAAGTGTAAACTAACTCTGTTCACCTGACAGTTCCTCATCTAACAGGATGGGATTTTATGGGCTCGGCTTTTAACCATAACAATCAGCCTTTTTCAGTGACTCATTGTGAAGTCATGTTGTCTTCTGAAGCACTGTGCTTTCCTGGGATGTTTATGCTTATTCATGTTTATGCCACACTTTCATCTTCACTGAGCTGCAGTGACAGCTGCAAACAGCACTTTGTCCTAGAATGTAATTTAATGAGACATAAAACTATAATAAATAGCGTAAAAAGTAAATACACTTTCTTTGACTTCACTAAAACAATCATACATGACTCCTCCCTTCCTAACTGGATACGTAGGACATAATCTCGAAATGCGTGTCACATAAAGATAAGGTAAATATTAATTATAGATGGATGTTAAAATTAGATGCTAATAAAATATTCTGTCCACTTTAATGTCACAGAGTGGCTACACCCATTTAGATCATGAGTAAACATGGCTCAACAAGGCTCAAATGGATAAACTCCCTAGGAGCACCAAGATTCAAAAAGGCAAACTCCAGTAAGAACATTAGGAGGAACAACTGAAAGGAACAAATACTCAAAAGGACCAACTCTCT
Source organism: Prochilodus magdalenae (assembly GCA_024036415.1). Lineage (NCBI taxonomy): Eukaryota > Metazoa > Chordata > Actinopteri > Characiformes > Prochilodontidae > Prochilodus > Prochilodus magdalenae. Next base: position 267,836 of record JAMWET010002814.1, on the reverse strand, counting down.
AAGATCATAAGGAAAGGAACATGAAGAAGAAGAAGAAGAAGAAGAAAAAGAAGAACACTGAGAGGAACCAAGATCCAACCAAATGAAAAACTCACTAAGAGCATGAAGAAGAAGAAGAAGAAGAAGAAGAAGAAGAAGAAGAAGAAGAAGAAGAAGAAGAAGAAAAAGAAGAAGAAGAAGAAGAAGAAGAAGAAGAAGGAGAAAAAGAAGAACACTGAGAGGAACCAAGATCCAACCAATTGAAAAACTAACTAAGAGCCTGAAGAAGAAGAAGAAGAAGGTTCAGAGGAACCAAGATCCAAAAAGGCAATCTCCATTAATAAGAACCACTGAGAAAAACAAAAACTCAAAAAGGAACACTCCTTAAGAACCAACTTTCAAAGATCATGAGGAAAGGAACACTATGAGGAACCCTGAAAAACTCACTAAGAGCATGAAAAAGAAGAAGAAGAAGAAGAAGACTGAGAAGAACCAAGATTCAAAAAGGAACACTTCTTAAGAACATAAGGGACCTCAAAAGGACCAACCTCCAAAGATCACAAGGAATGGAACACTGAGTGAAACTCAAAAGGGCAAGCTCTGTAAGAATGTGAAGACGACCCACTGAGGTCAACAAAAGGTCAACAAAGTCAAAAAGGAAACCCTCCCTAAGAACATGAAGAACACATTGTCACAGTGTGCCACTGACCTGCTCCAGCTAACCAAGTTCTTCAGAGGTTCTTGTTAAGCAGAATGAGATGTTTAGTGTTAGATCCAAATTGAAAGCAAACTCTGCAGATAAGTATGTCTACAGGTGAAGGACTGCTGACCATCTTCATGGAAGAAGCAATGTTGGTTCCCCAAGGAACCTTTCAGTGCATAGCTCTAAAATGAACTATTTTTGGAGATGATGTGTAAATGTGGAAACACCTTTCCAGGACTGAATAACCTTGACATTATATAAAGGTTCTACAATATACAATATCATGTTTTTCTTAGAACCCTATGTCCATTTTGGAACCTTTATATTTAAGAATCTAAGTGTAAGAACTCCGGACTTAGCAAAGGTGGCTGGTGCTTCACCTGAACCAACCTGCACTGAGTTTGTTCTTCTTGTGTCTGTTTTTGTGATGGGGGTAAATATTGACGGAGTTGTTCTCCTGGCCAGGCACAAGCAACCAGTGCCTTTCATTTCTCCACGAGTCATTTGCTTGAGAGAAGATGAGCAGATTTGGAGTCTGTGGTCTGGCTCCGTTCAGCAAGGCAAGGGGAGTGAGCCCCAGAGGGGAGGTCCTGAACCTGTGCCAGAGAAGAGGGTCAGCCTGGGTCTCCTGTCCCGGGCTGCCTGTTTGTTGTTCAGGTCCGGGCTCCGCGGTGGCTGCTGCTTGGGCCATGCCTGGCCTGTTCTCTGCCAATGACCAGAGCAACCCAGGAGCCCCCAAGGGGCTCTTCCAAGGGTACGACTCACACACTGTGCCCATGACGGATGGCTCTGGGCTCAGAAAGGCAGTGTGGAGCTCAGGTGTGAAGAGAACCTGACCTTACAGGAGGCGGTGAGTCTGGGGCAAACACCCATTGTAACTCTTTAGAGTAGCGCTGTACAAACGGCTGCACAAATAGTTGCACCTAGAAGGAATCAATTAACAGGAAAGAGCCACGATTGCAGACATTCAGTGAGCAGTGGTGCCCTCTATGAGTCATCCTGTTAGTGCCAGCAGTATTGGCAAACAGCTGCTTCACACTACATGCACACAGACTGCTGACCTAAACACCATCCCAGCATCGTCAAAGACTGCAGTGGTGTCATTGACTGTCATGGAGTGACTTGGAATGGCAGCGGGTCATATTCAGCGAAGAGTCCCTCTTTAGTCCTGATGGAGACGACCAACGAATCTGTGTGTGGAGCCACCGTGATCAGCACCAAGAGGAACAGTCATGCATCACACGTCCAGAAAGCCTGGTGTCACTCCACCTCCGCTTCAACCATACGATCTGCAGGAACTGCGTGAGAATATTTAAACTGCATGGGTTGGATTATCACTGGACACCATTAGGAACCTCTACAACTCTATGCTGAGACGTCTGGTGCCTTGCATTAGCAAACATGGCTCAGTCAATATTCTGTATGTGTAGCTCCATAAATATTGCCCATATCAGTTTGAATTTACAATATGTTAGATAGATAGATAGATAGATAGATAGATAGATAGATAGATAGATAGATAGATAGATAGATAGATAGAAAGAGAATTCAGTCCTCAGTAGTCCTCCTCTTCCCTCTTCCGGCCCTGCTTCCCTCTTCCGGATCTCCTGAGTCTGTCCATGGAGCAGCTCTGTGACAGCAGCCTGCCACTGAACTCACTCCTTCTGTCTATGATGATGGTGTGCAGTGGGTGTCCATCATCATCCATAATAGACAGCAGTTTGTGCAGTGTCCTCCTCACCGCCACCTTCACCACCGAGTCCAGCTCCACATCAACAACTGACGCTGCTTGCCTGACCAGCTTGTCCAGACGCATCTCATCTCTCTTCTTAATGCTTCCACCCCAGCACACCACAGCATAGAACAGACAGCTGGCAACCACAGTCTGATAGAACATCTGCAGAAGCTTCCTACAGATGTTAAAGGACCCGAGCCTCCTCAGGAAGTAGAGTTGGCTCCGCCCCTTCCTGTACAGGATATCAGTGTTGGCTGACCAGTCCAATCTCTCGTCCAGGTGCAGTCCGAGATACCTGTAGGTCTTAACCATGTCTACTTCCACACCCTCAATAAAGACCGGCTGTGAGAGTGGCCTCGCCCTGCGAAAGTCCACCACCATCTCTTTAGTCTTGGAAGTGTTATTATGTTATTGATAATAAACAGTAAGTGTATACAGTAGCAGACACTTTTATCTATTTGTTGTTCCTTTAGAAGCAAACCCAACATATATAGACATCTCATTCAGTGTTTCATCTGAAATCAGTCTCCAATCTTTTGGGAAGAGTCTGCATTAGATGTTGGAACATGGCTGGGAGGATCTGATTGCATTAGTGAGGTCAGGTAATGATGATTACTAGGGGTCCTAGCTTATCCCAAAGGAATTGGTGGAGTAGCACTTCAGAGAACACATTTCCACTGCTCAGTGGAGGGTTATGTACCTGACCTTTGGCATTGGGCATTGTGACCTGTGTGCAACTGCTCCACAGCATCTTATTCTCAGCCCATTGGAGATGATACAGCTGGGTGTTAAACTCCAATTTCACAATGGCTGCATCCTAAAGCAAATATATGAAAAAAAAGTTTGCAAATGACATATGACTGCATTGCTGTGGTGCTCAAGTCCTACAAGTATTCTACATAGGCATCACTATTACAGGCACTCACAGCGTGTACAGTACCTCATATTGATCTAACCAAGAAACCACAAGGAGCCTTATAGAGTAGCGAGTGATGTTGCTCATGATGGGGGAAAAACAAACATGCAAAAATGGCCTGTGAAGCTTCGTCTGTGGTTGGGACAAGGATGAAGTTGGCGTTCTATTCACCAGCCTCTTGTTTGAATCTACTGTATGTGTGGGTGGTGTCATGAGCACTAATTGGGGGCAGTCGTGGAGGTGGAGGTTAGGGAACCAGCCTTGTGACCGGAGGGTTGCCGGTTCGATTCTCTGAGCCTACAGTAACAACTGAGGTGCCCTTGAGCAAGGCACCCAACCCCCAACTGCTCACTGGGCGCCGTGGATAGGGCTGCCCACCGCTCCGGGTAGGCGTGCTCACTGCCCCCTAGTGTGTTCACTAGTGAGTGTGTTTGTGGTGTTTCACTTCACGGATGGGTTAAATGCGGAGACTGAATTTCCCCACCGTAAGATCAATAAGGGATTTAAATCTAAAAAAAAAATGATTTAACTCTATCACCAGTGCACAGCCCCAGATGAACATGGCTACACTAAGCTGAAGCCAGTTTCTTATTTGCCAGTTCTCCCTACTCCTTTCTGGGTCAGCAGGCGTAAGTGACACACCACAAACTGGCAAATCTGTTAGTAATGATCCCTGTCTTTAGTGACTTTGAGTGGTCAGCCTCTGTCAGGTCAAACACTGTAACGTTAATGTCGAGAGAAGCTCCGGGATTGAATGTTTGTTGCCAGGTTAGTCCACAGGACAATAAAAGACCCCCCAGCTACAGTCGTCTTGGAGCTTCTTGAGTTCTGTCCAGGATTGCAACCAATAAATGCAAAATGCTCTATAATGTTCAGATGATCCACTTGGTCATTCAGACACATTCTTTAATTCTTTAATAAATCTTACACGTGATTTCCTGGATTTTTTTTTTTTTTTTCATTTTGTCTCTCATAATAATTGAAGTGTACCTATCATGAAAATTACAGGCCTCTCTCGTCTTTCTAAGTAGGAGAACTTGGACAATCAGTGGTTGACTAAATACTTTTTTGCCCATGCTGTGCGCTCTGATGTCGTTGCTTTACCGGCCTTGGCTGGGTGCCACTGTCTTTCTGCTGGCCAGTTTGCCTACCATGAAGCTTCTCCTTGTCTTGTGCTGTTTGGGGAGCTCACCGTACGTGCTACTCGACCATCCTGCTATTTAATCACAGATAATCAGACATTTCTCCCCAATGCCTCGAAACCACTCAACACTTCACCTATTGACTGAGTATTTATGTAGGGAATTTTTTCTCCCATAGAGAATGAATAGGATGGAAAAATGCACACCTATCTACAGTACTTCCGCTAAACTGAGAGACACCGTTTTAGGTACACTGTCTCCGGGGTGAGCCCCCAGCAGGAATTCAGTGTTGGTTTGACCTGCACTTGTCTTTTCGTCTTCTTTTTGCATTCCTTTTTTCCTCCTGTAGAGTCCCATTCATTTTTGGATCCACCCGAGACCTGCTGCTTCCTTCGCCCGAGAGACACCAAACTTTACATGCTCAGTAAGGGACGGTCCTGAACACTAATCTACACCCATACTGACCCGCACTCTCCTATAGGTGTTGTTTATTCATCCTGTGTTCTTCCCATAGAGTCCCAGTCATTTTTGGACGCACCCAAACCCTGCTGTTACCTTCGCCCGAGAGACACCAAACTTCTCATGCTCACTAGGGCCAGTTCCTCATATGTTAACCCCTAGCCATACTGACTCGTTAATTTATCCCTCGTTCCTCCCATAGAGTCCCAGTCATTTTTGGCACAAACAAATCCTGTGGTGTCCTGTAACTTACAGCCACCAAACTTCACATACACTCACTAAGGGCAGGGTCCCAAAGTTCAATCCACAGTCATACAGACCTGCACTCCTCTATGTATCGTTTATTCATCCTTCGTTCCTCTCATAGCAAGCTGCGCAACCATCCTCCGTTTCCTTCAGGAAAATGCACTTTTCTATAATTATTATTATTATTATTATTAAGAGTGCTGGGCTCGAATGTATACACTGTATCTGCTATTGTGTTTTTGGGTTATGTGCGTCAGGTTCTATCGTCTTTGCCTTTCACTCATGTTGTTTTCCTGATGCAAATAATTGAAGGCTTCATTAAATTCTGGCATACGGCAAATTCAATCTCCAAGCACTGGAATATTTTTCAGGGAAGGAAGCACTAATCCAGGACCAGTTTTCCTCCACTGCCTACAGGGAGTAAAGACACTGTGAATTTGGCAAAGGAACAAAAATACAACAATCCCCATCACAGCCCTCCCACGACGAATTACTCCGATGCCCACTTATTATCTGCGGAAGCTCTGAATGTTCGACTTAAGAAACATAAGTTGGTCGTGCTTAGGGAGCACAAATGAGCTTGCTGTTCCCTGTCTTATTGGTTTAAGGCTTTCGAGGACGAAGGAGACGAAACAAGGCACGAGGCGATATCAAAGCAGCACCGTGCTGCTCCCGCGCTGTCGTCCGTTTGATCCGTCTCTCCCGCGTGAGGCAAATAAGCGCGGGAACACCAGGCAGCCCAGGATTCCAATCCTCCAAGATTAGAGTTTCATCTTTCTTTAAATGTCTTATTATTCGCCCATCTTTTGTCTCGCGCCCCCTCCTCTAATTAGCGCCTGTTCTCTTTTATTCCCAAGCCGAGGCCTCGTTCCACCTGCAACAAAAAAGAGAACCATGGGGGGGAGGTTTGGTAGAGAGAAAGAGAGAGAGAGAGAGAGAGGGAGGGAAAGGATGGAGATGTGAAGCACGGCGCAGGGAGGATGAAGGCGATTGTCACGTCTTATCTGCGTGCGAGATCCAGAGCTTCTTCGTAGCGCGCAGAAACACACACACGGGCCGCCTGCTCGGGCTTGGCGCGCATGCCTTTGAAAGAAGAAAGTGCTAGGGAAACTCAGAAAGAGAAAGAGAGAGAGACAGAGACACTGAGGGTGAGGTTGGAGAAGCACATCTGTCGAAAGAAGATCTGTCGTCTCTGTTGGGTCTTATATTGTGGCTCACATTTGTTCCCAGTGTTTAAGGCCTCACTACCTGCCAGTGCTGTAAAAAGCTTGGGGCTACATCTGCAGGCGTGGGGCAATAAATCAACACGTCTTAGCAGCTACGCTCACAATGCGATTAGAACGTCATCAAAAAGCCAACCTGAAATATAACCTGGATATACATACCTTCTTATGTTCCTATCTGGCCGTGTTCCTGTTCATGTTAGATAGAGATCTTGCTTTCCCCTAATCGTTGATCAAAGAATACGAGTTTATGAGTATTATAAGATTCTGAGTTTGATTACATCACCATGCACCAGTGGGCGGGGCCAAAATATATGAACCAATGAAATCTCCCCCTTGAGCGCTACTTCTTTAGTTGCCTCGTTCCATGGGGGAGCACTTGGTAATTTTTTAAATAATCATTTTTCTTTCATTTTTTAAAATCAATGTTTTTATTTCATTTTCTATTTTTTATTTTATGTTTTCATTTTTTCTATCCATAGATTTGCTCCTATAAGCCACCCTGAAATGAATTTTAAATGTCTGTTGGGTTGGACTGTATACAAAGTCTTTGTGCATTTACGCTGCATGCACAGACCCAAAAAAGAAGCTGGGCCTTGATGTTGCAACATCATCGTTATACTGTTCAAGCTATATAGAGCATGGTATACTACAATGTCAATAGCAAAACGGGAAACAACTGCAAGGTACCTCAGTTTTTAAGCTGTTCGCAATGTCAGCAAACTATAGAGAGGACTCAGACCTCCTTCTGGACCCCTTCTTGTACGGACCACTCTTTTAAAGTAGATTTGCTGATAGAACCAACCTTTCAGGTGGTCTGAGGAACTACCGGACCACATGCGGTTCTCCTATTGGCTGCCCTCACATGACTGGCCAAAGTTTGTTGGTGTAGCTCAGGAGGTAAACCCACTACCCGTCAGGGAGCTGCCACCTCATGTGGGAGACTGGGGTTCGAATCCTGGTCTGGGTGACTATGCTGTGATGCACCAATAAGAGTCCTTGGGCAAGACTCCTAACACTACACTGGCCTACCTGTAATATGATTACCCTTGTAAGTCGCTCTGGATAAGAGCGTCAGCTAAGTGAAGCATACAGTAGGTATGGAAATGACCCTGTCAGTATGCCGTGGTGTCGTATATGAAAATAATGTATCTGAAAGAGCTGCAGGGAATTTTCATTCATTGAGTGTTCGTTGTTAAAGCAGCTTCTTAGCAGCGTGTCCGTGCCTAGCAACGGCTCTTAACACAGTAAAATCACACAGGCTCTTATATCTTATCGCTCTGGTATGTTGTATATGTCAGCGTTGCTGTCTTGTCACAATATCACAGACTTTGGCCTTATCCTGAGTGGCATATGATCATTGACTGAGATGCTGGAAGACTGTATACTGCAAGCCTCAAGGTCTTTACCATCAAGCAAAAGCAGACCAGGGCCATTTTGTTTTCACAGTGTGCAAAACACAATCAGACTACTAAACAAACTACAAACGACCCGAAATGAGACCACCTCCGGAGAATGGGTTCTATTTTTTTGGAGCCATTTAAAGAGGTCTGGGTTTGTTTGACATGTTCACAAATAGCCAGAAGACAATAACCTGGAGTTCTACATTTACTTCAGACGCTAGTCTAAGTGTGAAAATGCCCTTATGTACTCAGAAGAGGAAACAGAACCAACTTCTATCCTCTTTGCATACCCTTTTAAAGTGCTTACTATCATCAGATTCACTCTGGAAATCTTTGTGGGGGAAGGGGCCCAAACCAGAGGTAGACGAAGTACACAAAGGACCTGAGGTAAAGTAGAGATACCCAAGGTAAAATACTCCTCCAGTAAAAATAGAAGCTCCTCCCTTTAGTCCTCCACTGGAGTAACAGTACTCAAGTATTTACCTTCAAATGTACTGAAGTATGGAGAGTAACAGGAGCATGATTTATTACAGCTCTAGTGTCCTATTATCATTTCTGGAACAGACTCTTCATCAGCTCAGTGTAGGTGTAGAGACTCTAGTGTCTCTCAGTCCACCAGTCTTTAATAGAAGCTCGTTCATTAGTCTGACACTGACGTCTATTCAAATGATCATAAGCACAGAACCCTGAAAGAGAACAGGCTTCTTTAGCTAGAACCAAGCTCTGCCCGACAGGGCTAAACATGCTCAAAACAAAGTGACCGCTGTGCCCTGATTGGTGGGCTCACTTTACGCTTCTTTCGTTGGGACATTCTTTCTGAAGGACAGATTTGGCCATAATGTGGTGGAGTAAACAGTCAGATATTGGACTTTGAGGTATAGTGGAGTTAGTAGGATGTGGCCTGGGTCCCACCGTTGTGTACAAGCGTCGGGAACCTTTAGAGAACAGTAATGTAAACGTCCTATGCTGATTAAGATCTTTAACCTAGAACTGGATCTTTTTTATAGGAGGTTAGAGCATATGGGATACAGGCCTATGGATAAGAGTATATGTTTCCAGAAATGCTTTACAGTATTGTAGTGATGCTGGTGGTTGGTGTAGCTCAGCGGATAACACCACTACCCTCCAGGGAACCACCACCACCACATGTGGGAGACTAGGGTTCGATTACTGGTCTGGGTGACTATACTGTGCTACACCAATAAGAGTCCTTGGGTAAGACTCCTAACACTACATTGACCTACCTGTAATATGATTACCCTTGTAAGTCGCTCTGGATAAGAGCGTCAGCTAAATGCCGTAAATGTAAATGATGCTGTTATAAGGAAACCTTGAAAAAATGATTTGTTAATGTAGTAAGTATATCATAATAAAAAAAATATATTATGTATATGATAATAATATTAATTATAGATAGATAGAAAGATAATTATTAACAATACATTTTTTAATAAATAAATAAACCAATAAACAAACAAATTAATTCATTCATCCCTTCATTAATATTCTTGTGTACATTATGTACACATCAAATAAATTCAGTGCACCCCTTTTTTTCCCCCAGTGTAAGCGCAGGTAGCCATACCCTGTCCAATGCTGCCACCAGACAATATGTAAGCCAGCGCTCCATCCTAGGAATTTATCATGTGTATGCAGCAGTTACAAAGGCCATTAGCAGACTGTATAAACATGGCATGAAGTTGCGTTCAGTCTTCCAATAAAGCAGCAGTGTTTTTGCATCCGCAGCCGTCCCGATTGGGGCAGTGCTGCTGCTGTTTCTTCAGGCTGCTGGCTGGTGGCCAGGCAGTGCGGTTAGGCCGTGTTTACATCTGTCTGGGCCAACAGCTTCAGGACAGGGGCGCCACGGCTCCCGGGACCGCCTGGAGCAGGCGGGGCATCACCCGGGCAACACCCTGGGCCGTAAACACAAAACCACCCGCTGACAGACGTGTTGAAATCAGCCGGCTCCGGGCCCCTCTGGTTTGTTTTAGTTTGGGGATCCGTACAGGACGAACCGTTCAGACATTTGTTGACGTCTGCCGCACGCGCCATATCAATAAGCCCTCAAATACACTGGCTGTCAAAAGTTTGTGGACACCTTCCTTAACCTGCAAGGTGTGCTTTTTTTCTGTTTTCTAAGAGCTTTTAAGTTTTAATATTAAAGATTAATCAGGTTTCATTTGTAAAAACTAAGATGTGTGACACCTTTGGGTGACGCCCACTTTCTTCAGTGAACAGTCTTTCTTCAGGGATGCTAAGGTAGCCATTGAGTCATCTTAAGGCCTAATTGAGCCAGATGAGCTTTACCTAGGAAGGTACTATTACTGGGGTGATACGCGATAAGAGTGATTTTAACCCCGTCCAATTGTTCTCGGGACTCGGATCTCTCTCAGTTGCAGAAGTGTTGTGGAATTGGACGTCTCAGTAATGTAATAATAAACCTCGTAGTATAAAAACACCACATCTGTTTTATTTCATGTTTGTTTTGTGACCCCTGGTGTAGGCTTACAAAACATAGAGCTTGTTTTGACCCAATTCCTTAATCCTCAAGTTACAACTGAAATCCCCAGTCATTCAGAGTGTATTCTCTCCCGTACACCATGATTATACACCATCATTTCACCATCGTTGACAAAAGGCGTCACCCCACACACAGAAATCAAGAGTACAGTCTCCTACGTCCAGCGCCTTGTTTCTGTTTGGGGCTATATTTGCCATTTAGCCTCACAACTTGATGTTATTGTTTGGAAGTTTGGTGCATGTCACATAATGGAGACATAAACATCCTGCGATGATGTTTCGATCCAGTCTATTTGGTGTAAGGTGGGGAAATTACACAGACCCTTTATCCCATACAAATTAGCCAGTCAAAAAAAAGATCCTAAAATTACATTACCAGTATAGAAAAGAAAGACTTGCTTACGTGGTGCCTGGTGATGTAAGGCACATGGATATCTACAACGCTATAAACAGTATAACAATAAAGAAAAAAATCATAGAGCTTTCAATGCTCAGTAAACTACAGTCCTAATGTTGCTGTAGCTCGTATGCTACTGAAGCCGATTATTTTTAATCTGATGAATCTGATCAACTAAAGCGATTAAAGATCCTTTTTAGTCATTTTATTCAGCTAAACCATCTCATTTGGCTAAGCATGTTTGCTAACTTCATATCAATTTAGTCATCGACATCAAAAAAATATACTGCCCTGTTCTGCACATACACACAAACACACTCCAGAAAACGTCTACATGAGTAGAACCGAATTAAGCTTGCTTTCTTTGTCAAACCTAGAAAGAGTCCTTAGTGTCTGTGTTAAGTCCTTAGTGTCTGTGTAAAGTCCTTTAGTGTCTGTGTAAAGTCCTTAGTGTCTGTGTAAAGTCCTTTAGTGTCTGTATAAAGTCCTTTAGTGTCTGTGTAAAGTCCTTTAGTGTCCGTGTAAAGTCCTTAGTGTCTGTGTAAAGTCCTTAGTGCCTGTATAAAGTCCTTAGTGCCTGTGTAAAGTCCTTTAGTGTCTGTATAAAGTCCTTAGTGTCTGTATAAAGTCCTTTAGTGTCTATGTAAAGTCCTTAGTGTCTGTGTAAAGTCCTTAGTGCCTGTGTAAAGTCCTTTAGTGTCTGTGTAAAGTTCTTTATATTACTGCATATAAAGTCCTTAGTGTCTGTGTAAAGTCCTTAGTGTCTGTATAAAGTCCTTAGTGTCTGTGTAAAGTCCTTAGTGCCTGTGTAAAGTCCTTTAGTGTCTGTGTAAATTCCTTAATTTCTGTGTAAAGTCCTTTAGTGTCTGTGTAAAGTCCTTTGGTGTCTGTGTAAAGTCCTTTCGTGTCTGTGTAAAGTCCTTTAGTGTCTGTGTAAAGTCCTTAGTGTCTGTGTAAAGTCCTTTAGTGTCTGTGTAAAGTCCTTTAGTGTCTGTGTAAAGTCCTTTAGTGTCTGTGTAAAGTCCTTAGTGTCTGTGTAAAGTCCTTTAGTGTCTGTGTAAAGTCCTTTAGTGTCTGTGTAAAGTCCTTTAGTGTCTGTGTAAAGTCATTTAGTGTCTGTGTAAAGTCCTTAGTGTCTGTGTAAAGTCCTTTAGTGTCTGTGTAAAGTCCTTTAGTGTCTGTGTAAAGTCCTTAGTGTCTGTGTAAAGTCCTTAGTGTCTGTGTAAAGTCCTTTAGTGTCTGTGTAAAGTCCTTAGTGTCTGTGTAAAGTCCTTAGTGTCTGTGTAAAGTCCTTTAGTGTCTGTGTAAAGTCCTTTAGTGTCTGTGTAATGGAGGTAGTGGTATACCATTTGCTGTGCAAATTAAGAAGATGACTGATGTCAGCCATACAGACAGTGCACATATGCAGTAATATAATTAATTTAGCAGTGCAGGATATGTAAACAGTAGTACAGAACGGTAGAATAATACAATATAAATAGATATAGGGCATTTAGGAGGGAGTGTGTGCAGAGATGGGGGTATGTCCTTTGGAGTGTCACAGAGTTCTTCATTTAAATATGGCCAAAACACCCATTTAGCAGGAGCTAGCGTAAATACTAGCGCTGTTAGCTTTCTAAAAAGCTTGTGATATATTACAGTGAACGCATTATTACAGGGTGATTATTAAAATAAGCAATCACTACATCAACATACCATTCTAGTTCACATTCTGGTGCACTTATTTGTGACCTTTGTCTGGAAAATACAGCATGTGCTAAATTGTTGTTGGCATCAGCTGTTACTGTGTGTCACTAGAGATAAGGGTTCGCTCGCTAGGGATAATACTGTACATACTACCTGCGTTTGATAGCTAGAAAACAGGAACAGAATTACATAAATGAAACACATGTACTTGGGTATGACTGACAGCCTCAAACAAAAACAGGAAATTTCTGTCACTGCTAATGTGTCGTCTGCTGTTTGTATGTAGCCTCCCAGTAGAAGGAGGATAATGAGTCACTGTTGACCCACTGATGCCAAAGCTGGCAGCCCACTGACTTTTTGATTTAATTAACCTAATTTGCCTTTGATTACTATTTTTCATCACACTCTGTCAAGCAGTTAGGTAAATCATTTTAACAGTAATATCAGAAATAATATCATTAACACTGCTGTAACCAATCTAACAAGCCACCAGTCACAGAGCTAGCATCAGACACATCTACAACACATATACTGTTTCATAATAGGCCTAGCCATGAATTAGATTCCTAATTAGTTTATCTCTCAGTCCTTCACAGTAATTATCTCAGTCTATTATCTGAAAGAATATCAGGTTATGCACATTTACAATCTCCTTGAGGACAGCAAAAACTACAGTCTCCTGAAGCCAGTAATCTGGGTGGTCCAGGCGCAGACCAGCAGTGGCGTACATTCAGCTGGGTGCTGACCTTATCAAGCCAGTGGGCTGATGTGTGCTTGCTATGTGCGCTAAACTGATCAGTGTCCTTACTGGCTGGATGTGGACGTATAGACAACTTGTACTTTAACAGAGATTCTGATTAGGTCCATTTCTGTGAACAGTTCTGGTCTGTTGAGATGGATTCTACCTGCGCTGGTGTTTGTGATAACAGAACCTTTTTTTCCACAATCGCTGGATCATCCTGCCGAGCACCAGTTGCTAAGTAACAACTTGCTTTATGTCGCAGTTGACCGTTACTGGGTTAGTACATTAGCAAGGACAAAAGCAGAAACGAATACATTGGATATCGTCTATAAGAAACTACTGACCTGCAGTATGTCTGAGGAAGAGAGTGATAGCAGGTCTACTCTGAATTCTGAACCTGTTGTTACAGCATAATAGAACAGAATCCAGCAAACAGGGCGGGCCGTGAAACACTTTATAGACTCGCTGGGACAAAAGCACTTTCAGGTTGATCTGGCGAGGACTGGAAAAGCTGAACTGAAGCTGAGATCAGGCTGGTTTTATACTGCATGTCTGTTGGAAATTCAACTTTCCCTCTGCACTCTTTATTCAAATAGATGTCCATAAATGCTTAAACCTACATTTTTCACTCCTCAGAAGACAGAAAACAAACTGCCATTAAATGCAGTACCAACCAAAGGCTGAAACACGGCTACTCATAGAAGGCTCTTCTCATGTTTATCTTAATGCTGTACTGTAGAAAAAAGGGGAAGACATCAAACCATCAAGAACCAAGAATCGAACTTTACAGGAGGACTTAAACTTTACAGCTTTCGTACCCTGCAATGGAGACTGATATTACAAGATGTTGTTCTAAGCAGTGTTGGACCAGTTCTGTTGCTTTGTCCATCATGAATATTCCCTAAAGTGAAATGAGAACTAGAGCTTTTAAAGAAAGGTTTAATTTAATGTTCATGGAACCTTTTAAAGATGTTTATGACTGTAAATAATGTTCCTATAGGGTTACAGATGATGTTACAAGTGGGCACGGATTCTGTTACATGATAACAAAAGAAGAATTCATAGAGGTGGCAATTTTAAAATCTTTTATTATTGTCTTTATTGAGCATTGCAAAGTTTACCATAGCTTCACTCACCATGGTCAGCTACTGCATGATTCTCTGACATGGGTTCTAGCTAATGGAACCTGTTCTCCTTCAGTGTTCTGTGCTTATGATCATTTGAATAGACGTCAGTGTCAGACTAATGAATAAGCTTCTATTAAAGTTGGAAGAAACTAGGTTTAACTGAGCTGATGAAGTGTCCTGTTCAGAAATGATAAAAAGGACATTAGAGTTTAATAGATAATCCTGCTATGACTTCAGTAAATAAATACTGTAGTACTTGTTAAAGGGAGGAGCTTCTACTTTTTGATTATCTCAGCTTTGGATTATGCTATATGGATGTTACTGAGACCTGTGATGACAGAATGTTTCTTTAGAAAGAAAACTTAACACTGAAAACAACAATGAAAAATGACTGTGCACATTCTCAGAAAGCTTTCAGAATAAATCATTTATGTATTAGAGGCGGCAATTTGGAAAAAATACTGCAATCCATCAAGAGTATATGTGGTATATCAGGATATGTATCGTTTTAGACAGTCCCTTCAAAGTTGAGTGTGAGGCCTGTATAGGCTTCACAAACACCCATGTGGGTGTGTCTACTATGTGTGTATTTTTAAAAAAAAGTTGTCTCTGAACATTTCTGGGTTCTTAATTGATGTCAATTGAGCGTCTACAAATGTGGATCAACTCGTTGATACAGTACAGATAATGGCTTCCCTTACTGGGACTTGTAGTCAGCTTAAAGGAAACTTGTCTCTTTATTAAGTGCCCTCCTGTTGCTCAGTACATGCGAAATATGTTATGCCCTGTTTAGACAGTCCCTTCTCGGCTAACCCCAGAGGTGATATGCATGTTGAGAAGTTGTAGTGATAAAATGCAGATAAATGTCAGAATGGAAAATGCATCTGTCGATTTCATTACTTTTGGATGTTTAGAGAAAGTCAAATATCCAGCCCATGTCCAAAGTAAAACCAATCTCTCCAAGTATGGCCCTGCTGGAGCTGTCTCCAGATATGTCCCTGCTGGAGCTGTCTCCAGAAATGTTCTGGGTTTTAGCTCAGAAGTAAAAACACACTGAGAAGGTCTAAATAAATGACTAAAGAAAGAAAGACCTGCGGCTGAGCAGTCTGGCAGACGTCTCACATTGTTGTGGCCAGCAGAGGGAGCTGCTACTGTCGACCACCACTTCAAGAACCTGCTGGCCTAGTGTTAGAGAATGCTGCTGTGTGAAATTATACTTGAAGCTACCAAGTGTCCAGCAAATCCACAACGAGGTAACCCAGGGGTTTAAAGCAGGGCTGGGATTACAGGACTAGAATCGTACTAGCAGGTAACGGTAGGCTCTGATTTGTACATACAGTAAACCTGAATGTAGCTTCATGCCATTGACAAACAGCGCCTCACTTTTTTCAACGGTGTCACTTTTCCAGACATCTATATGACATATGGCACATGTTGATAGCAGCCGTCTCCGTCTCTCCAGAACTGGAGCTGCCCGGGGCTGTGTTTATGGTCGGGATATTGGGCTGTAGCCACAGGTCTCATTTTACTGACTAAATATTTAATATGAATATGAATTATGGGCTTGTATAACCACGGCATCATTTGTGGTAAACATCCCTGCCTCATCTCTGCCTGAGCTGCTAGAGCTTTAGATGCTTTCGAGCCCTCTGATATTTTTTTTATGATTTTATTACTAAAACAAGCAATTAGCCACCAATCTTACCAGGACCGAAACAAGAACTATAAATCTTTTCAAATGATCTTTTATTATTGTCTTTATTGAGCATTGCAAAGTTTACCATAGCTTCACTCACCATGGTTAGCTACTGTGTGATTCTCTGACATGAGTTCTAGCTAATGGAACCTGTTCTCCTGTGCTTATGATGATTTGAATAGACGTCAGTGTCAGACTAATGAATGAGCTTCTTTTAAAGACTGGTGGACTGAGAGACACTAGAGTCTCTTCACCTACACTGAGCTGATGAAGAGTCCTGTTCCAGAAATGATAATAGGACATTAGAGCCGTAATAAACCATGCTCCTGTTACTCTCCATACTTAAGTACATCTGGAGGTAAATACTTAAGTACTGTTACTCTCCATACTTAAGTACATCTAAAGGTAAATACTTTAGTACTGTTACTCTCCATACTTAAGTATACTTGAAGGTAAATACTTTAGTACTGTTACTCCAGTGGAGGACTAAAGGGAGGAGCTTCTACCGGAGGAGTATTTTACCCTGGGTATCTCTATTTTAACTAATTTACATGGGTTGTGTATTTATTACAAAACCAGCCTTCCCTTTATTACACCAGAACAGTGAGCATGGTCAGAATTTATGAATGAAAATACATGTGGCCCCTGTGTTTTATTTCATAGCTGGATAGGCCGAGACAAAACAGGAGAGAAAATGTTTGTACTCCATGTTCTACAATGGAACTACATCTTTGACACACTGGAGGAAGAGCTCTGGATTAAAGAGAGCAGCACACAAGAAAAAGGCAAGAAAAGAGAAAGGGAAAAAAACAGAAAGACAAAAGTAAAAGAAGAAAAGCTGCTGTTCTTATCTCCGCAGAGGCCTGAGCTTGGGGGAGACGAGGCACAGGCTCACTAAATTTCATTTCTCCAGCTGTAGTGAGTCGTCTTGGGATGACACCATCGCACATCAAACGCACGAGCGGAAGAGCGAGGGAGAAGAAACAGACGAGTGAAACAGAGGGCCAGAACAAAAAGCATGACAAAAAACACTCAAACTCTCTTAATCACGCTCTGCAGCTCCTCTACATCTCTCGCCAGTGCAGCGTACGGAAGTCTCTATGATGCCACTCTGCTATTCTGTTTGACTCCTCTTCCCCCACACCTCTGACACACTTTCACTCCCTCCTTCAACCTTAGAAACCCACCCTCGTCTTTCTTCACTCGCACTCCCTTCAGCTGGTAATCTATTAAATGACCACAGAATGAAGAACTAACGCTGTAGTAAGCAAAGCTACCTGTATAAAAATCAGTAGTGTTCAGTAACTCAGTAAAAGTATTGCGTTAGTGTACTGTAAGTAATGTACAGCACATTACAGTAACTCAATAAGTGTAATGTGTTAGTGTGCTGTAATAGTGTGTTGGTGTACAGTAACTCAGTAAGTGTAATGCGTTAGTGTGCTGTAAGTAGTGTGTTGGTGTACAGTAACTCAGTAAGTGTAATGTGTTAGTGTGCTGTAAGTAGTGTGTTGGTGTACAGTAACTCAGTAAGTGTAATGTGTTAGTGTACTGTAAGTAGTGTGGTGGTGTACAGTAGCTCAGTAAGTGTAATGTGTTAGTGTGCTGTAAGTAGCGTGTTGGTGTACAGTAACTCAGTAAGTGTAATGCGTTAGTGTGCTGTAAGTAGCGTGTTGGTGTACAGTAACTCAGTAAGTGTAATGTGTTAGTGTACTGTAAATAGCCTGTTGGTTGGTGTACAGTAACTCAGTCAGTGTAATGTGTTAGTGTAGTGTAAGTAGCGTGTTGGTGTACAGTAACTCAGTAAGTGTAATGTGTTAGTGTGCTGTAAGTAGTGTGTTGGTGTACAGTAACTCAGTAAGTGTAATGCGTTAGTGTGCTGTAAGTAGTGTGTTGGTGTACAGTAACTCAGTAAGTGTAATGCGTTAGTGTGCTGTAAGTAGCGTGTTGGTGTGTACAGTAACTCATGTAAGTGTAATGTAAGTAGTAGTGTGCTGTAACTCAGTAGCGTGTTGGTTGTCAGTAACTCAGTAAGTGTAATGTGTTAGTGTACTGTAAATAGCCTGTTGGTTGGTGTACAGTAACTCAGTCAGTGTAATGTGTTAGTGTAGTGTAAGTAGCGTGTTGGTGTACAGTAACTCAGTAAGTGTAATGTGTTAGTGTGCTGTAAGTAGCGTGTTGGTGTACAGTAACTCAGTAAGTGTAATGTGTTAGTGTGCTGTAAGTAGTGTGTTGGTGTACAGTAACTCAGTAAGTGTAATGTGTTAGTGTGCTGTAAGTAGTGTGTTGGTGTACAGTAACTCAGTAAGTGTAATGTGTTAGTGTGCTGTAAGTAGTGTGTTGGTGTACAGTAACTCAGTAAGTGTAATGTGTTAGTGTGCTGTAAGTAGTGTGTTGGTGTACAGTAACTCAGTAAGTGTAATGTGTTAGTGTGCTGTAAGTAGTGTGTTGGTGTACAGTAACTCAGTAAGTGTAATGTGTTGGTGTACTGTAAGTAGTGTGTTGGTGTACAGTAACTCAGTAAGTGTAATGTGTTAGTGTACTGTAAGTAGTGTGTTGGTGTACAGTAACTCAGTAAGTGTAATGTGTTAGTGTACTGTAAGTAGTGTGTTGGTGTACAGTAACTCAGTAAGTGTAATGTGTTAGTGTACTGTAAGTAGTGTGTTGGTGTGCAGTAACTCAGTAAGTGTAATGTGTTAGTGTGCTGTAAGTAGTGTGTTGGTGTACAGTAACTCAGTAAGTGTAATGTGTTAGTGTGCTGTAAGTAGTGTGTTGGTGTACAGTAACTCAGTAAGTGTAATGTGTTAGTGTACTGTAAGTAGTGTGTTGGTGTTGGTGTACAGTAACTCAGTAAGTGTAATGTGTTAGTGTGCTGTAAGTAGTGTGTTGGTGTACAGTAACTCAGTAAGTGTAATGTGTTGGTGTGCTGTAAGTAGTGTGTTGGTGTACAGTAACTCAGTAAGTGTAATGTGTTGGTGTACTGTAAGCTGTTGTAGACAGTTAGGTACATTTGAAGGTAAATACTTTAGTACTGTTACTCCAGTGGAGGTGTTAAGGGAGGAACTTTTACTGGAGGAGTATTTTACACTGGGTATCTCTACTTTAACTCAGGTACATGCTTTGCGTACTTTGTCCACCACTTACTGTATAATAATTCCAAACTCAAACCCTTTTTCCAAACTTTGCCGTCCCGGATGCTGTACTTAGACAGGATTAAGGAAGGGCATGTTTATTTGTAAAGTACCAGACTATAGTACAAAGTGGGAATTCAACGTGCTGGACACAAACACTTTAAATAATAAAATAATAAATAATAAAAAAAATTAAAATAATAAAGCGCATGACGTCGGTCCGGAGAAACGCCTTGGCAAAAAAGGGTGAAAAAACTGAAAGTGCACTGCAGAGATAAAAGAGTAGATACGCTTACTGAACGCTGTCTCACTCTGTTTGGTTCTGATTCTGGGAACTACTATACTAAGTGACCAGCCCCGAGTGATCGGAGGCATGTTGGGTTCATACACTTCCAAGCAGATTAGCGGTGTATTTTTGTCCAAGGCCTTTCAGAGATTTATATACAATTAGAAGCACTTCAAGCCAGTCCTGCAGTTAATTGGTAGCCAGCGCCGTGAGTTGAGGATTGTAGGAATGTGCTTGGATCTCTTAGTTCTCTCATAAGTATTCTAGCAGCTGCGTTTTAAAAAGCTGTAGCTGTCTGAGTGTGATCTTAAGAAGGCCAATAAAGAGAGCACTGCTATAGTCCAGATGCCTGAATGAGCTTTTCTCATTTTTAATGTTTATTAAATCTTTTGTTTTTGCTTTTGTACAGGTTGAAATTCAGATCTGAATTAAATGTTATGCCAAAAGTTTTGATGTGATCTTTAGAGCTCTGATGTTTGGCTCCTTACCACCAAATACAATGACCTCTTCTGCCTTTTCTTTATTTCCTAAAGATTCTTTCCAGATTAAATTAGTTGGAGAACTTACTTTAGTAATATTACACAAGGAAGCATTATTTAATCATGGGCCTCATTTGCAGAACGCTTGTGGATCACCTGCCTTGGAATAATATGTAGGCATAAAAGCGCAGCTCTGAATGGCTCCAGTGTATTATGTACACTCTGAAAGTCGAAGCATTCCGAGCACAAAAGGAGTTGAAGAGCCCTTAAAGTATAAAGCACTGTAGGGAAGTGAAAAGGAATCAAAGCACAGTAAGCAGCCAGTCGTCCACCTTTCAGCTGGAATTTTAGAAATACAGAGCTACAACTGGTGGTGTTCAAAAACCAACAACTCACCCAGGGATGCCACAGAAAGGCCTAGATGGAGTATCTTAAACAGAGAAACATACAGCTCTGGATATATTTAAGAGACCACCTCAAAGTGTTCAGTGTCTCTAGTTGTACAGGTTCTGGGTTTGTGTTTGACCAAAATTCCTCAGTTCTGTTGTATTCCCTACACTACTGGAGACATGTCTCCCAAACTCCAGATCACTAATGACCTCCAGAAGCCTGTTTTTAGAACCATGCTCGCTGTGCGTTTCACCCCAGCCACCGCTCACCAGTCTCTCTGTAGGTCACTTAAGGTCATCTTACGGTGGTTAAGGGATGGTGGAATGAGGTAGCGCCCATCACGGTCAGTAGAGAGTGGGTTTGGCCCTCTGCCAGTCTGTAGCTGTGTTGTCCTGTGTGTTTGCTGCTTGACCTTGTTCTTATGAACCAGACGCTCACTGTATCTGCCAGTAAAACTAGAACCCGACCTTCGGTTCCTCACTAAGAACCTGCTGTACATGTGGAGATGCTGATTTAAAAAGAAACTGGAGTGGGATCTTATTTATTTCCTGAGCCGTAGATGTTCTTGCAGGGTTCAGTCAATCTAGGCTTAATCCCAATGACAATCTGTGATATGGCCTCAAAGTGGTGGCCCCTCTACTTATTGTAGCTTGTGTAATATAAATAATTGCATAATAATGTACAGAGACAACAGAAGCTGAGCCCGTCTACTTGAAAATGAGGACACGGTGCCATATTTAGCATTACTTTATTTACATTTACAGTTTACTTTTCTGTGCAACACAAACATTCCCAAACATCTACTGCATGTACTCGTGTAAACTGATGCAAAAGTGTTTACTGGAAAATAGAAGTGATCATAAGACTGAGGGGTTAAAGGTCAAATCAAAGCTGCTGCGACACCAGAAACATAAAAAAACATCAGGGCTTAAAGAGTCCAAAAAGGTACACTGTAAAATGCCACAAAATATGAAAGCATGGAAAATTCCAAAAAGCAGCTGCTTACAAACACAAAGGGAAATGTTCACAGCTGCAAACGGACTAAAAAAGAAACCAGGATTTACCTAATGATTTGATCTGCAAAATAAAAATAAAACACACTATAAAATGTCCATTTAGACTGAGTACAGATAGAAGGGTGAGAAGAGAAAACTGACCATTTACATTACAAAGTAAACTAAAACACCACCAGAGGGCGATATGCCTCCACTTGTATTGTAAGATATAGCTTTCATTTGATCACTTTTCCAGACAGACAAAACTTTAATCTTTCCATTTTGGAAAAAAAAAAAGTACTTAAAGAAAGTGTAACTTACTGAATCAGTCCAAATTATTTAACCAAAAGTCTGAAACAGGAAAACAACATCTACCAGAAGCTTCTCTTACAACACTATCATAAACAACCGCTAGATGGCAGCAGTACACTATAATCATCCAACTTCACAAAGATATCCAAAGGACACTTGGATTCTGAAATATCTGAAACTCACATATGGAATTTTGGCAATGTGGGAATGATTAAAGAGCTACAACTGTCCTTCAAGTAAAAGAAAAAACATACAGATCCCCCAGTGAAATGCAGTCTGAGTTTGCTCTTTTACTATCCTTGGATTTCAGAGTTGAGGGGGGGTGGAAATCCAGGAATGACTTAAAGATTCGATCTGATGTGTCTGAATCATAAATAACATCAAGCACATGGCTTATTCACATTTGGGGTCGCACTCACTCCATCGAAAGCTGCACGCTCTCCTGAGCCTGCGGTTGTTGCTGATCAAACTTTCGTGCTACAAGAAAGAGCAGAATGTTTTTACTTTGTTTATTTTGTTTTACTATTTTTGGATAAATCTTCGGAGAAAGGGAAAGATTACAGTGCATCAGTACACTGATGTCCTTATGGTGCATACGGTTGTTGAGCTGACTTACCAAGAGAATACATTTCCAGCTGCTGCCTTAGCCGAACTTTCTGCAAACTGTCATAGAAGTTTGGCTCTGGTGAGGCTGCAACAGTGGGTGGCATTGTGAAGATGCGCATGATCTTCCTCTTATTCCTGCACAGAAATGAAAGAAATTAGTTAGTTTCAGAGGACACACTGGATATGTACCTCCTATTTGAGTTGTCAAGTAGTACAGCAGGTGATACGGCAAATTACATGCCATGATAGATTATCTAGATTATATGGTATTATTATTATTATCATTATTATTATTATTATTAGCCAGTATAGAGTTACTAAACTGACATTATAGATCACACGCAGGTCTATATTTTAGAAGCCATTAGAGGTTAAACAACATCATACAGTAAGTTGTCATTATACATAATAGATTACATAGAGTACATTTTACGAATTACCTGGGCTTATAAATGATCATATTTGGGCGATATGATGGTATTTCTTATTATTATTATCATAATAAGTCACATTACATTATGTGTTTCTTTCTGAGCATATTGTGGGTATTGTCAGTAGCTAAATTACAACTGACTAACTGCATGTGCATAGCAGGTATTATGTGGGGGCGGGGGAGGATCATTCTCCGCACTATAGTGACACTGACATGGTGGTGATGTGATAGCATGTGTTGCGCTGGTACAAGTGGGTTAGGGACACAGGAGTGCTGGTCCACCTTGTAGATGTACAGTCAGCTGCTGCAGTTTGCAGATCACACTCTAGTCCTTCAACAGTGGTCACAGGACGCTCTTGGCTGGATAGTTCTGGTTGGTGGACTTTTCTTAGTCCAGCAGTGACAGTGAGGTGTTCAGCAGCACTGCTATGTCTGATCCACTCACACCAGCACAACACACACTAACACACCACCACCACGTCAGGGTCTCGGTACCGCCCACATAATACCTGCTGTGTCATAATACCGACCTCTGTGGTGGTCGTTTGGGGGACTTGACCATTGAAAAACCGAGAGAAAAGGTGCTAGCAGAGTTTGAATAGAGGTAGACTAGGTGAACAGGTAGACTACTTGCTCTGTGTACGATCAAGTAGGTTGTTTTTAAACGCCGCATTAATGGTTTTATTACCGGGTGCACTGCAGTGTGTGTATGTACTCATATGTATGTTGCTTAGAATACAGCTAACCATACAGGTTGTTATTACAGGTTAAAGGCTGCATGACATTTTCATTCAGAGCGGCCATTCTGGTTACTGCACATATATTAACATGAGGAAATGTTGGTTCTTACTTTCTAGCGTACATCAGCAGCGCAAAGCTAACCAAAATAACTAGAAGATAAACGTTGGTCGCTTCGTTCCAGGCTTCGTGCACGGAATAATCTACCGATTCCTCGTTCGCCATCACCCCGTAGCCGCCCATCACAGCAGAAAACGGGCACCTTTATAAGAATTAAAAACTTAAAACCAATAGAATTAAACACCGCAGCAGCTCCAAATTCAACACAAAAACTGAAGCCTTCGTTCACAGAGTATCAACAACACTGGGGTAATTTCCGGTTGACGCGCTCCTTCCTGTTCTTTCAAAATAAAAGTCTAAATACGGAACATTTAAAACTCCTCACTGTTATCGTTTTTTAAAAGGCAGCTCTGGCTTTTTATACAGTCTTTTTTAAATCTAAATAAAATATTAAAACATAGCTGTATGTTTCTTACGGCAATAACGCCACCTGTCTTTTTTCCTAATTATTATGTATTTATTTAATTTGTTATTTATACCGTGAACATCCGTATTTACTGAATGTGCTTCGTTTATCGTTTGCTTTTCTAAATGCGATATTGTTGCAGTTTATGGTTGCATATTTTTTATTAAAATAATAGTGAAAAGAAATCTTAATAAGTGCTATATGAATGCGACTCTTTTAGTATATCACTTGGTATCTTCTCTTCACTTCTCTTCACTAAATAAAAATAACTAAAATACATTTTAACAAAACAAAATAACAAAAACAAATACATGAAAGGATAGTAATACATTTGTAATAAGAAAAAAACATACAATATGTTGTGTGTTTTTTGTATCTGATTTAATTTGTTAATCTTTTTTTTCTCCCCGCTGAAAACAGGAAGTACAAAATTAAGACCTTTATTGGTCAAACGGGGAGGGGGCGTGGCAGAACTGTGGCTGCTGATAGGCTGTGCCTTAACGGCCTTGCAGGAACTGAATGGTGACAAACACAACTGTGGTTTGTAATCAGTCACAAAATGTCCTGTCCAGGGGTAATGAGGGCCTTCCGCCCCTCTGTTTTGGCTACGTGGGTAAGAAAATATTATTTTTCCATTTCAAGGCCGGAAGTGCAGTGTTTTGTTGTGTTCCGAAGTTCATAAAGCATTAAACTATGTAGCTATGGTATCTGGCTATAAGTTGAGCTGATGAACTCTGTACAGCTGATATTGATATTTACTTCACAGTAACTTCTTTAGGTCTTGTTCTTATTATGACATGTGAGTTTGTTTTTGGCCTTGTCATATAATGATAATAATGGACTGCTCTTTGGGGAAACTGTTTATAACAACAACAACTTATTTACACTTTATAATCTCTCCTACTGCGGCCCCGGTGCCCCAAGAGCCAGCAAAAGTGGCTGCTCTGCATGGCCCGAGGGCCACCGAAGCTGGTCTAGTGACTGGTCTTGTTTAATGCCACATGATTACTACTCCCTCTGGCTTTCTTGCTGCTATGAGTTGTTCTGTATTATGTGGATGGCTAATGATTCCTATATGTTGGATGGGTGCAGTCCTCTCTACTGTTGAAGAAAGGTCGAGTGTCTCACAGGATCCCAGCCAGTCTTCGGTGCTACAGTAGCAATGAAGAGGAGAGAATCAGCCGCTATCCAGTGCCTAACAAGAAAAATCTGCCCTATGATATTGTGGAGCTGATGGAGGAGGTCGAAACAAAGGTACACGGGTATGCAAAATTTGTAGGCCAAAGGACATATTTTGTTGTTGTGTTTTTTTCTGTAAATACAGCAAATAAATAATTTTGTTGTCTGCAATGTTAAAGTATAGCTATGTAGTTGAATAAACTGTGCACGGTGTTTCCTGCCTTCCACCCAATGAGCGCTGGGATAGGTTGTGAACCAGAAGGATAGACAGTTAAGATTAATCAATCAATGAATCAATGACTGAATCAATGTGTAAACATTGTTAGAGTTTCTAAACATTATGTTTGTGTCCATGCGGCCCTTGTATGACATTCATGCTGCAGAACAGCCAGTTTGAATTCATTCTTTCCATGATGTCCTAAGAACTAACTCGTTTCCATACATCCATCTATTCACTACAGCAGTCAGCTGCATACCCTGCTTGGTTCTAAGGTGTGTTTCAGCTCTGAAAGCAGCACAATGAAATGCACAGAAACAGCTTTCCTTAAACGAGGCGCCACACAGGGCAACCAGTCAGAAAGGAGTTCATTTATGTTAGATCAATTTTAAAGGCACATAAACAAAACAGCTTTAAGAAGGTCAAGTAAAAATGAAATATGGCCATTTTTGGTGCATAAAACCACAAAATGTTATGTCATGTTAAATATTAAACCCTCGTTTGACTCATTTGGATTGGTTAAACCTCTGCACATGCCATGATTACTCTTTTTATTTTATTTCATTTTTTTTGTTAAATATAAAAGAACTTTGCATTAACATTTGCAAAAAAATATTAAATATTCATTTATTTTTATTTTATAAAACAGTAAAATATGTCATTTGTGCCGAGGGTGCACAAACATTTGCACACAAATAGCCCATGGTAATGAAGAGTAATGTGTGTGCAAGGCATTATCAGTATATCAGTATTGCGAAGGCCAGTGGTGCAGTACTTGCAGTGCAGTCTTCCTGGCTTTTACAGGGGGGCTTCCTGCCTAACGTCTTCAAGGTCCTTGCTCATCGACCTGCAGAGTTCCGAGCCTTCTTCGCATATTACAACGCACTCATGAACAAGGAGACTGGTGAGACCCTCAGTATTACTGATAACATGAAGGCTCATTTTAGCCTTTAGCCTCACTCTCCTGGCTGCAGTGGAATCAGCCTTTTACAGCTGAAGGAGTTTGTTTTCCTAGATTAAGGAAATCTGGAATATAATTTGGTCGTTATTGAAAGTTTATGAATGCTGGTTTGTGAAAGAACAGATCTCATTTCAAGTGTTTCCTGCAGGTGGTTTGTCAAAGGCAGATCGGGAGTTGATCGTTGTGGCAACCAGCGCCCATAATCACTGTCTGTACTGTGTGGTCTCCCACAGTGCACTGCACCGTATCTACTCCAAGAAACCCACACTAGCTGATCAGGTGAGTGATTACTTCAGTATGTAGCGTATTCTACTTGGTGTTGTCCGGTTTCCAGATAGCAAGCGTGTACAGTGCTGTGAAAAAATATTTGCCCCTCGCCGGATTTCTTCATTTTTCACGTTTATATGTTTCAGGTCATTCAAACAATTTTAATCTAAGGTAGACAGTATGACTAAACACAGCACAGCTTTTAAATGACCATTCCATTTATTTAGGATTTTTTCAAAACCCATATCACCCATGTAAAAAAGTAATTGCCTTCCTAAACCTAATACTGGCAGTGCCACTCTTGGCAGTAACGGCCATAATCAAACAAAACGAGACTTCTACACTACGCTGCTCTGGTCTTATTCTGTTACATTGCAGGTTTTTTGAGCTTGAAGGTTGCCAGATTTAAGACTGCCAGAGCATCTTAAGTTTTTAAAAAAGTAAGGGCTTTGAGTTGGCCACTCCCAAACCCCGTAACCTTTATGTGTCTTGTTTCTTTGGAGCCATCTAGCTGCATAACGCAACGGTGCCCACCCCTTTTATTTATATTTATATATATCTCTCTTAAAGCATTACACACACATATATATATATATATATATATATATATATATATATATATATATATATATATATATATATATATATATATATATGTATGTATGTATGTATGTATGTATGTATGTATGTATGTGTATATATATATATATATATATGTATGTATGTGTATCAAATGTGTGTGCATATATATGTGATTATGAACCTACTGTTTTACAAATTTCTTATGAGGCGTCCATAAAGCATGTTCAGACAGTTAGCCAGATTTAGCTTTAAGTTAGTCAGACAGTTTTAAAAGTTATGCTTGGAACGACAAAACATGAAATATCGTGATGACAACAAGGATTTATATTTTACTGTTGTGTCAACCTAGCTTTAATTTTAGCTTGTTGTATTTTTGGTTTCACTGTCTTTAACTCCGGTATTAAAAATAATTAGCATAAAGATTTACCATGGCAGTTTCAAGTTAAGTGAATGAATGGCGTTGGCTCCATTTGAAAACCACAGATTTATTTCAGACACGTTTCTACTTTTGGCAAGACGGATAATTTGGTAAATTAGGTTTTCTGTTAAACTGTTCCTTTAAAGAAAAAAGTGGAGCAGTGTACTCCTGGTGTGGTTTTGTGAATGAATCATTACATCTTATTGATGATTTATAACTACATGATTACGTTCATCTTGCAGGTGACGGTAAACTACAAGGTGGCGGAGCTTTCTCAGCGAGAGCGTGCCATGCTGGACTTCGCTCTGATTGTGTGTCGCAGTGAAACAGTGACAGATGAACATTTCAGCTCACTGGAGGCTCACGGCTTTGACCGAGAGGATGTATGGGACATCGCTGCTATCGCTGCATTCTTTGCCATGTCTAACCGGCTTGCCCACCTCACAGACATGAGACCCAACACCGAGTTCTACAACATGGGCAGACAGCCTCGAGAGAAACAGCCAAAACCAGAAGAGCAAAACAGTGGGCCATAGATCTCTCCCATGAGTCCAGATCTCCTCCTTTTTTCGGATTGCAGGTAGTTCATCGATAGATGGGGAAATTAATTGAGGACTCAGTGTCCAGTTTAAGTTCTCTTTAACGTTTAGAAAGCTCAAATTATGTAGATTATTATTCTATAAGAAAACACTACCTAACTGCTAACACCACCCGTAGCACCATTAAACACCACAGTGTCTGAATACCATTAAATGTACAGTGTTCCTAAGATAAATGACCTCTGTTCTAAGATGTTGTCTTTTATTGGGCCTCATTTAAAAAGCAGTCATAGCTGAACAGTCCTTAAAACTTCAGAGTGAGTGGGCGGGGCTAAACTGCTGTAGGCTCTGGTTAAAATCATACTGAATTCAAATATTAAATACAAATGCAATATTTCACAACCCCAGTCCAGGGGACACGTGAAGCTTCTATACTTGGTAAATGTGCTGTCATTAGTAAACTTTCTATCACTGAGACTCAGTAACTTATGATCTTTTCCAGCCAGAAAGGTCTGATCTAGGTATCCATTAAAACAGCCATAAGCTCAGTTTCCCTGCAGCTGCACAGAGAAATGTAAGCAGCAGTGTGGGAATACTGTCAGCAGAGGGAGACATATTCCAATGCAGGCCTTTTCAGTCTCTCTCTAGAAAGTAAACCTGTGATGAAAAAGCCCAGTGCAGTCTGAATAGGACTGTGATGATGTATGTAATGTATTTCAGGGTAATATATTTATCATTTTATTTTAAACAGGTTTATTTTATTTTTTATGAATGATATATCTTCCATATAAGTGGTTTATTTGTGGAGTTAAAATAGTAATGTAATAAATATGTCTAGGTAGAATCGTATCATTTAAAAGATGTGTATAAATTGAAAAAATTAAGTTACTTTTACTGTAATGCACACATTAACATAGGCACATATGCTCTACTGTACACACAGCGCG
Organism: Prochilodus magdalenae; assembly: GCA_024036415.1. Lineage (NCBI taxonomy): Eukaryota > Metazoa > Chordata > Actinopteri > Characiformes > Prochilodontidae > Prochilodus > Prochilodus magdalenae. Next base: position 238,859 of record JAMWET010002814.1, on the reverse strand, counting down.
GGCCTGAAATCTGTCCACTACCACAGTCTGCTGTTATTCCCCGTCCATTCTTAATGATGATAGAGTTAAAGGTGTAGCTTAGCAGCTCTACAGCATTCACACTATCAGATACGTAATGTACATAACACATCATAAAAATAGAAATTAATAGGAAATAAGTAAGAAATTGTACCAAATAAAATTACAGCTGCAAACAGGGACTAATTTATGTGTGAAAATAAAGTCCTTAAACTGAAACATTTGTACAAAACAAGCAAGCAAACACAACTACATTTATTTATATTCTGAATTATTATATATTTTATTATTCAGCAAATAACCATTGAAAGATTTTTCTTATTAGTTCTGATTCTTTCTCCAAATATGAACAATGGTCAAGGGTCTTGTCTTGTCCCTTGGATATAAGAGACAGATCTTTCTGATCTAATTCAACTTTGTGATTTAATAAAATACTGTTACTGTGTAAATCAAATGTTCTACTGATATATGCGGAAACACAGATTTACTATGATGGTTTAATAAATGTGTAAAGTCACTTTTACTTAATTGTAACATATTCTTATATAGCATACATTTTATCAACACATGGTAGTGGTGTTGGATATAATAATAATATTGTTATAACTATTTCTGCATTATTAAAATAAGATCTAAACAGTTAAATTTGATTATTAGTTTGATATGATGCTCTACACTAGAGAAAGCAGTGCTGATAGTGACCACATACCTAAAGAGTCTGAATTAAAGTTATTCCATAACAGGATTTTGAATATGTTGCCTGACGCAAACACAATTAAGTTCATAATTACATAGTTTAAAGATATAAACGCATGCATTCTTTTCATGCAAAATAATAATGATAATCTCTATTTAATCTCTGTGTTTGAAAATACAGAGAGTGTTAAGGCACACCACGCCCCTTTGTTGTCTCTTCAAAGCTGGTCGAGCGCTATCCTGATGATCAGCTCTCTTCAGTATCACTCCAACCCGCCCCAAAAGTACTGAATAGAGCTCCATCATTCCAGGGAAGACAGTTCCACTGATTCACAGTCCAGTGCTGATCATCTCTAGCACCAGGAATGCCATAGATGTTTTCTGAATTTCTGTAGAATTCCATCACTGAGGTTATTTCAGAGGGCTTCAAGTAAAATATTTAATTGTAGAGATATTTACAGACCCTTATACTTTACAGTGGGGATGATGGGAGCCATGAGTTCTGGTATCTACAACACAAATATGACTCATTTTATTTACCACACAAACTAGCAGTCAGCCCACACGTGTGTTCTGAGCTTTTATTCTAAATGTTGATGGTAAAATAGTAATAAATCTAAAATATATTTTTTCTTTGGGCAGCAG
>JAMWET010002814.1:227500-232500 GCA_024036415.1 Prochilodus magdalenae | reverse complement strand
GGAAATAGTGATGACTGAATAGTAGATACACAGTTCCAGTAATGAACGGGTTGGGAGTTTTGTTTATCAGTCCCAAGTTTCATCCCACCGGTGCTCCCATAATCCCACTGCACTTTTATGACCTAAGCCAGTTATTTACCATATCCCATTAAAACAGTCTTGGAAATGTGCATATGAAACAAGCAGCTGTGCGACTGTCAGTTCATTCTACGCATGCACAGGTCCAGTTCTGAATACCTAAGATAAGCTTTGCATGACACAGTTCAGTTGTTGCGCCGTTGTTGGGTTTACTACGACTCAGATTGATAACTGGCTCATCCCAGTGATTTATCACTCTACCCAGGCTTTAGAAGGAAGTTGTGTGGTGTTTGTTAAGAAGGCATTTGTTGAGTTCTTCTTCACAGTAAGTCTTTGCATGCTGGGTGCTTAAAATAATGAACAGCCATTCTGAGTCTGATAGGCTGGCACGGCACCATTGGGGTCTTTGGTGATGTTAATGTGTCAGTCGTCGTAACAGTCTGCGTTCATGGAGTGCCGCAACGTGCAGCCGTCTGCCAATGGTGCTGGCACTAACAGGATGGCTCGGGAAGGGCAGCACTGCTCACTGAATATCGCAATCGTGGCTGTTGGGTCACACCTACACCTCCTTCTGGGTGCAGTTATTTGTGCAGCTGTGTCTTTTTGATGATGAGTGTAGACATTAACGTTGAAGGTGTTTCTTTAAAAGCTGGTGTATGTAGGTTTACATAGCTGGAAAATATTCTAAAGGTAGTCTGAATTCCTATTAGGATTTAAGATTAAACATAGACACTAGATTACACCAGTCTAGATTAAACACAGGCATTAGATTAAACCAATCTGGCTTAAACACAGACACTAGATTAAACAGGTCTAGAGTAACACAGATACTAAATTAAACCAGTCTAGATTAAACACAGAAACTAGATTACACTAGTCTAGATTAATCACAGACATTAAACACAGGCACTATATTAAACCAGTCTGGATTTAAACACAGATACTAGATTAAACTGGTCTAGATTAAACACAGACACTAGGTTACATCGGTCTAGATTAAACACAGACACTAGATTACATTGGTCTAGATTAAACACAGACACTATATTAAACCAGTCTAGATTAAACACAGACACTCGATTACCCCGGTCTATATTAACCACAGACACTAGATTAAACCAGTCTGGATTAAACACAGACACTAGATTAAACCAGTCTAGATTAAACACAGGCACTAGTTTACATCGATCTAGATTAAACACAGACACTAGATTACACTGGTCTAGATTAATCACAGACTTTAAACACAGAGACTGGATTAAACCATTCTGGATTAAACACAGACACTAGATTAAATTGATCTAGATTAAACACAGATACTAGATTAAACCAGCCTAGATTAAACACAGACACTAGATTACACCAGTCTAGATTAAACACAGACACTATATTAAACCAGTCTAGATTAAACACAGACACTCGATTACCCCGGTCTATATTAACCACAGACACTAGATTAAACCAGTCTGGATTAAACACAGACACTTGTTTACATCGATCTAGATTAAACACAGAAACTAGATTACACTGGTCTAGATTAATCACAGACTTTGAACACAGAGACTGGATTAAACCAGTCTGGATTAAACACAGACACTAGATTAAACTGATCTAGATTAAACACAGGCACTAGTTTACATCGATCTAGATTAAACACAGACACTAGATTACACTGGTCTAGATTAATCACAGACTTTAAACACAGAGACTGGATTAAACCACTCTGGATTAAACACAGACACTAGATTAAATTGATCTAGATTAAACACAGATACTAGATTAAACCAGCCTAGATTAAACACAGACACTAGATTACACCAGTCTAGATTAAATACAGACGTTTGAAGAATGTTTCTAACCTTCCAGAGATCATAGCGTGATTAGTGGATTTCAGTGTCAGGTCTTGGTGATGCAGGTAGTTAATTCAGTATGTAGTACAGTCTGCAGCTTCTGATGTGCTAACCAGCGGTTGAGCTCTCCTGGCTGTATCCAGAACGATGTGAGCTGTAGGACGGTCTGCGAGAGCTCGGGTGGGATGTGTTCGGGGGAGAAGACTACATTCATAAGAACATGCACATCATGATGTGAGCACTGGTATGGAACTGCCAGTAAATGATTTCAGTTGTTCATTCTAACCCTGATTCAGCTGATGTCATCTCTGCGGTGGAGTTCAGCCAATCAGGAGAGTTTCTGGCCACAGGTGATAAGGGCGGGAGAGTGGTCATCTTCCAGAGAGAACCTCAGGTATGAAACTGTAGTGCAGTGTGAGCTACTGGAGATCTGCAGTTTGTTACTGAATTAAACAAAACAACTTTAGTTGTTTTTAATGTCTCTCTCTCTCTCTCTCTCTCTCTCTCTCTCTCTCTCTCTCTCTCTCTCTCTCTCTCTCTCTCTCTCTCTCTCTCTTTCTCTCCTTCTGTCTCTGTCCCCCTTTCTCTCTCTCTCTCTCTCTCTCTCTCTCTCTCTCTCTCTCTCTCCTTCTGTCTCTGTCCCCCTTTCTCTCTCTCTCTCTCTCTCTCTCTCTCTCTCTCTCTCTCCCTCTCTCTCCCCTTCTCTCTCTCCCTCTGTCTTTGTCCCCCTTTCTCTCCCCCTCTCTCTTTCTCCCCCTTTCTCTCTCTCTCTCTCTCTCCCCTTTTTCTCTCTCCCTCTGTCTTTGTCCCCCTTTCTCTCTCCTTCTCTCTCTCTCTCTCTTTCTCTCTCTCTCTCTCTCTCCCCCCTTTCTTTCTCTCACTCCCTCTTTTCTCTCTCTCTCTCCACCTTTTTCTCTCTCCTTCTGTCTCTGTCCCCCTTTCTCTCTCTCTCTCTCTCTCTCCCCCCTTTCTCTCTCTCCCTCTCCCCCCTTTCTCTCTCTCCCTCTGTCTCTGTCCCCCTTTCTCTTTCTCTCTCTCCCTCTGTCTCTGTCCCCCTTTCTCTCACTCTCTCCCTCTCTCTTTCTCTCACTCCCTTTTTCCTCTCTCTCTCTCTCTCTCTTTCTCTCTCTCCTTCTGTCTCTGTCCCCCCTATATATCTCTATGTCTCTCTTTTATCCAGGGAGAATATAATGTGTACAGTACGTTTCAGAGCCATGAGCCCGAGTTCGACTATCTGAAGAGTTTGGAGATTGAGGAGAAGATCAATAAGATCCGTTGGTTACCTCAGCTTAACTCCGCCCACTTCCTCCTCACTACCAATGGTAATGATCACTGCCACCTACAGCTCCACCTGATGAGATGTCTGAAACAGTACATATCCTGATGTGCCCCAGTATTATATTTCTGCCACGCTGCTACCTCTAATATATTTCACACATTTTATCACAGTGTAAATATTCTAACCCAGTTTCTCTATAGGAACATTGTTTACAATCATAATCATCTTTACAAGGTTTCATGAATTAATTCCACTGAATTAAACATTAGCTGTAGTTCTCATTTCAGTTTAGTGAATATTCATGATGCACAGACCAATAGAATTGCTCTAAACCTGCATAGAAAGAAAGAAATGTTCTATCAGCCTCCACTGCAGGTAAAGAAAGCTGTTTTATCCTCCTGTAAAGTTTCATTATGGAGGGTTTTATGATGGACTGCATAATTCCATGAGTGCTATTTTATAGTTTGATGTATTTACTTTTATTATACAGTAAAGCAGCTTCAGACTGGTAGTGTATTTAAACCAGCCCGTTTGCATATATCTGTTTATTTAACCTGGAGCAGTTTAGCCCCACCTATTAACTCTCAAGTTATAAGAATGTTAGTAAGGCCCTTCATGAACTCGTGTCTAAGCTGTTGAAGGAAGTCTCTGTCAGGATGAAGTTGGAGTTAATGTGTAATTGTATGTGTGTGTTTTCAGATAAGACCATCAAGCTGTGGAAAGTGAGCGAGAGAGACAAGCGACCTGAAGGCTACAACCTGAAAGATGAAGAGGGCCGAATGAAGGACATTTCTAGAATCACTTCTCTTCAGGTGTGTGTGTGTGAGAGAGATTCACTCCCCAGGCCATATATTAACAACTGTGATTATTTTGGGATGTCACAAAAACCAGTGCATTTGCACACAGTACTCATCCAAAAAAAGAGCTGCACCTAGAAGGAGGTGTGGGACTGCAGTACGGTTGGGAAAGAAGATAAAGGTCACCAGGAATAATAAATGATGATAAACTGATATGGTCAATATTTATTGAGCTACACTTACAGAAGTAGTGTCTCTCAGTGTGGCATCAGCATGCCAGACATCTCAGCATGGAGTTTTAGAGGTCCCTAATGGTGCCCTGCCATAATCCCTGATGTCGTACGGAGAGACACTACTTCTGTATGTGTAGCTCAGTAACTATTCCCCATATCAGTCTAAATGTATCATCATTTATTGTTCCTGCTAGCCTTCCTTCCCAATAGCGCTGCAGTCCCACACCACCTTCTGGGTGCACCACCATCATTCTGATGATTAGTATATATTAGTTTTATACATGTAAATGCAACAAAACGCTTTAAATTAAAAGGTTTTATATTATTAGGCAGGTGTATGTTTCTGTGTGTGGTGCTGTAGGTCCCCGTGCTGCGACCAATGGATCTGCTGGTGGAGGCATCTCTGCGGCGCGTGTTTGCGAATGCTCATGCCTATCACATCAACTCCATCAGCATAAACAGTGACTGTGAGACGTACCTGTCAGCTGATGACCTGAGGATCAACCTGTGGCATCTCGACATCACAGACCGCAGCTTCAGTATCCTACACAGCCCAGTGTGTCTGTGTGTGTCTGTGTGTGTGCGTCTGTGTGTTTGTGTGTGTGCGTCTGTGTGTGTGTGCGTCTGTGTGCGTGTGTGTGTGTGTGTGTGCGTCTGTGTGTGTGTGCGCCTGTGTGAGTGTGTGCGTCTGTGTGTCTGTGCGTCTGTGTGTTTGTCTGTGTGTGTGTGCGTCTGTGTGAGTGTGTGTGTGTGTCAGTGTGTG
>JAMWET010002814.1:0-225000 GCA_024036415.1 Prochilodus magdalenae | reverse complement strand
CACTGCCACCTGCTGGCCTTCAGCAGTAGCACAGGCACAACACGCCTCTGTGACATGAGGTCCCGCGCGCTGTGTGATCAGCATGCTAAATGTGAGTGTCACACACTATCATGCAACTTCCATGTCTGTGTCATTGCAGCGTTGTAAACATCTGGTCAGCGGTGGTCCGCCGGCCCATCAGGAGACGATGGAGATGATGGTCAGTGATATATTGTTCAGCTGCAGACTGTAAAGCCACAACAGGTTTCTATGAAGGTGCTTTTTCACAGGTGCACTGGGCATTTGTGACAGAATTGGAAAAGGGAGTAGATACGTCTGCCTAAAAATGATTGGTGAACCAAGCAGAAGGAGCATCTGAGACAGTCATGTGGTCCAGTAGAGGTGGATAAAAACTGCATGGCTCTGAAACCTGTTTTTGTTGACCTCAGACTCTGTAATGCAAACCCTCTATATGGCAATCTGTCCCAGTCAGCAATCCCTGTAAGCGTCATGGGAGGTTTCGCCTCAACAGCGACTGTACTCTAGAAAGGCATCTGGGTCTGACCATGTTGGTCTAAGCTTGTGTTATTTCCCAAACTGGTCTGGATTTGCTGATGACCAGCTCATTTGTTTCCATTGCTGCTGACCAGCATACCAGCATCCCCATCACCACGATCGCTGGGTTTGCTGCTATTTGTTCCAGGGAGCCCTTATAGACACACATAGCAACTTGTGCTGACATTATCTTAGCTGCAGTTTAGAGTTTAAGCCTTTAAGTCTAAACCTGAACGAGTCACATGGTTTCATAAACTCTATTTCTGGCGTGCCCTTGGAAGCTGGGCTTTGCACGTTTCAAACTGAACCCAGTTGTTGTGTTATGGAGAAATTACACATGTGCCACTAGATGTCCCTGTAACTTAGCTTTCCTATTCAAGGTTCATTGAAAACTTGATGGAGGATTAAATCACGAGGTTAGAAAGAGAATTAAACCTAAACCTGTTCAGCATGTCTTTAAGATAACCAATAGCTTGACGAGCGTGTGACACCTGTATCTTACTTTTCATCTTAATTTCATTTTCTATATTCAACATTCTGCTTACATTTGTTTGGCTTTATCTGTGTCATATTGTCACATGATGATTTTCTATCCTCTCTTCATCCTTTAGAATTAAACAGGCTGTTATTTTATTTACTCCACCTTTATGCAAATGATCTCTCTCCTGATTGACTGCAGTATGTTGTGTCTTGTTCAAAAAGCTGTCTAGGCTGAATCCTCCTTTTATTCATTCTCTTCAGCATGAATGGGAGGGGCTGCTCTGCTATAGACCAATCAGATAGCTTGGTGTGTTTTTATTAATCCAGTGTATCTGTTTTGGGGGCTGCTGTGTGTTTGCTCATCTAAGTGTTTGAGGAGGCCGTGGATCCAGCCAATCGATCGTTCTTCTCTGAGATCATTTCCTCTGTGTCGGATGTGAAGTTCAGTCACAGTGGACGCTACCTGCTGACCAGAGACTACCTCAGTGCTAAAGTGTGGGACCTCAACATGGAGAACAAACCAGTCGAGACATACCAGGTCTCACTTTCTCACACACGCCCATGCACCTGCACATTTGTATTATAGAGTGAGTGACAGATGAAGTTGATACATGTGTGTGTGTGTGTCTGTGTGTGTGTGTGTGTATGTGTGTGTATGTGTTTGTGTGTGTGTGTGTGTGTGTGTGTGTGTATGTGTGTGTGTGTTTGTTTACAGGTCCATGATTATTTGCGCTCCAAACTGTGCACCCTTTACGAGAGCGACTGCATCTTTGATAAGTTTGAATGTGCCTGGAACGGAACTGACAGGTAAGAACGTGATCTATCACCTCTGATGCATATATAACAATTTCCTATGATCCACATATAATCAGAGAAGCTGGAAAACTGTCCCGTACTGTTTACTCCAGACCCTTGGTAATTAGGCTGTAAGTACTGTTTGTTTGTCTTTGGTGGTCATTAGCATATACAGCTCTGGACCACTCCAGTTTCTTAAATCAGCATCTCCACATGTACAGAAGGTTCTTAGTGAGGAACCGAAGGTTGGGTTCTAGCTTTACTGGCAGATACAGTGAGCGTCTGGTTCATAAGAACAAGGTCAAGCAGCAAACACACAGGACAACACAGCTACAGACTGGCAGAGGGCCAAACCCACTCTCTACTGACCGTGATGAGCACCACCTCATTCCAATGTCCCTTAACCATCCTAAGATGACCTCAGGTGACCTACAGAGAGACTGGCAAGCGGTGGCTGGGGTGAAACGCACAGCGAGCATGGTTCTAAAAACAGGCTTCTGGAGGTCATTAGTGATTTTCTAAATAAACAGATCTAATACAATATCTGATCTGGAGTTTGGGAGACATGGTTCCAGTAGTGTAGAGAATAAAACAGAACTGAGGAATTTTGGTCCAACACAAACCCAGAACCCGTACAACTAGAGACACTGATCGTTTTGAGGTGGTCTCCTACATTTTCCCAGGGCTGTAGTTCAAGGATTGTATAGACTGCAATGGACAAGTGCCAGCTTGGTGTACCGTGTTCCTGAGAAATCTAATAAAGCACTGGCCGGTGATTTGTCAGTTTCGAGCTGCATACTAAAGCCATTCAAACAGCCGTGTAGTGAAATTCGTTATGTTGCCTTGACATGCCATAACTTCCTCAGAAGGCCCTCATTCCTACTTGTGAAGTCTTAATTACAAAGTCTATGCTGCTTTTGAGCACAGTTAGAAGGAAGTCTTTATGATCCAATCAGTGACTTCTAAAAGCTTCATTTAGGAAAAAACTGCTGTAAAACATAATAATAAGAGGGTAAACTGGCTGGGATATACATTTCACAGTATGACGCTGCTGTTTTTGTACCACCGTACATTTTACACACAGAAGAGAAACAGAAACCCCAAGTACATGCTTTACAGCTCACCCCATAGGCTGGCTTAATTATACATAGGCCATAAAACAAATTCAGTTTGTGAAAAGAAGTTTATTTTCGAACCGGAAATATTTACATGATGTCAGGCGCAAAGAAATTGGCGTGACGCAGGCAGAACTAAAAGTCAAAGAGGCTTTATTGAACAGACTGGAAGCTTTACACAACAACAAAGGACGAGCCAGCAATGCAAAGATGCAATGCCTGGTTATGAACAGGAGACAAGCGGAGGTCGAGAACCAGAACGTCAAGCAAAACAGTAGACGGAATTAGAGGGAGATGAGCGAGAGTAGTCAGGAGGGCGGGAAACAGGGTCCAAAACCAGCGAGGTAAACAACAGGCTACCAAAACAAAGATAGAAGTCGAAGAAGAAGGTTCGGGAACCAAACCAGGTCAGAACCAGTAAGCCAAGATAGTCAGAGAGAAACGTTCGGTAATGCAACAGAGTTGGCAAAACTTCGCGGAGAGTGTGAATGTGGCGTTTAGAAACAGGAAGTTCAGCTAATCAGTACTCCGGTGAACTAGAGCGGGAATGATTGGTTGACTGAGGACATGTGAGTGTGACGTCGTCGGGCAGTGCACTCTGGGAAATAAAGTCCAGGAGCTCAGCGGCGTCAGGAAGAACAGCGGGCGTGACACATGATTACACATAAATATAAACTCAGCAGACAAAAAACGTCACCTGTGGCTGAAATGTACCTAATGGCATGTGGGCTGTTCAGATTTATGAATCTTCCTGAATGTTCATCATGCCGATCGTCACCTTTGCAGCCCAGTGAACGTGAGAATTGTCATCTTGGAATACAGGGATAGGAATGTTATGTTGATCTGTAGGATGATGATCAAAAAGCAAAACCTGTTTGTAGGCATTGTGGTTCAAACTGACTGTCAACTCAACCCATTTCCTCATAATTAAAACACTCCTAGAACATCAGAGAGGGGACTGAATTTGTCAGAGGAGCTCCTTCTATATAGCTTACATGTGCGATAAATTTTTGCTGGCTCTGTTATCTCTAAATTTTGTATGCGAGGATATGAGATATGAGAATGCAAAAATAGGGCCCCAAAAACCAAACACCAAGCACCTAACCAAGGATGTAAGTACACGGGGAACAAGGAAGATACACAGGGAGCTAAAAAGGGGGCGGGGCTGCAAATAACACACAGGGAGGCAGATGATAATGAGGCAGGTCAGCTAATTACGGAAGCTGTTTTTGTACGAAATTATGATCATGAATCTGTAGACATCACCTGTTTGAAATCACACCGTTATTGATGTTTTGACCTCATCACTAGTCTTAAATTGCTCCCCGGCCCAACCTTCCAGGAATGAGCTGCAGGCCTGAAAACAGAAACGGATGTATATTAACAAACTGACTGAAGCTGACCAGACAAATATGCAATATCTTGGGTTCATGCTTTCTGTGATGAAATATAAGTCGAAGTAAATGGAAGCAACACTCTGTTTTTTTTCTTTAGTATTTTCCATACTGTCCCACCTTGACTGACTCAGATTTGCCTTGTTAAATTTGAACCCTGCGTTCAGTTGTAACCCACTCTCCACTATTGTTACGTTCACACACAGCTGTAGGTGGCTTGTTTTCAGTGTGTGCAATGCATTCTCACTTTCATGATTTTCTATTTTACACATATCATCAAATATCTTGTTTAATTAAACGGTGGCCACCACTGCAGTCTTGTTACAGTTTGTTAGATTATGAAGTCTGCCAAGTTTGGACACCCCTGGTCAGCATTTCACCCAATACGAGACCCAGGAGCAGCAGCTTATCTGCAGTCCTACATTACATTCGCAGTCAAAGCCTTTACATTGTACCAAATTTACACTGTATACAATCAATGAAACACAGGATTTGGGCGCCCAAACATTTGGACAACACTGTATATCAGATGTTAGAATAAAATATAATAACTATAATAAAATTAATGGCACAAAAATAATTCACACTATGGACCGGACTCATAGCTACTGTTCAACCTAAGATAATTCCAGTAGCACATGAAGGCGACACTGATCCAGATGTTTCCTTCTCTCTCTCTCTCTCTCTCTCTCTCTCTCTCTCTCTCTCTCTCTCTCTCTCTCTCTCTCTCTCTCTCTCTCTCTCTCTCTCTCTCTCTCTCTCTCTCTCTCACTCTCTCTCCCTCTCTCTCTTTCTCAGTGTGATCATGACAGGTGCATATAATAATTTCTTCCGGATGTTCGACCGGGCCAGTAGACGGGATGTGACTCTAGAGGCCAGTCGGGAGGTGTGTAAGCGCCGGGCCGTGCTCCGGCCTCGCCGGGTGTGTATGGGGAGGAAGAAGAGGGACAGCGACGTCAGCGTGGACAGTCTGGACTTCCGAAAGAAAATCCTCCACACCGCCTGGCACCCTACGGACAACATCATCGCCATCGCGGCCAGCAACAACCTTTACATCTTTCAGGACAGGCACAGCCACCTTGGACACCATGCAGGACACCGTCTAGAACAAGACAGGCCTCCGCAATTACAGGAAGCACCTCCTCAGTGAAACGACCCAGCACTTACAGTAAAGAGACCCCTTTACCTACGGGACACGCCTTATCCGTGAAGAATCATGCCGGGTTCTTCGTTTGTGATGGGACATGCTAACCAAAATGGAAGGGGTGGAGGGCGGGGTTGTTTTGTTTATTATTTTTTTTTTTTCTGTTTATTTTTTTAATCCTCCTGTAAGTTAGCGAGTCACTATGATAAACTATGATTTGTGATTTTTCTTTGGTATATTTTGTGCAGGTGTTCAATATAAAAGCGTTATGAATTACTCATCGTCCACTTAGAAACCAATACTATGTACTTGCTCTGACTGGCCACTTCTTGGGGTCCATTCACCTAGTTCGTCCATCATATACAGCACTATGGAAAAGTTAGAGACCCCCTTTCATTTATTAGATTTTCAGTTTATAAGCTATTCATCCAATGGGGACAGTTTGGTCCATCCAGTGGGGACAGTGGTGGTCTACTATGTCTTGCAGATGGTTGTTACTCTGAAATGACTCCTTTGAGATAGACATCGCTGGTCAGTTTCTGACCACAGGACTGTTGTTGCCCAGATACCATTGGTGTGATGGACCGTTCTCTGCTCAACGGTGACTCTGGCATGCTACTGGCAGTGCTGGTATCAGGCACAGTGGTCTACCACTCTGAAACATCCAGCCCAAAATGGCTCTGTGGTCAAAAACTATCCATCGATGAAAGATTAGAATATGGCTAGTGCAAACTGTGCATCGACGAATAGGCTGTTGGTGGGCTTACAAGATTGGGGTTTCTAATAAAGTGGCCAGTGAGCATACAGATACAACATAAACACTTCATTATAAATACACATGAGCCTATAATGCCCTAATAATGTCAGGCTGGATATTATGACTATGGTTACGATTGGGAATGTATCTCCTTGCTTTAGCTCTCTCGCATGTGACAGAATACAAGGAGACTCTAGTTACCCAGGAAAAGAAAAAGAGATCTCACTGGCTGCCCGTCAGTGTCTAAATCACTATTGCATGTTTACACTACTATTCTTCATTAAAGGGGCTCATTAATGGATAACGTGATTGATTCATAATGGCGAAGATGAATGTAAATGAATCGGAAACCTTTATATGTCTGAACTGTTTCCACTGTCTGTTGGCTCTACTCAGGTTATGCGTCTCGATGGGCCTGGGCAGGAGCGCTCAGGAGACGTCTTTCCGATATCAGATATGATATCAAAACTCAAGTAATACAATCGTCCGAAGAGACCTCTGAACGAGGGGGACCCGGAATACTGTATTTTCAAAAGGACATTTCTTTCAGCATGGCTGATTGTTGCTGTGCTCTGGTCTGCGGATTCGATGTTGTATGGACGTGTCCACAAGAGGGTATCTGTGGTGATGATGTCTTTAAGTGTTAACTCTACTGTAAACTGATGATGACGTGAATAAAGACAGTAATTTACTAAACATCAGAGCTGCTCCTCATGCTATTTGGAAAATGTGACAAAAAAAAATAAAAAATAATATATATATATATATATCTACAGGGGTTGGACAATGAAACTAAAACACCTGGTTTTAGACCACAATCATTTATTAGTATGGTGTAGGGCCTCCTTTTGCGGCCAATACAGCGTCAGTTCGTTTTGGGAATGACATATACAAGTCCTGCACAGTGGTCAGAGGGATCATAAGCCATTCTTCTTGCAGGATAGTGGCCAGGTCACTACGTGATGCTGGTGGAGGTTCGTCCTTCTTGGTGGTATGCTGGCATTACCCTGGATACCGTGGCGCTTGATACATCACAAAGACTTGCTGTCTTGGTCACAGATGCGCCAGCAAGACGTGCACCAACAACTTGTCCTGTTTTGAACTCTGGTATGTCACCCATAATGTTGTGTGCATTGCAGTATTTTGAGCAGAACTGTGCTCTTACCTGCTAACTGAACCTTCACACTCTGCTCTTACTGGTGCAATGTGCAGTTAATGAAGATTGGTCACCAGGCTGGTCCAGTTTAGCCATGAGACCTCCCACACTAAAATGACAGGTGTTTCAGTTTCATTGTCCAACCCCTGTATATATATATATATATATATATATATATATTTATGATGACAAAGACCAAATGGTGGGAGGTAAGTCATACGTTTGAGTGACCTGGTCTAATGCCATGTTGTAGCTGACCGTCCAAGTGAAAATAAGCTACACATCTTCCACCGTGAACACACTTGTGCACAATTACTGTTCATTTGCTGTTATAATTTAACATATTGGGGATAAAATAAAACATGAGGTGGCCTGTACTGAAGTCCAGCTATATTCATCTGCACGCACCATCAAAAGAATAGCTCCACCCAGAAGGAATCAGCCGACAGGAATGGAGCTTGGTGGGTAGGTTTGACATTGTGAGACATGCCAACGATACCAGTATCACGCAAGTGAAATGGCCCTTATCGCTGTACCTGACTGACCCAGCAGCCGCAATTACAGACATTCAGCGAGCAGGGGTTCCTTCCATGAGTCATCCTGTTAGTGCCAGCACCATTGGCAGACGGCTGCAATACATGCAGGTGGACCGTTATGACGACTGCCCTTAACACCAGGTCAACGTTGCCAAAGACTGCAATGGTGCCATACCACCTCTACTCAATCTATGAATCCTGTCACTCACACCCTGCAGGCATTTATAGTCCCACCATCCATGTGCAGCGCCATCTGCAGGAGCCTGAAGTTACTAACACCCTAAACACACAAGGTGACTGTTTTCCCCAGGGGTATAGTAGCCCTAGCAGTAGTTGGGTTATTAGTAGTTACCAGACTTTATTCATAATCAGTAAGATTTAAGAATCAAGAGATCCAGACTTTTTCTTGCAGCTACATATATCTCAGCACACTGCGGTATAGGTGTATCGTAACTAGCATGTTGTCTTGTGGTTGCGGCATTAGATCAGAACAGTATGTAGCACGTCATCTGCACAATAATAAACTGAAAATATCAACATATTACATAATGAATATATTAACATAGAAAAAGCAAGTTTTTGCTGTATGGAAAAAATATCATCTAATAGAATATTCCGTTTTGGGAATTGTTACACGTCTAGCAGCAGCAGGATTATTACCGCTATCATAATGATATATCACTGCAATGTAAAATACTGTGATGTATCGTGCACCCCTAAAAAAAAAAACTCAAGTTTGTCATTTCATTTGGACTTTTATTTCATTTAAAATAATTCATACAAATGCATACAGTCACAAACATTTCTTTTTGGATTCTGTTTAACAAAAAATAATGATATCTCATAGTATATATAGTATGTATATTGCTAGCCTACCACTTTACCAGGAAGGAAACTATGTAGGCGATGGAGCGCTGCAACTATCCCAGCAGCTTAGAGCTGCCTCATAAAACACGGTACAATCAAGTCACACAGAAACAGGCAAGCATGACGCCAGCTTTTCACAAGACAACTTCTTCTTTTTTTGTTTATTTCCGTTCAATAACAAACAGAACTGTTTTTTTTTTTACCTTTAAACACATAAGGTAGTACATGCTAAGTTAACAAACAATAACAGAAAATAATACAAAATAAAAACATTGAATATACTTTTTGAAAGTACTGTACTAAATTAGACTACAAAAAGACACATGGATACAAAAACAATGCACTATGTGGTTTAATTCAAAAGGGAGGGAGGGGGAAAATAATTTTCCTGAGAGGGTGTGCAAAACGGGCCTCTTTCGGGGCTTTTCAAATCAAAAACAACAAACAAAAAACAGAAAAAATACAAATATAATTTTGTAATATCTATTTGTTGGTTGGGTACCTCCCTTTACGCTGTTTTTCTTTTTTTCTTTTCTACAAACCATTGATCATATTCTAAAAACTGTACACGAACAGGTTACATTCAGAACTACGGTTGTTTTTTTTTTGTTGGTTTTTTAACAATGAAACCCAATGGACACAGAAAAACAGATAAAACCGCCCACTGCACTTGGACAGACTACAATCTAAACCAGCAGGGAGAAGGTTGAAGGTTGTTTTGTTTCAAATTCACAAGATTTTCTCCTTTTTGTTGTTTCCACATATTTCCCAAAAAAAGAGAAAAAAGAACTTAACAGGGAGAGAGAGGAGCGAAAGAGTGAGAGCGAGCACAATCCACCACCTTCAGTTCAAACGGTCGGCTACTTCAGACAGAAAGTCGTGGTTGTGTTTTTTCGTGGCTGGTTCTGAGCCGGGGAGCCTGTTCTGCTCCTCTTCTTTGGGGTAAAGAAGGACCAGGAGAGTTCTCTAGTGGTGCCGAGAGCGCCGGGACAGTGCGGCTACAACTGCTCGTTGGGGTGCTGCTCCCTGTCGGGCTCAACTTTGCCCGTCTGGCCCGGGGATGGGGCGTGGGGCGGGTGTGCTACCGGGGGCAGGCTGTGGGTTATGGGCACGGCGCTTGGCACAATTCCCTCCACTGGAGGTGGTAGACCCCCAGATGGCAGGCTCACTACACCTGGTGGGTACCTGCAAAACCCGAGACGGAGAGGGACATGCATTTTTACATTGAGTTCGCCATTTTCCATTTTTGGAAAAAAGACATATAAAGGTTCCATAACTTTTGCACAGGCCAAACTTCATGTTTCATTTTCCTCCAGAAAGAAGAATTCAGCGATTGAACAGTAACTGGGCATTACGACGTGCAGAGATCTGGTCTTTATATAGGATGTGTTGACTGCATGTCAATGAAGTTAATTCTGATACAAAAGAAGCAACATAACCTAAAAAAGTGATTTCCCCCGAATCCTTCACTTTAATAACTCATCTTCCACTCTGAAACACTGGATCTAGTATCAACACTGTGCATTGCTTCAGATTAAACAGCTGCTGTGGGGTGACCAGCTGTTCATATGCAAATGTGCTCTTGGCTGTGATTTCAGTCACAATGAATTCAAAATTAACAGTAACATAAAACAGAAATAAAGAAAAAAAGAAAATAAAGAAACTTGTTTTCGTCTGTGGGTGGGGGGTGGGGGCTGGGGCTGGGTGCCCTTATCGTCACAGACCGGGTTGACTCTGTCTGACAGGATTGTTCTGCAAGTTAATGTTAAATTGTGTGCACCTGTATGCTCCGTTGAGCTCGGGGTGGATTGCAGGGTCCATGCCCGCCCAGTGGGTGGTCTGTGTGAGGAACTCCTTATTCACACAGTTCTTTAAGCTGTCTGGAATACGACCTGCAGGCAGAAAACGGCCTTGTTAGACTTCAACTGTTCGGCCCACCTTTTCAATTAATCCCATTATGACTGCTATCACATTTACCATTTACATAATCATATACTGTATGTGGACTACAGTTATTCCAGTCGTATTTGTGTGTTCCATGTATCTTACTAATAACTGCACCAAAAAAAATCTAATTGTGTTTAATTACTCCTACTATTACCAATATATGCAATACAATCAGTTACACCCCTATTCAGATAATAGAATAAGAATTGTGACATTTTGGAGGTTTGTGGAATATACAGTAGTACTGAAATCACATGTAGTGTGCTGGGGAAAACAGAGTTTAGGCTTTTTTGCTAATATATGTAAATTTTCTTTCCTAACCAATCAGATGCAAGTATTTCTGTGAACTGTGAATCCAAGTTAACCTCGCTTTCACATACATACCTTTAAAAAAAGATCTGTGTATTAACAGACATATTAAGGCATCTATATGTGGGTTATACAGTATAACAATATAACAATGGGTTATATAACAATTCAGCGCTGTAAACTCTATATTTCATAGAATATGATTTTCTAAGTATATCACTCATATGGCCAATTTTTGACAGCATGCTATGAATGTGACACCACTTGTGCAATATATCTAGACCTTTTTATATTGATCATGAAAGTATGGCGATACATGATTTTTCCCATACTGTCTATCCCTGACTGAACATTAGCATCAGTCCTCGACTCCCTTTTTGTTGATTCGCATATGGTTAGACAGTAGGCCTCTGCTTTACCTGTTATGGCTCTACGGATCTCCCGAGCCGCTTCCTCCCTCATCTCGATGGAGGCCTGCTCGCTATACCAGGCAGCATGGGGGGTGCAGATCAGGTTGGGGGCATCCTTAAGCGGACCCTGGCTGAAACTGAAACAAATAGTTCAGCCTTTAAAGCAGAAGTAAATATCTACAGTGTGGAAATGACTGTGCTTTGGATTGGCAGCAGAAGAATTACTTGGAGACGGCTTGGACCAAAATCTAATTTACCCAATTACCTCAGATATGGTGACAAGCCGCACAAAGCCCCAAATATGCAAGGAACTTCACCATGGTTCATAAGAGCTCACCTAAAGGTTCTTTGTCTGTCTGTCTCCCACAAACACACTCACCTAAAGGGCTCCGTCTCGTGGACGTCCAGAGCTGCCCCACGTATTCTCCCTTCTTTCAGTGCCTGAGCCAGAGCTTTCTCATCCACCAGCCCTCCTCGCGCAGTGTTGACCAGGAATGCACCCTGACGCATCTAGAACACAGGCCAAACTGTTCACACACTAAACACAAGTGCATGACAAATTAGGAAGTTGCTGATAGCATGTACCTGCATGCACCTATTATTGTAATACCCGTGCGTGTTGATGCCTGCATGAGTGTGTTTCCTGTTTGATTAGCTGTTGTTTGTGTAAGTCTCTGCCTGAACATATGGATAGGGTGATTTGCCTTAATTACAGCCTCTGTTCTTTTTAGGAGACTCGCTCTGTGTTTAATCACAGGGATATTCTTCCACCCTCAAAGCTCAGTCCATTGTTTTAAAGATACCAGCAGCTTCCTCTATTTGAAGCGCAACTGGTATATTTCAATGAGGACTTCTTAACAGCTACATAGCCTTTTAGACCCACAGTGTTGAGTGGGTGGATGGATGGACAGAAACACCTGTAGTTTCAAGCAAGAGGGAAGATTTGATTTTGAAACCGTTCTGGATGGTTTATCTGATGAGGACAGTATTGGTGGTCTACCAGATCTCGCAGGTGGCGGTTAGGGGGCCTAATTTTGAAATCCAGTGTTGGAAACTCTTGTTGTGTCACTTTTTGTCCTCAGATGATCCTCTTCTTTAGGCAGGATTATTATCCATCTAATCTCCTCTGAAATATTTAGTCAATGTCCAAAGAAAAACATGTATCTCCAACATGTAAAGGTCAGCACATGTGATTTAATGATTGTCAAAGAAAAAGAACTCAGAGAAACGCGTGCAGAGCTAAAAGCCAAACAAGCTTTATTAAACAATCGGACAGTTGAACAAAGCAGCAAAACACGATCAAACATGAAGGCAGAGGGCGAGAACAGAGTCAGGAAACAGGCCAAAGGTCAGAACCAGAGTACAGCGGAGAGAGGGAGAATGAGGGAGTGTTTGAGTGAGGCTTAATGCAGGCAGTTAATGGAAATCAGGTGGGCTAATACTCTTGTAAAGGGTTTTTGATAATGAAAATTGAGCTACCAGTGATGCACAGACACTGAGAACTCTTGATCTGCTTCAACAGAGCTTGTGCTGAAATACTCTAGGTGGGTTTCCCCACATACATCAATCATAATGTTGTGATTTGTTGGATTTACCATATGTCAACAGAGGGCTCAACTCAGTTACCTGTTTAATGGTGAAGTCGTTGATGAGGTGGTGGTTGTGTTCGTTCAGACTGCAGTGGAGCGTGACACAGTCGGAGTGGAAGAGCAGGTCTTGCAGGGTGTTGACCCGCTGCAGACCCAGCGCACGCTCCATCCCGTCCGATAGGTATGGGTCGTAGAAGATCACATTAAAGCCAAAAGCTTTGGCCCTCAGAGCTACAGCCTGGCCCACTCGCCCTGAAACCACACAGAGGGCACAGGTCAAAACACTAATGAGCTTCACTCACCCTTATAAAGTGACTTTCTAAGTAACTTACTAACGAACAACAAGTGGGCACGAGATGCCAGTTACAGGAAGAATAATCCCCTCAGAATACAGCCGTATGCAAAAGTTGATAAATACTTAAAGTTTATAATACAGGGACAACTCTTTGCCTGCCTAAACATTCAACATGTATATCCTTATCTTTTAATGGTTTATTGCTCACCAAGGCCGATGATGCCCAGGGTTTCCCCTCTGATGCGAGCGGCTCCTGACGCCACCTCCCGAATCTGCTCCACGCTCTGGACCCTTGTGCCCTCACGGAGAGCCTGGTGCAACCAGGTAGTGCGTCTGTACAGGTTGAGGATGTGACAGAGTGTGGAATCGGCCGTCTCCTCCACAGAGGCTGAAGGCATGTTACACACCGCTATTCCTAAAAATTCGTTCAGATGAAAATGAACGTGATCAGCGATGCATGCACTCTAACCTGGGTTCTTTAACCCTCAGAACTTCAATTTTAAATATAAGTCAATTCCAGCATGATATGACTAGACATGGCACATACTCGTATTCTTATTCTGATATAATGATTTTACAGACACCTGCAATATGCAAATGAGAAATCAAGTTTTTAGTGTCCGATTTATTATAATTCCAGTCAAAAGTCTTGGTCAAAAACAATGAAGGCCAGGGGCTCCCGAGTCCCCCGATGGTCAAACTCACAACCTCCATACGCCAGGACCAACAGAGTGTCCAGAGGTCTTCAAATATAGACCTGGATCCAGATTCTTTTCCTGGATTTTGGAATCACTTGGGTAAGTACGACACTGTGTGGCCAATCAGTCAACATCCAGTGCACACAAATCCAGGACTGGAAACCGGGTTTAAACTCTGGATTTGAAGACATCTTAAAGTGTAGGCCCATGATCAGGAGGGAATTTGATTTTGTTAGATTCCAGATTATGCCGCAGACTTCTGCGACCAGAAGTCCAATACGGAATCACTTTTTAACTGCTGGAACAGAACCAGTGTTCTCCTTCAAACACGTTGAGCCGTCCAGTGCCGCTGCTGCTGTTTGAAGAGACATGGTGGGGCTCCATATGGGTTAAAGGAAGCATGTGTGGCTCTTCATCTTCAAATTTCATTTTTTTATAAAGTGAAATCACAATGTGTGTCCATATCACAGCATTAGTATTCTGACCATATGGTGCAGCCCTAACACAAAACGCTGTGACTGAGAAAAGAGCATTACCTAATTCTCCAGCAGATTTAATGTCAATGTTGTCAAAGCCGCTCCCGATGCGGACAATGATTCTAAGTGCTTTGAATTTCTCCAGGTCCTCTCGCATGAGTGTTATAGTGTGGTACATGAGGGCTCCCACGGCTTCATTCAGTACCTGCAAGCGAGACAGCGTGCAGTGATGTCACATGAGGAAATAAATACATAAATACACAAGCACTCATCACAGTATTTCACCTGCCACCAAACAGGAAAACACACTCTCTTATAACACTGCTGTAATCTAATACATTTTAAGCTCCATTCTTCTGTTTTTAATTGAGTGAGATTTAAGGACAGCACCCAGAATTTAATTTAAAGTCAAGGTGTTTAAATTTTTTTTTTAAATGTGATTGTATTTATGAGGGAATCAGGCTACTGTGTGGTAAACAACTGTGGGTGGGACAAAATCTACAGTTTGCTTAGATGGAGAAAAGCATGTATTCCGGAAATCACAAAGTCAGACTCTGAGGGTGAGTGGCACCAACTAGGATTAATCTTAAACATAAACTAGACTAAATGATGGTTTATCTATTAGCCACGTTGCACAAAACTTCAAAAGTCGTCAGGATTACATTTAAACCTTTATTTATACTAATCTAAACTATGATAAACTAATCATGGATTACATTTGTACAATGGATTACAATCTGGATTCATTTTAAACCTGTAGCACCTTTAAACCCATTCGGGGAATATATTTAAACTTCCATCCTTCAAACTTCCAAACTTCATGGTTTACACCTGAGTGTAAAACTACAAATGTAAAGTATCTTAGGAAACATGCTTGTAACTCACACACTCACTCAGTGATTGTTAATGATCTCCCCATTAGGGGGCGCTATCATCATTCAAATATCTTAAATGTGCATCAGCGTCGCAGGATCTCATTAATGCCCATTATGTTTTACTCCCAAACTGAGTGAAACAGGGAGCTTGGCTGATCCATAGCACTCTGATATTCAGTGTTAGGCTTTAGACTGAATAACTGAGCTTTCACTATATAACTGGAACTTGCATAATAACACACAGTGAGTTGGTATTCAATGTATTTAAATTTTAATGAACTAAAAATTCAGAATTTAATTTAAACAGTCTTTTCCGGATTGGCTCAACAGCCTCCAAGTTTAATAACAGACTGTTTAAACTGCTGAATTCACTCTTTGTTTGTGAAAGCTGCATCTGGTCTGGCCCTAGTTTTCAGTAATAGGCACTGATTAGTGTGGAGAATATGGATTTAAGTGCAACACAACTCAACTGTGAAAATAAAACTTAAGATTAACAATCTCTTGATTAGCTCTAAACTGCTTGATTCACCCCTACGGGGTAAAATCCAACCCTCATAGCAGAATCCTCTTGTTTTGTATAAAAAAATTAAGAGAGCTGGAAAAAACCTGAAATAAAAAAAGAGGCACCACAATATTCTGATGTTTCTGAAACACAATTCATTCAAATCAAGCTTGTAATTGCATTTATAAGTAGATGAGGTGAAAGGCTGCGCTGTTGCGTGTGTGTGTGTGTGTGTGTGACTCCCTCACAGCCACGCAGTGTGCTTCTAAAAGCATGCAAAAAATGATGAAATCTCTGAGCACCAAGCATGACACAGCTCCACCCCAGCTGTATTTTGTGCTCCTCTATGCTTGAACACCCACAAATAAGGGCACTAAACAGAAACCCTTAGCGTCCACCTGGGCATGTGTGTCACTTCTGACGAGCAGGTCGGTCAGGGTGTGAAATGATCTGAATGAGCTGTGAATGACTGGGACGAAGCCTTCAGCTTCTCTTTCATGCTTTCCATAGTCACACCACAAAGACTTCGGCTCCCGGTTCACCTACACTCTAAGAACGAAAATCCATTCAGTTTATCCAACAGAAATACTGGAACTTCACAGGCACACGACTAACAGGGATAAAGCCTGAATGAACCTTGTAGACAGTAAAAGCTCAATAGCATTATCTAGCCCAATTCAAATCTCGTCACCGACAAATTTACTCCGAGCTTCTTAACCGGAAAGCTTCCTTGTCTGTTCCTTCTCCACTGGGAGAAGGTCATATTTAAGGGATGCATATAAAAAGGTAACCCCATAATATATAACAATGTGAAACAAATATTAGTAATTTTTTGGCGTATTAAAATATAAAACTACCGATATTACTGATGACAACAGAACTTTGAAACGTGCTCTATAAATAATAATAAAATATAATAATAACTATAATAATAATTATAATAATTTTTTAAAATAATAACAATAATAATAACTATTATTGTTATTATTGTTGTTTTGTTGTAGTAGTTATTAGTATTGCTGTTATTAATATTATCATTACTGTTGTTATTGTTATTAATATTATTATTATTACTGTTGTAATTATTATTATTACTGTTGTAATTATTATTATTACTGTTGGTGTAATTATTATTATTATTATTATTATTATATGCAAAATCAAAAACCACCTCCATGTATTCAACTTTCAGTCAAAGCAGCCAATAAGTACAAGTTGTTCATGAAGCAACTGTTCACCAAACAATTAACAGAAAATGATGGATAAGCCTCGACAGACACAATATCAGTTTATCAGTATTTACTGTGCCCATCCTTTACTTTTATTACAGCTTCCATTCACTTTCAGTTTTTCAAAGACATCTGCAGCCACCCCTCTGAAGTTCATGGTCGTATTTTCTGCTTCTCGTGACCCAAAACAATCTAAACACATTGTGATGTTTAGGTCTGAACATTTCAGATACACACGAGAAAGTAATTCAGGAAGCAGTTTGGGCAGTTGCTTCCTTGCATGCTAGTCTCTCTTTAAAAGGTTAAAATGTCACTTGGAACAGCTGTCTTTGACAGGACACAGCTGGTTAGAACAGTCCGGTGACAGTAGGGCATAGGGTTAATCAAGATCATATCAAAATCACAATTTAGCAAGAGTGCAGTATTCAAATCCATGTCTTATGTAGAGAACACGAACATAATATCAGACCTTGTAAACTTCCTGTAGAGTTGGACCAATCAGAGGCAGCCAAACAACTATATGCTGTGACATCACAACCACAGCTAAATGAGAATGGTACTGCTCTGGTCTTACTGGCCCAATAACAGACCTGGAAAATAATAACTTCAGTTCCCAGAAAACACTCGCAACACTGATCCGAAAATTCCCAAATCATTCAGCCCTGGTAGAACACTCAAAATTAAAGACTGAACAAATGAGCTATTGATTAATTTGATTTCATATTGTAGGGGGTTGTCATGGGCTGTTAATCTCCTTAACTGGCAGGACACGGCTGAACTGCCTGTTCAGCCTAGCTCTCAACTGCTCCCGGGGGCAGGTCCGCTCACTAGTGTGTGTGTGTGTCTAGGTTAAGCACAGAGGTCCTCTGTATGAAAGCAAAAATGGCATATGACTCTAAACTCTCGTGCCTCATTATCAGCTCGTTCAGCCATGAAGCGGCGAGCATAAACATGTAAACTAATACATGTACGTAGCTGGGACTGACACCTGATGTGCGAAGTGTTGCTTGTGTCATTTTGGCTGGACTTTAGGTCTCGTCAGTGGAAGCTGGCTGTAAGACGGTCTGGCGAGGCTGGAAGCTGGAGTCTAAAGCCCTATGTTTCCTATATCCACCCCACAACAGCGGAGGCTCCTGTTGGAGGCGTCAGTGCCATTTTCTGTTGAACACATGCTCCTGCTTATTCCTGATGCTAAAAGTTGAGGGCTGAGGGTTATTCTGACGGGAAACTGAACAGACAAAAGCCTGGTCTCTAACTTTTGCACAGCACTGTAGATCAATCACGGCTGACAGAAGAGGCCCAATGAAACAACACTACTGAATGAATGAATGAATGAATGAATGTGGGTCATTTATAAGAGAAGAAAACCAGTCTATGAAATCTACGTCATTCCCACATGCAACTACAGAGAGGGTCATGGGATACAAAACCAGCAGAACCGACTTTATAAATATATAAAAATATAAAGTAACATCGCTGACGATCCCGAGTTAATACAGATTGATGCTCTGTGCTTTTCCACTGCTGTTTTTGTTGAACTGACAGCTGAAATGGAGTAGACATGGTGCACTTGTCATTTTGTCATGTACCACTGATTTTGATCCCCAGGCAGACAAATAGCCCTTCAGTGTATGAGAGCTTCTTTTCATGCTTGAGGGAACCACGTAATATCCCTGTCTGTTCAGCGGGGGAAGTTAAAACTGGTAAAATAGCCGTGTTCTTACAGGCTTGTGAAAGAGGATAGAGAGCAAAACCGGAGAGCCATCTGTCTCCGCAAACCCTGGGAGGGCACTTTTGAGACTCGACCTGGCGTTCCTCCAGAACTACACAGCACGGGCCAAAAGCAATTTGCAAATCAGCACAAAAACGGACAGCCACGGCCTTATTTAAGGTCTGACGAGTGATGTTTTATTCTTTACTCAGGAAGCGCAAGTATTCGCATGTGGAAAAAAATCAAGCTCGGAAGGATGATTTATGAGACTCTGAACATGTGGGACGGCTGCCCGCTCTTCCTGCTTCATAAAATAAACACAAGAAGAACAGAACAAATGATCTGATGTAGGGGTTCCTGATACTGCTGTATTGACGATATAATTATGGCAGTAAACTATAACTGTTATCTAAGAACCAGTTGCTACTTTGTCCTCGGGTAGCTGCAACAGTTGTAATAGCAAGCAGTCAGGCCCAGTCCACATGTCTAAACCATGCATATGGTTTCTTATTTTAACTTTGCATAATCTAATTTATTCAGGATAATGCATGCCTGTACAATCTGAAACTGATGTTCCTGGGTGCTAGAGCTGGGATACATTATGAGTACGAGTCCCATATAAGTGAATATTCAATGGGTTCTTTATGTCGTAATCAAGTTGAACATGCTTTCGCTGGTTTTCTCATACTTCCATAACACTGTGCTTGTCATTCTACTTCTTGGTGCTTGTAACATAACATAATTGTACATTTGCAGTTCTGGCATTCAGCAGACGCTCTTATCCAGAGCGACTTACAGCCTACTTTTACACAGGTCTTGCCCAAGGACTCTTTTTGGTATAGTGAAGGGTGTTTGCCCAGGTGGGGAATTAAACCTCAGCGTACAACATGGAGCCCAGAAGTGACCCACTACACTACACTGACCAATGGTGAAGAATATGGTAATATATGTTTAGTACTGTATAGTATAAAGCAAACATACGTCTTCCAAACAAGGCAGTACATGTGGTATGAAAAATAACCTACCACCAAAAATACAATAAGAACACAATCTGTTTCCCCATATTAATTCATGTTTCTGGAACTCTTTATTCAACAGACCCATTAAAAAGTACTACAGATCTAATGTCTTCTAAAAAAGAATATGGTATATATTGTACAGTATGAGGCTATGTACAGCTTCCACACAACACAGCTAGTAAATATAGTGTTACAGATTATATAAATAACAGCACAATAACTGTTTCCTCATATTCATGAAAATGACTTAATTACTCTGGAACTCTATATTCACAGATCCATCAATAAAGTACTACAGATCAGATGGCTTGTAAATAAAACATATTTGAATTTCATTATGCAGATGTCTGCTGTTATAGTTTGCATAAAAATGCATTTGTCATGTTTGACACATCGTATTTTGACTATTAAATATTTTAGAGATTTAGTCTGGTTAAAACAACACTGAGCTATAATTAATAACTGCATTTTTCAATTTTATTAAGCAGCATTTGCCTTTACTAGTGGCTATTACAATTAGTCCCAGGGCTGGACAATATGGGCAAAACATTTAGTTTAACATTCAACTGTAATTTTTTGGCCTAATATTGCGATTGTAAATTAAAATGAGATTATTTTTGTATTGATGAACTCCAGACCTAATATTTTGCCCCAGAAGACAAGCAAGTGTTTTCAGCTTTGAGTCTCAAATGTTGTAAATGCAAACTGCCCACTGTCAGCTGCTGAAGTCACACTACCCCCAACTTTAAAATGGCGTGTTGGTTGGTAAACAGAGTTGGAAGTTGAGCAAAGTTACACATTTAGGTTTTGTCTTTAAAATATGCAAATCAACAGAAATTACAGTAATTTAAACTGAAGACCGTTCTTTCATAAACCCTATACCTGCCGTTTATTAGTGTTTCCTCTGTGCACTCAAAGTACAATGCTCATAATATACTCAGAAATATGCATTACGACATCATTCATTAACAATAGTAATAACCTGCTGTCATATGGTCCATTCTTTACTAAACAAAACTAAATGTTCCTAATTGTGAAATCTAAGCCCAGTTTTTTATTCCCTTGTTTGAGAGATCAGTACTCAGAGTCAGGCCTGAGCAACAAGCATGATGTGTTCAGAAGGCAGTCTTCCATAAAGATAAGGTACAAAAATGTCACATCAAATTACTGGACTGTGTGTTATTTTCTCCCGTGACTGCAAACATGCGACTCATCTGGTAAAGCTGTGCAACTTGTCTAACTACCTTCTCGTGGATCTCCTGGGTGGACTGGGCATCGCAGAAGGCCACGGTGGCCACGTCCTTCAGGATGGGCATCTCCACCGTGCAGTCCCGACCGTCCAGCAGGGCCACCAGAGGACGAGGGTGCATGGGCCCATTCATTATGGGAGGCCTGATGCCTGCAGAGAGAGAAATGACAGGCGTGTTATGTGATTTGGTCTTGTATCACTCTGGTACGACAGTAGCTCAGCAGGTAAAGCCTTCATGGAAGACATAATAGGGTCACGGTTTGAAATCCAGGCATGTCTCAAAGATATTGTCTCTGTATATCCAGTTTTCAAAGATGGGGCAGTATGAAAACTTTATATCGCAACCACAATCATCAGTCCTCTGTATTATCTGTAATCTTAGAATACAATGAAGTCAGCCTAAAATCTAATCGTACAACTACAACATAAGCCGTCGTACTGATTCATTCAAATGACCCATCTCTGATCATTTTTGTATTTGACCATTGACCATTTTCCAAACTCTCTTTATCCCTCATAATTAAACAGACTGTTTATTACTGTGTCTTTAAGACTAACACTGTCCTGATTGGCTGCTGTTTATTGCATCTCATAATAATAATAATAATAATAATAATAATAATAGTGTTTACATAATACCTTTTATTTACAAACACAAACAGGGAAATTCATCTTTCAATAAAACAAGCCCTGTAAAAGGTAACATTAGTGTTTATCCATAATATTTATTCGAACTGTAATTACTTTAGCCTGCCTTCAGAAGGCAGGAAATAATAAGAATTATGATGTGCCAAAATGAAAACCCTTGGCTGAATATCAGGACACATTCTGAAGTAAGTGAAACTGAAAACTGATACAAACTGACAAACACAGTACAATGTGTACATGTGCACAGGACATGTGCAAACAGGATTACGTTTGAAAGCTGACAGTAATAATTCTCTAACAGACGTTTTATTGCTTCCCCCTTATTAAACAACACCATCGAGCTTCACCTCCCGGAAAGAGTGAAAACGCTTCCTGTAACTCAGCTTCTTTTAGAAACAAGTCACAGTGCGTACGGAAAATGAGACTATAAAAAGCATGAAGACACTGAAATTGTTTCAGCATTTATATATTATTATCATTATTATTAATATTATTATTATACTGTAACCATAGACCCTCCCCCTGTGGAGATGGCAGTCCTTGGTAACAGGCAATCCATACACACCAGAAACCCAACTTATGCAAATCTCTTTTAAACTGTAGTTTAATAAAGTGCATTACTGTCTAATTTTCAGAATGAATAAGCAGCAGCAATGCAGAAAATATGAATACAGAAGATATGGCTGATATGGTTCAACAATATTATAATTACAATATAATTAGCAATTATTATTACCATCATCATCATCATCATCCTCATCATCTATATTATTATCATTATTATTATTATTGCTGTCGTTGTATTGTTACCATAGGCCCTATCCCCAGGGGAGCCGGCGACCCCTGGTCTGAAAGGTATAACGAGGTACGAGCAGGAAGATCTGGCGCTCCGGGTGGTTAAACTAGGGAAGGGCTGAGTTCCCCGAGCAGACTACGAGTGTGCAGAAAGAGAATGATGTATAACAAGCTGACAGTCTTGTCGTATATCTTCAATGTGTTTTCAACAGTCCACTTCTAATGAAGATGGTATGCTATATCTCATTCCTCAGACCATCATAACAACTCTATAGAGAACTCATCAATCTCTAAATGTAACTTGGCTAGCCACTGAGGGCTTGTTCATGTCAAATCAGCTTCACTGATAGCAGTTCTACAGCTCACGTTAGAATAATCATCTGAAGCAGAACACAGCAGCACAAACCATCAAACTCCCAAACCGTGCTCTTTCCCTGCTCACGTCACTGCATTTCACAATCTTCAGGCTATAAAGGTTCACGTTACACAACAGCTATTAGCCGACAGTAGCCAGAACAGTGTCTCTAACCGCAGCTCTAACTGCTACAGCAGCACCAAAACTCCTCTCGTACGTCACTGACGCCAAGGTCGAAAATCACTGGCTTACCACACAGATTTGATTGGCTGAGCCGGGGGTTACGCTGCTGCCCAATGTTAAACAGTAGAGGATTCCCATCATCCTTAATACAGAGTATCGCCAGCAGCCCAACACTTGCCCAACGTGCACTGCATACACAGCAGAAACCCGACATCCATCTTATTAAAACTGCAGCTCTAAAAAAAGCACATCACTGTCTGCTAAACCGGCTAATTCGAGTTTTAATTTCAGCAGATTAAATATGCAGCAGCAGTGCAGAAAATATGACTAAGAATATACGGTAGGTGATTTGTGTTCTTGGTAAAAGAAGGTAATGAGGTGGTAATATTATGGATCGTGTTATCAGTTGTACTTAGCATGTACAAATCTCAAAAGTGAGTAAGTGGCACTAAAATGGAAAACAGCTCAAATCAATCAGAAGTCAAATCAATCAAATACAAAATTTAAATTGTATTATTAGAGAAAATTAAGCATCTCCTTTGCTTTTTTTAGGAGTGTATAATATTTATAAAAATTACAGGGTAGTAGTTCTGCTGAGATGATGTAGTTTTAGTGCTGTGAAGTCCTAATTCTGTTTTTGTTTCTTACCTATTAGGTCTATAAATGGTCTAGATAAATGTAACACAGGTACAGACTGTAATTACAGTTAAGGTAAATACTACTGAAGCTGTAAAACACAAACTTGCCTCTTCCATCTTGTTTCTGCTGATGCGTCTCAGATCGAGTGAAAACATCAGATCTTTAAAGGAATCCAAATGACTGCACTAAATTACGGCAATAATATTACAAATATTACTTTATTATGATCTCTGTTGGTTGCTCTATTACTGTAACACACAGGTCGAGCATACATACCCAGGAATGGATTAATTAAATATACTGATATTATACAGAACCTACAGATGCTGATGTCCAATAATAAAAGCACAGGTCTGGCAGGAAGCTTTAAAGTTAGTTCAGTGATGAAAGAAACTCACCACACCACATATAAGCTGATCAGACAAAATAGAAGTCACCTTTGTTTAAGGTGGTAGTAACTTCAGGCTCCTGCAGAAGGCGCTGCACAAGGAGGATGGGGCTACAAACACATGCAGAGTGTGAGTGACGGGATCCATAGATTGAGAAGAGGTGGTACAGTGCAGTGAATGTCTCGTTCCATGTGTGGTAAATGGCTCCAAAGCAGATGTTACTGATTGGCTAAAAGGAGTGACTGCATGTGGGTGTGCCAAAGACCAGAGTGTGAAGGAAGTAGCTAAATCTGCAGGGGTATGGAAGCAGCGTGCGGTCATATGGGTCTACCACCAGTGGCTAAAATCCCAGTCTACAGGAAACTCTCCTCAGAATTGTGCCAGGGACGGCATCCACCAAATCTGTCCCAGCTGTGCAATACTTTGACGTAAGAGTGTCTGAACACTGATGTAGCCTAGGTCCAGTCTATGTCAAATCACAGCTGGTATTGGTGCCTGAGGAGGTATTACACGCTATCAGGTATATTTCAGTCACAGGTGACCAATTTTTTGTCTGGCGAGCTCACATTCATAAAATATCTGTACCGGTCTTTACCTGAGCTTCTCCTAACTTTATTAGCCTGCCATTATCAGACTAACAAAACTTACAACTAGCCCTGCGCAAGATCTCACACACAGCTAGCACAATACCGCTCTGTGATATTCAGTCATTTAAGCTCATTCTTTTACTACGATGAGTCACTTTGTGACAAGCTGAAGATCCAAAGCACATCAGCATGTATTTCTGATTTATTCTATTCACAGGTCACTAGAGATGCTGACCTCTCCATCCACCATAACTATTTCCCTGTGTAAGACACCTTAGCATAAACTGCTGAAGGGATGCTGTATCCTGATTCCAGATTCCAGCTTCCATAATTTCTGGCCATGAAGCAGTTTCATAGCCGAATCAGGTGGGAATCAGGTGGGAGAGTGGGAGTCTGGCTGTTTCGGACTACAGCGGTCATTCAGTTCAACAACCGGTTACTGTCTGCCAGGGCTAAAGCTTGCTGTCTCATGAACAGCACCGCTCAGACAAGACACTCCTTCAAACATCCATCTCTTACTAACTATCAGCAGACAAGAGAGACGAAACTCAAAGACGTACCTGAACAGGTCACTTGTTTGGTACACAACTCCGACTGCTTTAATTAAAGCCGCTGGACTTCTGAAGAACTGAAGCCTCCTCTCTCACATTAACAGCGAGGATCAATTCCTTTTTGGTTGTGTAATGAATCACCACAATGCCAGTCATTTCCAGGAAATCCAGGCTACAGTCCACTTAACCCAAAGACCAACAGTACAGCCTTAAAAAAGCGCAAGGCTAATCAATTCAGAGCCTTTAAAAGAATAAAGATACAGAGGAGGCCAAAGGGGTTTTTAACATGGGCTGAAAGTCAATGATCCGAATCGATCTAGCTTCAATGGACTCCACTGTATTCTTCCTACATCAACGTCTGGATTCACGCAATTTTACTGGAACTGCAGGTCTGAATAGGTGGTGCTCGCTCGGTCTGTAAGACCCCATTCAGGAACGCTCTACTCAATTCCACATGTGAAAGAGGAAGATCGGCCGATCGCACTTCATCACGTCTCTACAATTACTTCATTCCCTCCAAGGAAATGACCTACCAACTTCCATCATATGTTGCCCATTCCCGAGTTCTACGCTGAAGAGATGTCAAAAAATGAAGACGAAAAGCAGATTAAGCACATATCTGAGCCTGGGTAATTGCAGTTATCAGGTCATTATGAAAGGAGAAGGTAGTAAAAGCACGAACGAATGAGTCATTTGAAAAACAGCCTGGCTGTGGTAGCACAATACGAAAACCTAAAACGCCCCAGCTTCAAGAGCAGACATAAACACTCCAGCTCAAGGTTAGTCTCACAAGGGAAGGCTCCCAAAATAAAAGCTCACTCGGAAAACCGGGCTGCACCACCACTCACAGATTCATGTACAGTATGTCAAGGGTAGAGCTGAGGCACACCGAGCCTGAACTTTCTTTTACAGTACAATCCTGACAATTCCAAAGCAGGTAACAGTACTCCGTTGCTGTCATAACTAGGGCTGTACCCAATTTAGAATTTTTTCCGTCGAATCGGATTCGCCCGACGATTCGACTATTGGTTCACGTTTTTTCTC
The DNA here is from genome assembly GCA_024036415.1 of Prochilodus magdalenae. NCBI lineage: Eukaryota > Metazoa > Chordata > Actinopteri > Characiformes > Prochilodontidae > Prochilodus > Prochilodus magdalenae. The sequence goes on along the minus strand of JAMWET010002814.1, from coordinate 198,722 downwards.
CATGTACATTATCTAGTAATCAGTAAATCAATCTGTATACGGTTCAGATCTGATGTCCTCCTCATTTAGAAAGTCAGCAGAGTCACAGGAACGTATTTCTGAACTGAAAGAGACGTGACGTATGATGATCGATCTGAACTGGAGCCTGATTTAATTATAGAATAGGCTACAGCGTCGGGCAGCAGCGCGTATTTATGCTAAACGTTAGCGCTTATAGCTTATAGTCTTTTTAATTTCACTTCTAACAGCTTCTTCAGTAGGAGGACCCTTCGCCTTTCATCTCTCATAAATAATGAGCTGCTAAATCGGATTCTCTTCTTTAAAATCTCCTCCAGACTTTCTCTGAGACATCGCTCCCCCGTGTTTCTCAGCCTTAGCTTCCTCCAGCGTGAACCGCCTGCGCACGTTGTCACGTGGATTTAAATTTTTTGCAAGGATACGTTACAGCCCAGCTAGAACCTACATATATATTTATTATCCCTTTTAATAATGATTAAAATGTTTTTTTACATTCCTAATGTTCTTGTGCATTATTGTAAGCTTTAGTCTGTTTAACGATGAAAAAAAAGATCACTGTTGTCAGTCGACTTGAAGGGTCTCAATTCGAATCGTCGACTTCTAGAGGGCAGCCCTAGTCATAACCAAATCTTACATCTCCTAAATGGAAATTTCCCAGGAAAGTGAGCATTCCACCTTAAAACACGCATTTAATGCTTTGTATTTGTCTTCCTCATGCACTTCAGTTTGACAATAGTTATGCTTCAACGTTTTCTCACTAAACTTCCCAGCATGCATTACGGCAAACAACTTCTTGGAATCTAGAAAATAACTACTACTTCCTAGCCTACTTAGGTATATACCTTCTGCATTCCCCAGGTGTGAACGTATATATCTCTGCAAAGCTGTTATGGTTTTTCCTGACACCTTTAAGATACATTATCAGGGTACTTCCTAATGCGCAAACTGGAAAATCTCTCTCTAGAGAGCGCCTGTCCCAGCTCTGTAGGTTATGGCTATGGCCAACGCTGCACTGACGTTTTACTAACTCTTGCCTTTTCCTATTGCTTCACTTGCCTTTAAATATTCACACAGTATAAAGCCTGGCCCGGCATCTTTACATAGTGCAAAACAAATAGATAAACAAACAAATAAATGAATAAATAATAATAATGGTGGGTTGCTATGGACCTGGAAACAAATGTAATTTGTCTGTAAACTGCCGGCAGAAAACAGGACATTATTTTACTGTGGCAACACCAAATATGGTAAACACGGAATAATGAGGAGAGATGTCACCTTCACAGACATCAGATACATAATCTGCATCATCAGCGGTTCATTATTAAAATCCGCATCTCATTAGTCGATGCACATTCCCCAGTAGCCCTACTGACATCATTTAGAAATTGATCACTTAATGGCAAATTACATTATGTCAGCTTCAAATGGTTACAGTACCTGCCTTAATTAGAATGCAAGTGTATAAGGAAGTAGGCCACGCATATAAACCCTAATTAAATACATGAATTATAGCCATTTAGACACAATTAGTCACATACATACAGAAACTGTGGCTAATCTACATTCCAAACAGTACACAGTGAGGGATAATCATTATAATATTAATAAAATAATAATAATAATAATAATAATAAGTTCCATATCCATCTCCTACCACCCCCACCTCCGTCACTGAGAGTTAACACTGAGCCAAGCCAGACATCCCCCCGATACTGTTTCACTTGGAAACATGTCACACTGACTTCAAAGGCTCTGGGGCTGGAAGGTATACCAGTATACCATGACATGATGCTACTAATGGTTTTCATATATTCATTCTAATGCCCAATATATCGCCACACTAAGAGTAGCCTACATGTCTAGTGCTGGGTGCTTATAACAGTTTTGAATTAATAACTTCAAATCCATAAGCTAAATTAATAGGTAGAAAGTTTGTTCCTGTGAATATGTGCATCTGGCTAATCTCGTGTAGTTGGATGAAGTTTTAGGAGAACAAAATAGAAGAAAACTGTCAAATCAAAGCAAGCCATTTCAGCTTTGGATGCACAGAGCAGCGATACTCAGAAAGCTTCAACGCAGGAAGGAATTCAAGAGTGTTGAACTGCAAATGCTAAAAATAATTTTATATACTTCAACTGAGCAAAGTAAAGATCCATGTGTGCTTGTTTCAGAGGTTTCTGCAACACTTGCATCTCGGCATGCGTTTGAGTACTGAATCTCAGCATGTGGCTCGACTACAGGTGTGCCGCAATCTGTTACAGTGCAAATATCAATAAGCCGATTGGTCGAGGATCAACTCATACGCATAAAGTTTGCCCAAAAGCAGAGCGAGAGAGTGAGCGCGGTGTGCATCTGCGGTTTAACGTGAACACTGTTATCTCTCCTCACACAATGGCACAGTCTGTTTGATGCAAATCACATAAAAACTTCAAATAAAGAAATCACTATCATTTCTGTCATATTCCAATGTTGTGCATATGCCACTTAAGATTTCAACACCCCCTGATTGAAACACCTTTCACCACACTTGTCAGGCAGCACTGGTTCATTACCTTGTGATAAATACAAACTGAAACATCATAGAATACTGTGGTGAAAATGTTATGACAGTGTAGCTGATCAGTATCACCCAGCACTAGAACAGCTTTAAGCGATCACCAGACAGTGCGAGAATTCTGCAGCCTTGTGTACTCCAGCCTTGTTTTGGTATCACCTGATTCAAAACGGCTGTTATTCCATAACGAATGAAATGAGGACGACTCAAACACTCACCAAAGTTAAAAATCAAAGATTAAAAAGTGATTTACAGTATGCAAATGAGCTCGTCTCAAACTTTCCACCGTCTTCTAGGAAGCATGAGCTATCGTAACTCTTCATACCACCAGGGTGAAGTGAAGAGCTTGTGTCTTGCATTGCAGTCAGAGAGTTTCTTATCTGTTATACTCCAAAGAAGGAAGCAGAAGAAGACTACTACAGCTGGCTACTGCACACTGGACAAGAAGTACCATGCCGGCAGACTTTGTCTTTGGCACCAAGTACCAGACAAAAGCAATAAGCATCGAGCTCAAGCTCATTTGACACTCTGCTTATATAGATTTACTGGAATTAAACTTTGTTTGGCATTAGCTAACCAACTCTTCACAAAACTGGCCGCTGATCAGTTGAAAGGTACGAGGTGATGCGGCCCAGGTGGCCGGAGGTGAAAACAGATGATCAGAATTTGGCTGTTTATCCTCAGCGTCACATGCTTCTTTATAAGCCACGTCACCTTCTGTGGGGTTGAGTGTCTGAGAGAGGGTTTAGTACTGTACTGTAATAGGAAGGTGCTGATTGGCGTCATTTTGTCAGATCACACATCAAGCTTTATTTCCTCTAACCATCTAAAGAAGTTGCACAAATAGCTGCACCCAGAAGGAATCAACCGACAGGAATCAAACTTGGTGGGTAGGTTTAACACTGTGAGACATGCCAATGATTCAAGTTTCATGCTCGGCTGTGCATGTAACATAAGTAAGAATGGACCCAACAGCCACGATTACAGACATCCAGCGAGCGGCAAAAGCCCTTCATGAGTTATCCTGTTAGTGCTATCGCCATGGACAGATGGCTGCACGACTGCAGACTACATACAATACATACACGCAGACCATCGGACAACTGCCCCTAACACCACGTCAACAGCAACGTCATCAGAACCAAAGACTACAATGGTGTCGTGCCAGACTGTCATGGAGTGACTCAGAATGGCAGCAGATCATCTTCAGTGATCAGTTCTGCTTTTGTCTTGGTGGAGACGCTCAAGGAATCTGGGTATGGAGGCACCATGGTCAGTGCCAAGAAGATCGGTTTGTTGTCATATGCCACATGTCCTGAAGGCATGGTGTCACTCCACCTCCACCCCTACCACGCCATCTGCAGGAGCTATGTGAGAATATGTAAGCTGCCTGGGATGGATTATCACAGGACACTCTATGCTGAGACTTTTGGAATGCTACATTAGCAAATATGGTGGCCAAGCACCATACTGAGACACTAGCTCAATGAATATTACCCATATCAGTCTAAATTTATCATCATGTGTTGTTCCTGGTAACCTTTATCTTCCTTCCCAACAGCACTGCAATCCCACACTTTCTTCTGGGTGCAGCTATTCTTCTGACGATGTGTTTTGTAGGGGGGCGGTGTTAATATTCTTCTTAATCTACCCCCTGAGGGGGTCACCAGAAGTCCAAATGGTCAGGCAAGCAGGCTACACGGGGTAAAATCAACATGAAACCAAATATCACAAATACTGGTTAAAACCAGGACGCCTGGGAAATCCTACGTGGGGGGAATACAAATACTTCCAGGCTGATGCTGCAATCTGCTGTCACACGTACCATGCTACTGGGTGACATGCATGCATCTGTGGATTCGACCAGTTTGATGCATATCTATCATGTTTAATCTGGCGTGTGCAGACACGGCGCAACCGTTTTCCCCCCTCTGAAATCTCTTCCACACACACACACACACCCTGACACCAGCCACCTCCCTCTGCGCGCACACACACACACACACACACACACACACACACACATACACCTACACACACAAGAAAAAACACATGAAGTCACACTCATGCACAAACACTTCATTTTAGTGATTAGGGGCTGATTTGCCCCTCTCACTCTCTCCATCTCTCTCTCCCTCTCTCTTAGTCACACACATACACAGGGCTTTCTTTTTCCACCCCATGCGAATATTTTCATCCACAAACCCCTAGACGCTCACATCGTGTTAAGACTAACAGCGTCTAGTTTTCCAGACAAACAGCTTTTTTTTCTCCCCCCCCCTTTTTTTCCTTCGACGGTCATTTTTCTGACAAGAAAACAAATTGTCAACATAATACAAGCCTCACTAATCCATGTTGTACAGGACATGAGCAGAGCAGAGTCGGGAACCTGAGTAAAACGATGAGCATATCAGCACTCATAAAGGTGCACATTTTCTGAATTCAAAACAAACCCTGAAATAAAAAAGCAAAAAAATAAACAGCTGTGTCTCGCACTCACTACATGGCTCTATCAGAATGCTGCTGTGTTCACGCTGCTCTGCCCTGGGGGGGGCTCGAGTGGTATCTGTTTGAATTAGCTAGTTCATAGCAACAAGAACCAACAGGGTCAGCCTCACGCCGCGGCTACCCCCACTACCCACAGGCAATAATTCAAACTGACGCTGCTCTCTATTGTACTAAGTGCAAAGTAAGAGGCACTGTCAACGCACAAGTCTTGATTACAGACGCCGAGATCTGCTACAGTTCTGATTGCTGTTTGAGGTTCCCCCTGGATGGATTTGATACATGGAGAGCCAGTGGATGGCAGCAGCAGTAAAAACCCTTCCTAATTAAGCATGGCAGGGGGATCCCTTAGGAAAAGGATCTATAGTAATCCTACAGTACTCCTATTAGATCCTATTAAGTTACTACAGCAGACAACAGGAAACTAATGGTGCATGACTGGAATTGAACTAGATACACACCCACAAGCACACACCCACACACACACACACACACACACACACACACACACACACACACACACACATACATATATATATATATATATATATACACACACAAGAATTTTCATTTGAATAATCTAAAATGCCTGTGTAGCCTCATGCAAAGCAAGCCAGTTTATTTACACTGCATCTTTGGCTAACAGGAAATACTGAAAATGTGAGCGTGTGTTGAATCCATTAATTTAGGCCACACAGTGTGACCTTTGGGTTTATTAAAAAAAAAAAAAAAACGAGCCAATAAAAATGGGGTACCGGCCAATTCGGCTGTAAAGAACAAGGAATTGGCCGTAAAACGTTAATGAATGGAGCACTTCAGGTTGCTACAGAAGTCCTGAGGCCTTTTATGGTGATGCTGTACGAGGATAAGACCCTTATAGCTAAATAATGTGAATGCTATAGTATACTACACTAGCAAACACAGATTACTATGTTACCTAGAGTATTTCTCCAGCGTTCTTACAAACCGGATAGTAAACTGGGAGCATGACTACAGTATACACCAGAATCCTCCACAAAGACTATGAGATTACTATTGTAGTAGTGTGTTTCTATTGTATACCTACAAGAACTTTAAAGCAAACTGGCAAAATTACTAGACAAGCAGTGCAATACTACTGTATTATGTTAATACCGTATTTCTGCTGTATTCCTTTAAGAATCCTACAGCAAACTAGCATACTACCAAACCCTCCAGAAAGATTATATACATATATTAAAACTGCATTACTAAAGTATTCCTATAAATGTCTTAACCTGGGACAGCTGATATACTCTGCTACACAAGTATTACAAATTACTGTGTTAATAGTGTATTGGTATCACATTCCTATAAACATATAGTTAACTGGGACAATGACTACAGCATACTCCAGAATACTACACAAGGACTTTATCTCGCTATGTTAATAGTGTATTTGTCCAGTTTTAGTATGAACTTTGGAGGATACTGGGGTAACTGCTATGGTATACTACAAAACCCTACACAAAGGATATAGATTAGCATGTTACCAGCATATTTCTGTCATATTCCTACAAGGATCTTATATTAATATTATTATTATATTAATTATTATCCCAGTACACATATATAGTACACACCCATTACATATTACAATAGTGTATTTCTCCAGGATGCCTAAGAATGTTATGGTATACCAGGACAATAACTTAAGTATACAGACAAATATATTACTAGTGTCTCCAGCATACCTGTTACAGTATACTGGGACAATAAGTAAGGTATACTATATAAGCATTACATATTACTGTGTCACTGGAGTATTTGTCTAGCATACCTAAGAATGTTAAAGTATACCAGGGCAATTACTATAGTATACTACATGAACATGGCAGATTACAGTGTTAGTGCGTTTCTCCAGTTCTCGTATAGGAATCTCACAGTGCACTGGGACAATTACCACAGTACACTACAGAATCCTCCACGAGGACTATAGATAAGTGTAAGCCAGAAGCACTACAGTATTCTAAACTGAAATCTAGGTTATTATGGAGGTGTCAGACCCCACCCACGGGTTCTCAAAGAAATGCCACATAACCTTTAGCTGTAACAGACATATGAAAGAGTAAAATGAGTAGGAGTTGTGGTCAGACTCCTAACGGCCCTTCAGTGTAGCTGAGGAGGTGCCAGCAGACACAGCACAGCAAGAAATACCCAATGAAGATATTCAGGTTTGTGGTGAGAGCTGCGGCTGCGAGTCTTTAAGCTCCATAAAGAAGAAAACAATGTTTGTTATGCTCTCTTTTCCTGTTAACTCAGCTTGACTGTTCTAGAATGAAAATTTCCTCCTTCGAAGACAGAGAGAGAGACAGAGAGAGAGAGAGAGAGAGAGAGAGAGAGAGAGAGAGAGAGAGAGAGAGAGAGCAAAATTAGGAAGCAGCGAGTCAAGGCCGGAACTGGAAGCCACATTTCCACTGTACAATGTGCGGGAGGGCCCGGCCATGTCCTTGCCAGCCCCTCGGATTTTCCACAGGGGGGCCAGAAAGACAGACAGATAAGGCGGATAGATAGACAGATCGCTCGCCGTCCTTCACTCCAGCCTGCCTTGCCCCTCATAATACAGCAGCTGCTCCCAGCCTGCACACAAAATGGTCTCTAGCACGAATTCTCGCTGGCTGAGAGAGAGGGGGGGGAAAGGGGAAAGGACGAACATGGTATAGTAGGCGGATGACCGGCTAATAGGAAAGAGGGAAAGATAAGAAAGAGGGAGAGACGAGAGAAGAGAGTAAAGAAGCGAGGGAAGGAAGGAGGGAGGGAAGGGAGGAAGGGGGGAGGGGAAGGCGCGGTGGTGGTACTGTATGTTAGCCCAGATATCGCCGCACACGGACGAGGCTCAGGTCGGCTTCTCGTTCGAATCCCCCCGTCCCACCTTAAATCGTGCAGCAGTCGCATTCTGGCACCATTTAAGGTGGAACGGGAAGCCGACCTCAGCCTGGCTCGCGCCGCCGCGGCTGTTCTCTTCACGTGCGTCCCTCGCATGCAGAAATGAACCATGAAACGTTTACCTAAAGGCAAGCCTTTGTTCAGCAAGTGCGAGCTCCCCATCTTTCAAGGTCCACCGACACGAGCGCGAGCGGGTTCCCCCTCAACGAGACATTCACGAACCCCTCAGCATATGGCGCCTACCTTCAGTTTTCTTATTCCTTCTTTTTCTCTCTCTCTCCCCCTTTCCTCCCTGCTCTAGAGTAGAGCTAGCTTACCCACACACTCGCACACTCTTTCTCTCTCTCTCTCTCTCCCCCCGTCTCCTTTTTTCTCCGTACACTCCCTCCCTCCCTTTCTCTCCCTCACTTTCTATTTCGACACTCTCTCTCTGTCTCTGTCTCTGTCTCTCTCTCTCTCTCTCTGACAAACACGCATGCACACACAGAATGTAAGTGTCACTGCATTTGTGGGAGTGGGAGAAGGGGGGGAGCGCAAGAGAGAGAGAAGAGGAATGGGGTGGAGCTTTTAGCTCGCGCAAAATTGATCTTTTGTTTCCTGAGAGCAAAAAAAAGAAAGAAAGAAAAAAAATATATGGAAATTCTTGGGGCAAGGAAAAGAGAACTTGCTGAAGCAAGTCAGACATAAGCTAAAAGTATCTTGTTTAACACTTAATTTACATAATTAAAAAATATATAATAAACATTGAAGACCTTGAAAAAATATGCAACACTTTATAACACAAATGCTATAAAAAATAAATACATAAATAAATAAATAACAAGTCTTTCCTTTTTCTGCCTAGGAGGATAAGACCAAAACTGGCTAGAAGTTAATTCCTCCACTCTGACAGCCAACACAAGTGAGAACAATCAAGGAAAGCGGAGCATAAACTGGCCCGCTGATGTTCAGAAAGTCGGGATACTAGACATATAGGCATATGCTCCACTGTGAGACTCACTTCTAGGCCTCTGCCTAAGTGTGCTTTACTCAAAGAGGAATCCCTCTGATATTTCTTATTTCCAACGCTTCTGCATAATTCAGCGGTGGACACATAAACAGTCACACAATAAAAAGTCATTCAGAGTAGGTTTGATGTGAAGTGGCTCTTTTGTAGAGAAACCTGCTGACTTGCTGCTCACAGTGACCGAGATAGAACCCGGCGATAGGGTCTCAAGGTCTCCACCACAGACATCCACAACCACCAGTGAACCTACATGTGTCTGAGTTTTTAATATGTTGACTGTTTGGCCTTCGAAAACTCTTCTCGTATCATTCCACCTCAACAGATTAAAGCAGATTCAAATAAGTTCTAGACTAAAACAAGTCTTAAGCTGAACTTGTAAAACACAGAGTGTGTTCACATGCACTTAATAATGCCATAACTGCAAAAAATAGATTTTGTCAGTAATCAATCCACCACGTTTACAAGCAGTAGGATAATGGGAAACTCCAGATCTACACAAGTCACAAGTTTATTGTGAACAGCAAATAAGCTCACAGAATAAGGCATGGCTTAAATGTAATATAAAGCAACTTCACTTGCACAAACTTTTTTTGAACACTGAAAATATGAGTACAATGCACATTTATTTAAATTCTTCATTTCCTCAAGCATGTGTTTGGTTTTAGCACCACTTCAGAGGTGTTTTGTTGGCATCTCACAGCTGCGGTGTTAACTGCTACTTGCTTGTTCCGGTACCGCACTCTGTTTTTGCACATATACAGACCGAGGAAAACGAAAGAAACCAGAGTAAGGGCACACATGCACTGGGAAACCCAAATACTAACCCAAAATCCAGCTCTCTCCAGATTTCTTCCATCATATTTCTGGGCCTTAATACAGGAAACAGGAGCATGCTGTTCACATGATCACCTGAACGATCAGATGAGTGCAGAAATCTGACTGTGATCTGATTATTAAGTGCATGTAAAGCACGCATGGAGCCAGACATCAGACAATGTATTCACAACTCTGTCAAGTAATAACTTTCTATGACGGAGATATCATGCATTAGGCTCCTCAGATGTCTGGTTCCCATCACTTCCAGTGTGCCCATTTCTGTCTCAGGAAGGTTCTCAAGAACCTTTAAATGAACCTTTTAATTATGCAGAAACTTTCGGTTAGCACATAACACACCTCTTAAAAATGATCTTGAGCAAAAAGTGGCACAAAGGCACCAATCATAGGGCGCACAGTGGTAAACCCCCCGCCACCAGCCCCACCCCCCGCCCGCTTCACACTATAACACTCCTTGTAAAACGCATCTTATGTTACTTTCTTAAGGTCAATGTTACAAAAAGTGACATCACAAAAACCTATAAACCTCAAACTGGTTGTTTCTGCAGCCCACAGTAGTCCTGTTGAGTGAAGTGTACTTTTTTCTTTGATATGTCATTTAAATAATAACAGCCCTTTACACCCCTGACTTGACCGTATTTCATCTTTACCACCAACCCCCACCCCATGTCCGTGAGCAGTTCCTTTTTTCAAATCATTTCTAGCCTGTTCTAAAGATGACTTCTCATCCCCGCATTACAGTTGTAAAAGCTGAGATCTTTTGTATGCCTGTGAACAGAGTGCTATTTATACAGAGCAAGCCAGCTAGCCGCTATATTGTCTGGCTAACAAGCCAGCGTGTGAGCACAAACAGACGAGGCACGCGTGCTCTAGAGCAGAAGTCAGGCCGATTTGTGCTGAAGCAGAAGATGCCTTTTTCTGTGACTTCATTAGGGCCACTTGAGGCCTCGGGGGCTGTTGGTTTAGCCAGTAATAACGCCAGTGTGTACCACATGTCTGTGAGTGTAGTGGCACAGCAAAGTGGGTAAACAGGTTAATACAGCCTAACTAGTTATCATATCAAGATTCCAATGATAGCTTTTCCATGAAACGTCCCTAGCCGTGCCATATTTGGGTGGCGACCCAGTCTCAGTGACGCTGACCTGGCCTTTTATAGAGAAAGGTTTCCAATAAAGGTTCTTGGCTTGGATGTAGAGTTCTAGGGGAAGCATTTACATCCTTTAAACTTTCAACAGACATTCTGGCTTAAAACTCGTATTTAATACACCATTTGTCATATTGCAGCACTGCATTACTCAGCCTCATTAGTTTGACACATTTCATGAGTCTGTATTCTCACTACAATACCCAGAATGCTTTACATGGTGTAAACGGTTCCTCCCACCTTCATCACCATGTCTTTTTAGTGGGAAGCTTTACTCCAGACAAATGCACCATCACTACAGTAGGCTGGCAGGTCTGTTTACATCACATTACAATATTTCTCCATTTGTGTCCCTTAAAAACGGTTCTTCCCATTAACAAAATGGTTCTTTGTGGTTCTTTAGAGAACTAAAAGTTACTGCTTTTAAGTCTACACCCTTTAAGAAGACGGTTCTTATAGGGTTCTTTAATAAAGCAACCATGGGCCCAATACAAAATGCAAACAGTTCTGTGCATGTTGAAATGGTTCCTCAGGCTGATGGAGAACTTGCTGTATATTGTTCTATATAGAACCTTCTAGAAAATGGTTGTGTATAGCACCAAAAGCGGTTCTTCTGTTGTTACAAGCTTGACATCCTAACAATAGCAGGACCCTTTTTGGTGGTATAGAACCACATACAACACATTTTCAATCTACCTTAAGAACCGTTTAAACATGAAATGGCTCTATACAGAACTCATGGTGCTAGACAGGATGGACTAGACAGTCTTACAGGACCCAAATTATGACCAGGTCTAGACTAGAATAGTTTTTCAATGGCAATTTATCATTGCCAGAGTAATTTAGCCCAAGACTGGACTTAATCATGGTGCAGGAAGCAGCTTTTCAATATTAGCTCTGTTAGCTCAAATATTAGGTTGTAAAAAGGACTGGGATTAATTTTTGTTCGATGTGCTCGGAGCACCATGTCAGTTTTATCAACTATTTTCCACTTAAAACGGCACCCACTTTGATTTTGTGCCATGTCATTAAATCACCTAAACATAGCAAAGAGCTGCTAATAAAAAAAACTGGCACTTTCCTAGAGGAACCATTTCCACCACGGAAAATGGCACAAGGACACAGCAAGGTGAAAATGGTTCGGCAATGAAGTGCACACCCACACCGGCCAGATCAATCCAGAGACATGACACCATAGGAAAACGTTAGAGGAAGAGAGCTGTCGGAGGTGATTCAATGGCTGGACGGACTCGTAACAGCCAACACTAGTGAAAACAATACGCCATTATAAAGCAGAACAAGAGAAAGGGAAAAGAGAAGAAAGGAGGAGAGGAGAAGAAAGATGCCCCTGAGAAAGATTACGCTGTCTGAGGCACACTCTGCTGCTGCCTCACAACCAGGCATGTGCGCACACACACACACACTGCAGCGTGGCGAATGGGTAAACTCACACTGCCTCTCGTCATGGGTGGAAAAGCACAGGGATAACATTTCCTTAAATACATTCTGAAATTCATTTCTGCCTGAAAGCATCCTATTACACTTGGTCCCCAACGCAAACGAGTGTGATTAGCAGGCAATACTAAAATGACATCACGGTCATTACACTGGAGGTGTAACAAAAATCTCATATCACAATATTTATGAACATTTTCATGACGCAATATTTGGACATTCAAACTGCAGCAGCAGTGCCACTTTTAAAAACAGTCATACTGATCTTTGTAAACGTACTTCACTACAGCCAATTAACCAGGACTAATTATGCTCTCTTTATAATGAAACGTACAACTGCAACATGCACATTTATTTATTTATTTATTTATTTTTGGCTTTATGACTTGCTTTCCTATATTACTATGATTTTAGGCTGCTTTTATTACAGACCTGTAATACAACTATTACCTTTATTACATAATCAAACAAATGCAATAACGGTGAGCTTACACAATTGTTTTCCACAGTTGTTTTCAAATGTACCTATGTATACAACACAAGCTGAATGTGAATATGGTGCATTTTTTTGGTGTTCACTGAGACTAGTGTAATGCGGTATAACGGTAATATGGTATCTCACAGTATTTAAAATGAATGGTATTCCAAAATTATGAAGTTTCCCCATTTCTTTTTAATGTCTGAAGGTGGAATTTTAAAGGCGATCACCAAGTTCACAAGTAGGTGGTGCTGTTCAAAAGAGGATTTAAATCAAAGCCAGGAAAACAATCAGAAACACTGGGATGACTGCAGCTTAATGACGAATAAGGGCTACACACAGACCAGGGACTCAATTTTGACTCTTGACACCAGTCACCCATCTTCGTGTTCTCAATCTTAATCGGTTGCCGTTTTAGCATGGAACAAAGCCTGTGCTGTCGCGCGTGGTATATGGCTTTCTAGGTAAGTGATTGTTAGCTTAGCCAAAATGCTACAGGCCAAAACACCATGCATTTGATTTTCTCCAACACCAGACATCTACACAGGCTTCAGCAGAGCAGCAGTTACCCTACGTGCACAGTAGCAGGGAACGGCGCAACAAGTGACCGAGTCATTTCTTATAAGAATACGTCATTTGTAGCCACGGTGAAATGACAGGTGACAAATCAAGTTGAGATTTTCTCAATGTTATGCAAATTAATTATGATGCAATTAAGCGACCTTGTAAACGACTGGCTCCAACAAATTCTTTGCATCAATCCTAGACATGCTTTTGCTATCTGAACCAACAGAAATGGCCCAAAACTGCTTGGAAGGCATCTGGTTCGAATGACTTACATTGAAATCAGAAAAGGTTTTTGCCCTCTCCTGTAAAGTTACCATTTTGGAGGTACTTGTTTTTCTTTGGACAGTGACGATATGCTAGTGTAAACATAGGGTTTGTCAGCGGCTCAACACACTTTCTCAATTTTAAACCATTGATGGACTGATCCATTAGTATCGAAACTTTGTATCGTTGCTCTAGTGGGCTAGAACTGACATGTGCTTAGATACACCTTTAGAGGGCAGCACTGAGCAGTGTTAGTTTACTTGAGCCTGATCTGCTCTGGGTGCTACTAAGGCCATTTTTCCACCGCATAAACTCAACTCTAAATCTTTTGGTTTTCTACTAGGCAAACATTTTAGCTGGTTGCATATTGATATAACCTCTGTCATCGTTCCAAGCAAGCTAAGTCAAATTCCAAAAGATGATGTAAAGACAGTAGTGGTATTCCCATTCTAAGCACATGTGCTAAGGCTAGCTACTTACGTAGTATTCACCGAAACTCAGTTTCATGCAATGCCATTATGGCTAGCAGGTAATATTGTTATGCAGTCAATTTGCACTTCAGCATACACTAATTAACATATTAAATGAAATTGTTAATTGCAAATATTATATATGGCTGCTAATCAACAGCTAAAACTTCACAAGATGTGCACAGACAGTGTATAGAATATTGATGTGATTCAGTGTGGCCTTTGGACAATGTTTCACATTTAGACGAGTCACAAAAGCAAGAACAATGACTAAATGTGAAACCAAAAAGAAGTAGTACTGAAGAAAACAGATCAGTGGGCTCTCGAAATAAATATTCACCCATGATACTACAACTGCCTTTTTGCCTTATGCAAGCTGAGAAACCTTCCATGCATCACACTGCATCAGCACAGCCCTGATTAGACTTGACACATCCAGCAACTGAGCTATGTGTGGAAATCTTCATGACCTACGGTGGAATTTCTCTGGGGGAGGCGCGCCATCCTTTCCGTTGTGTCTCCAAAGATGCCCTGATTTACAAGTTTAATATGTCTGCTTCTGAAAGGTTACAGCTTTCGATCAGATCTGAGTACTTTCGTAACCCATTACGCTCTGGAGTCAAAAACGTCAGCTCAAATAAAAGGGGGACATTTACAGAGGAACGCTGAATCTGGCTTACTTACGAATGTGGAAATTCTCTGTGGTTTTATGTACGGGCTGAGAAATAAGATCGTGTTTTTTTCAAGTGAACAAACTGATGTATTTATGAGCATGGTGGCAGCACAGTATATGGAATGTTGAATAATAACCACCGAATTCACACGTATTTTGATGGCAGTTTTTATTTTTGCGACACGACAAGTTCATTTTGTGTCTGTTTGAAGATACTGTAATAAGTGTTGTATAACACGACCAATTCAATTGGGATCATAACGTGCTATTTTCAGCCACCAGCTGTACATTAAGTTTATACATATTAAGAAGAACTTGCTGATTTGCATTGTTAACAGCATTTCCAACATACTTGTTATGGTTAATAATTTAATGGGGTTGTTAGAAAAATTGTATATACACTCATCTAAAAAAAAAACAACAAAAAAAAAACGGTCAGACAACAAACTGTTTATCGTGGCGCTGACCACAGTGCCCCCCCCATGGATTTGTTGGTCGCCCCCACCAAGAAAAAAGCGGGACCCGTCACTGAAGATGTCCCGCTGCCATTCTGAGCCACTCCATGACATTCTGGCACAACACCATTGTGGCACAGCTATTAATTTGATAGTGTGTGTATTTAAAACAACTTAACAACTTTCTTTACAGTGGTGGTACAATTATCTAGATTTTGTACCCTAACTTTTTTTTCCAACAAGGTATGTATGAATAAACACACTGCAGAAATAAAAGTGTAACAACTTTTGCAAGGTACTGATTAGAGACATTAAGAACTGGACATCTGGTTCCTATCACCGGCACTATGTACTATTCTGGCTAGGTAAGATTCTCTAGAATAGAGCATTTCACAACAAACCACTTATACAGAATGGTCGGAATTAGTAGCAGAATTAGAATTACAACCATTTTGCCATTTGTGCCTGCACTAACCCTAACCCTAGAGTAATTTGTCTCTCATATTTAACCCCTCCGTGCGGGGAAACTCCCACACACACTAGGGGGCAGTGAGCACACTTGCCTGGAGTGGTAGGCAGCGCTGTCCATGGCTGCCAGAGACCAGCTGGGAGACCAGAAATCTTTAGTAAACACCCAAGCTAGGCATAGTATTGTGGGTGAATATTACAGTACTTTTAAAGGATAATTCCACCGAAGTTTTCAAATTTCTTGAATAGAGATGTAAATATAGTCATTCAGAGCGGGTTTAATATGAAATGGTTCACTCTAGAGAAACTTGCAGATATAGATTTTTTTTTTTTTTACAGTGGAGGTGACAAACAGGACGGCTCTTTACTCTCCAGAACCCCCAATGAACCTACACGTCTTTAAGGTTTATATAGTGATCCTGATGATTGTAAAATAGTCTTGTATAAATACATCTTATACATATACACACACATACACATATACATGTATATGTAGTGTGTGTCCGTAAGTGACAGTCTTTCTGAGAATTGAGCGCTTCACAAACCACCCTGAGTGGTTTTGATTTCAGGGAAACTGAAAGGTCCTGGGGTGGATTCTATTTTGAAAGCACAGTCACTCCCTAGAAAGTAGAGCCCCCATTCTTCAGCTATCAGATGAGATCAAATACCAAAGCCTGATCAAACAAGTGACTTCATCTGATGTCCTTATCTGACTTGACTGATTAGCCATGAGTGGTTCCGTAAGGACAGTCTGCTGAGGATTTGCGCTCCACTGAAGGGAAACTGGTCCTGGTGGATTCAGTGAAGGGGCGTAAAAGCTGAAAGAACCGCAACGCAACTTTCAACATACCCCTAACTTCTCCCTCTGACTGCACGGTGAGCGCAAGTGATCCGGACATGAAGCAGAACACACCAGAACGCAGCCGTGCATGTGCGGGGTGGGCTGCTGATAAACAGACCCCTGAAAAACAAAGTCTGGTCTATCACACCCACCTTTAATTCCGCCTTTCTTTCTTTTTCTCTGTTTTCTTTTTTCTACAACTACCACTTCCTGCAAAATGCAGCGCGTCAGCTAGAAAGCCGGCCCCACCAAACCAGTCCCTAACTGCCTCTCCCTGCCTGTGGAAGAGAGAGAGAGAAAGGGAAAGGCTGCGTCAGTGCACATGGTGGCTGGGCACTGACAAGCACACCCAGCCCCAGAGTGGGGGCAGGTGGGGGGAGAAAGGGGGGGCAAAAACAATGACAAACCTTGCATCACCCGGTTTGGAGGCGCAGTCCCTCAGCGTGCCTGGGATTTGGGTAAAACATGAGGGCCAGAGTGGAGGGGGAAACAAAGCAGCGACCAATCAGAGCGCACGACTGTGGGTTGCCTTTGGAAAGAAGCCAATCATATCGTGGCTCATTGCTCGAGCGCGCCGGGGGCGGGCTTTGTGAAGGAAACCGAAATCTGAGCACGCTGTAGGGTGGGGAAGGATGGGAAGAGGTGAACGAGTGTATTGGGGTGGTTAAGGGGGGGCTGGACGATCGTTTTTTCTCAGATCGTTTTTTCTCTGTGTGTGTATATACATGTATATATATATATATATATATATATATATATATATATATATATATATATATATAAATAAGTATTTTTGTTCTGTGAGGTTGGTTCTTCACACAGTGGTCCGTTTAATGAGGATTATAGAGAGAGGTACTGTGTTTAGGTGCAGACCTGTTCTGTTCGCTTAAAGGAGTATTCCACCCATCTTTTTAACAAAACAAAAATTTGGATGCATAATACAGTTGTGGAGATATAGACATGGTGGTTGGAAGTGAGCTCATGGCGAGTTTTAGACTTCCTATACTAGCTGGGAAACAATGGAACACTAAGCACAGATGTAAGTCAGTCTGGATAAAGAGCGTCTGCTTAATGCCTTAATAGTTAATAGATTAAGGTACAGTCTGAATTGTTCAGAGTGATGGTGATAGGAATCAGGCGTAGCACACAATTATAGACAATTATAAAATAGACATAGTGTTTACCTTACAAAACCTGAAGTAGTAAAAGAATAGTAGCACAAATAATTGCACCAAAAGAAAGTCAACCAGAAGGAATAAAACTTGGAAACTTGACCCAACGGCCATTACTGCGGACATTGAGCGAGCAGTGATGCCCTCCACAATTCATCATGTTAGTGCCAGCACCATTGGCAGATGGCAGAATGATAAAGGGCTGCATGTGCTATCGTTACACTAATTGCCTTTAACACCACGTCCACGTCGCCTAACACTGCAATGGTGTTGTGCCAGACTGTCATGGAGTGAGTCAGAATGGCAGCGGGTCATCCTCAGTGACAAGTCCCGCTTTTGTCTTGGTGGAGATGACCAACACATCTGTGTACAGAGGCACTATGGTCAACACCAAGATGTCATTAAAGGCCTGGTGTCACTCCACCTCCACCCCTACCGCACAATCTGCAGGAGCTGTGGGAGAATATGCAAGCTGCAGTGGGATGGATTTTTACAGGACGCCATTAGGAATCTCTACAGCTCCATGCCAAGATGTCTAGCATGTTGCATTAGCATACATGGAGGCCCTACACTATACTGAGAGACACTACTTCTGTATGTGTAGCTCAATAACTATTACCCATATCAGTCTAAATTTATCAACATCTATTGCTCCTGGTAACCTTTATCTTCCTTCCCAACAGCACTGCATACCCACACTTCCTTCTGGGTGCAACTATTCTTTTGACGATGAATGTGTACACATGCACACTTACACACACACACACACACGCACATTATATACACACACACATTATATATACACACACACACACACATTATATACACACACACACACACACACATTATATACACACACACACTATATACACACACATTATATACACACACACACACATTATATACACACACACACACATTATATATACACACACACACACACATTATATACACACACACACACACAATATACACACATACATTATCTGATACTTAATTAACAAGCTATCACTAATGACAGTTATATAATAAATATATAGTAGATTATATGTAAGTTATAGTAAGTAAGTACTAATTTGCGGTAAAGTGCTCAATTCTAGAGAAACTTGACTTGTTTAATGCCTCTAAAATCTCACACACAGAACATTATTACATGTAGCAGTTAGAAGCTTCATGACGTCTGACGCACAGTTTTATGATAATGTTCTGTTATAAAATATATTTTAATTCATTCTTGGCTGGAAGGTACATGCAATGTGTTGTATGGTAAAATAATCTGTGCTAGATTTACCACTAGGTTACCACCATCATCGTTCCGTGTACAAATTTGTTCTCAAAACTACGTCTCAGGTATCCAACGTATACGTATTATAGTTTTCAGACTTATATCAAACAAACGTATTAGAGATCGCTCCTACACGCAGCCAGAATAAGGCACAGTTAAAATAGACCATCTTGCTTTTTGTGATCATGTGCTATGAATGCCATAACTTCTTGGATTTGTGAGGAAATCAAGCTGAAGACCTCAGATTTCATTGATCTGACAGAAAAATGAGGACACACCCATTTCACAAGCTCAGTGTTGCACAGTCGAGCCCTTTTATGTGTGGGCTGTGTGCCAATAAGCGTAGGCTACTTGTGGTCTAAACTAGTGTGTAGAACACTGGCTGCCGTTCCTAGTGTGCTCCAAAAGCAGTATTCCAGCCAAGTACAGCAGAATTCAAATCGCACGCTTGGAGAACAGTGTACTGCCTGTCCTTGGAGTTGAGACAGTACACCTGGCAGGACTTTTTATTCCCAGATGCACCCTCAGTTGGAATACTGTGCTGCCTCAGTTTTTAGTTCCTGTTTAATCCTGGGAGCCTTTAAACTACATTCAGGGGAATGATATGAATTACTTTGCTAGGCCACGGCCTGATATGAGCCTATTGTGTTTATATACATATAAAGGCGAAGATAGATGTACACCCTTTAGCTCCTTCCCATGACACAGACTGATGGAGTTATACTAACCTGGGCTCTTATTACAATGTACCAGCTAGTGTATACGCATGCAGGGCTGTGTTAATCCTACTATAGTACTCTGGTGTCCGTGCTGCTAATGTAACAGGATATAGAATGAAGCTGTAGGGATTCTTGTCCTAGTACTAGTTGTACCAACATGGTCATAACTCTACTTGTACTGGGCAGCTCTATAGGCCTGCAGTGGAATTCTTTAACAGGCATCATTCTGCATCTATCAGCACCAGCAATATCAGCAATAATTAGGTGCTTTCTGTTGTTCTTCTCTTCGTAATGCACCTTCAATCCTCCGCAAATGATAAAGTCAGAGGTGTGCCTAATCATAAATCTGTGCAGATGCTGCCGCCTACAAAACACGCTGATGTCTAATTCATTACTAATGAATATAATGAATGTATAACAGTTATATTCCTGTACTGCTGTTTGTCATTGTAATACATATTCCTGGAAGCACAGATCCATCAGAATGTTTAGCTGGGTAGAGGTAACAGAGTGCATGTAGAGTAAATGGAGTATGGGGGCTGCTAGATTAGCAGGAGCTAGTGATCTCACTAACAGAGGGAAGCAGTAACTTCATACTTACTTTGTCACAGCTGTTTCCTAATATTTGGAGCCCTAAGCATCTCACTTGGAATCTCCCCCACACCATCACACTCCATTATTGTGTATAAACAAACAGATAAACAAATAATATATATATATTTTTTTGAACAGATAAAAAGGCAATCATGATGCTGAAACATGTGGAGGGCCTGTAGTCAGTTACATTTTTCTTTTTGTCATTTAGTTACTAAAGTTTTAGGGAAGCATCTGTACAATTTTTATCTTGATTTATATATATATTCTTTATTTATTCTTTGATAACAGGAGGAAATAAACACACTTCAGTCCTATGCTGCTGTTCTACTGCCATTGTATCAGTTTCTCATTACTTTTTATCTACATACATTTATATATATACACATTTTACTTGCTGCTCTTGCACTTTAACTACAGGAAGATCATTACTAATTTACTTAATTACCACTTACATTACAAAAAATTCTAAATATGCAGCACCTTATTATTATTTTTTTCATCAAAATATAGGTGCTATGCCATTATTTTGTGACTAAGTCTTTATTCTCAAATACCATTGTGTGTGTGTATGTGTATGTGTGTGTGTGTGTGTGTGTGTGTGTGTGTTTGTGTGTGTGTGTTTGTGTGTGTGTGTGTGTGTGTGTGTGTGTGTTGAGATACAATTTGATTTTTTATTATTTGATTAGTAATCATAGATATCAAATAAAGATCATATATCAAAAGAATAGGAAAATATATCAAAGTTTATTAAAAAGAATCTCATAAAAATGACTTAGCATTTTTTATTTATTATTTTTATGTCATTATTTTCAACATAAATAAATAAATAATAAAGATAAAATTCAAAATAAATAACTTACCTTAAAATAATGATTAAGCTTCTCAGAATATAGACTGACCATCTCTGAATATAAATAAAGCTTCTCAGAATAATGGCTTAGAATCTCAAAATATCACTTAAGTAGGAAATAATACTTAGATGCTGGATTGCTTGGGAGGCAAAGACCTTTTGGCTTTACTTTGAGGCATATATTTACAGATAGAACTTCTGTGGAGAGTCATGTTGAATGGAGCTCGAGGTTTTTACTCACCTACTCCTGAGTGCACTGGCCGGAGCACGGAGCACAGCGCTGTTCGCCAACAGGGGGCAGTAAAGAAACAGGTCGCGGTTAAAGCTACCGTGAGGGCGGCCGGAGAGCAAGAGCTTAGAGCGTTCTCCCCAAACGAAGATGGCGGTGCAAGAAACAGCTGCTCAACTCTCCATGGCTCTGAAGGTGCAGGAATACCCGACTCTTAAGGTCTGTAG
This sequence comes from Prochilodus magdalenae, assembly GCA_024036415.1. Lineage (NCBI taxonomy): Eukaryota > Metazoa > Chordata > Actinopteri > Characiformes > Prochilodontidae > Prochilodus > Prochilodus magdalenae. The sequence continues at coordinate 177,004 of JAMWET010002814.1, read as the reverse complement.
ACGCGTTTTTTGTTCCTTTACAATCCTTTGACTGGCGTGTCGGGTTAGGTCCTGCTGATCCAGGCTAGCATGGCGGTGAAATGTCGAGTTAACGGAGATGTCAGCGCATCGGGAATCGGTCGAGAAGTCAGCGAGCTAGCGGATGCTAAACAAGTTAGCAAAACAAGTCAGAGAGGGGGAGAAAGACAAGAGAGAGCGCGACACAGAGAGATAAGCAAATGGATTTCGAAGGGTCTTTGACACCGTAAGGCGAAAAGCTAAACGGGTGGATTTGTCTCTGTAGAGGTAGCGACCTAAATTAGTTAGCAACCGGTTGTGCTGTTATTTCTTTAACAGTAACGTTAATGTAAGTTACTGTACCTGGTTTTCTTCAGTAAACGGGTCTTTACGAAGCTGAGGTCAGCTTCTTATTCGACCTGTCCCGTTCTACCTTAAACAGTGCAGCAGTTTCAGTCACGAGAATGCAACTGATGCAGCATTTAAGGTGGAACGGGACAATTAGAACAAAAGCTGGTGAATAGGAGGCCAATTCTGCCTCGTCGGGTTTTTAGAGGCTGGTACACAAATAACGTTGCTGACTGACTGCCATTAGAAACGACCCTGCTGCAGGCAAATGGGCCTCAAAATAAAGTGAAGCGACTGAAGTAAACGGCTAGCTAGCTAACCTTCCTCAGATTAGCAAACCAGCTAACTTAAAATAAATTCCAGTGGAGCAGAATGAACTCGTGTCAGTATGGCTAAATAAATTAACAACGTTTCTAACAAACTGAATGAATATTAATTAGCCACATTTGTTGGCGAAACAAAAGGACAGGTATTGAAATACATAATAGTCTGTTAGCTAAAATACCTAAATTAGCGGCTAAGCCAGCTAGTGAAACGCTAAGTGAATGTCTAGCTGTTGAAGCGAACGGCTTGCTGCTGGCTTTGTAGTCGCGGCTGTCAAGTAAGTAGCCATTGGGCTAGCTAGCTGGCTACTGGCTAACATGACGTAACCTGAGATGTGTGCAGTTAGCTAGCTTAGCACACGGTCTCCCTGTTAAAACACGCCGGCTTGTCATCATCGCGACACAAGCCGCGTTAGTGGTTTACTTAACATCCGATTTTATTTAGGGAAAGTCCCCCGGTGCTCCTAACTACCAGCGTCTTCGCAGGACGGTGGTGACCTCCGGCTGGCGTTAGTCACCCAGCCAGCCAGGCTGTGCAGTGTTGTAGCCAGAGGAGCTGGCAGCCCCTGATCACCCATGCTGGAGGAATGCACATGCCTGCGAGCCTCAGCTCAGCCAGACAGGGGGTATGTGTTAAGGACTTCGGCTTTATTATCTTACTCGCGTTAGCCCGAAACCGCTCAGATCGGAGGAGATGATCGCACACATGTAAACTCTCCGTGTCTGGGCGTGATGGGAGCTTAACGTTTGATGGCTGGCATGCCACCTTTGTTCTCTGCGTCACAGATATTTTCTCCCTCTGTCCTCCTGGAAGACTCAGGCATGTAGTCTTGAGTATTATACGGATCGGGATGCTTCTCCACTTGATGAGCTGTGAGCTGTGTTTTGTGTATTATTCAGGTTGAATTAGGAAAGATTTGTCTCACTGTCCTTTCTCTAGTACCGGCATGGAGCACGCATACAGAATATAAATGATGCAGGGTCTTCATTGCTTGCTGTCAGGTTTAATATTAATAGCAAGAGCCAGTAGATCATTTGTGTGCCGTGTTAAAGACATGCGAGTCAGGTGTGATTTCTTTGTAGCCTGGGTGGATATATTGATGATATTAATGATGATGGTGATGACAGCATTACCTAACCAACTGACTCTTTAATAGAGTTAGCCTAGCCGTGCATGCATCTGTGTAGGTGTGGTGGACTTGCTGTCCAGATGTACCGGACAGTATTTTGCCTCCTTGGTGCTCTAAATGGCAGATCACCTTAAGATCTTGGTTAGATTTGTATCTAGCAATGCATATGATTTTAAACAACACCATTAATCCTATTTATAAGGTGGATGAAACCTTTATTTGGAGAAAGCTGATTTAAGAAGCAGAAGTTTTGGTGTATTATATTACAGCCTGGTCTCTTTTACTTTGTAGGAACCTGAAAATGTTAAATACAGCATTATTGGCAGTGTAAAATCGCTACATAAGAATGATAGTTTAGGTTGTTACCCACTAAACTTTTGAGCTGTTACTGGATAAAATGGTCTGATAATGATCTAATATTGATAGTTAGCTAACATACTAGCAACATACCCTAATGACTTTCTGTAATTGTATCAAAATTAGATTTTTTTTTTTTTTTTCCACTCTTTTTTTTAAAGAGTGGCTTATTTAGGGAGCCTGACAGGTATAGATTTACATCAAGAGGGACCTATTATGCTGTTTCTTACCAGTTTGTGTTTTCTTTTTATGAAGCCCAAAGCACATATAGCCAGAGGGAGAAACTCTCTCTAACTCTAGCTCTAGCTGATACGACTGAACCGACACCATTGTAAGAACAGCCACAGCTGTGTGTGAACGTAAAGAGCTGACCATTCTGAGCACATTGGGCTTATCGGGAGGTGGGACTTCAAGACACAGGAGCTCTAACAGAGTGTATTAGAAGATACAGCATGAGAGACGTACAGATGTACAGCATTAAAACGTTGTGCTTTGGCAAACCTGAAGCATGTAAATCTGTTCTCATAGACACCAAAAAAAAAAATTATGACTGTCTAAAATGAGCCTGAAAAAAAAAACCATCCTGTTTAAAGTTGTAAGGAATCCTGTCGGACCTAGTCTCAGACCCAGTCTCGAGCCCAGTGTCTAACCCGTCCTCAGGGCCCAAGTAAATAGTTTTGCTCCAACCTAACTTGCTGTATAGAGAGAATGCAAAATTGTTGCCTGTCTGCTTTTTATATTCTCATTAAAGACTTGACTGCTTTTCAATTCTGATGATGTTAAACTAGCAGTTTCTTGTTGTGCATAACACAATCTAATAGATGCCATTGTACAAAAGTAATATCACAGCTGTAAAATCTCACCTTCTGCTCTAGATTTCCACATGGCAGACTGTTAGCGTTAGATACAGTGGGGTACTTCCTGTGTTAAGAAGTTGAGCCTGTAGAAAACACATTGTGTTTGAATCTATTGCCTCTGATTCATAATTTTCTGACCATAAGTGGTTCTAGAGTCTCTTCATGTAGGTAGCTTTTAGGCTGTTGTTAACTACATTGCTAATTGCTCACAGGTGTAAGAGTTTAATTGTGAGAGCTGTAGTAGAGCTGATATGTCAGTATATTAACCAGGGTATATATTAAAATACTGAAAAAATAATTGTTGGATGTCATCCAGCCATGTAACTGACTGTCTATGGGCTGCCTATGATTAAGAGAACATGGCAGGAAGTCATTCTGTCTTGTGATCTGTGTTAGTGTCCTGCTACAGATGCATCAATCCAGTAAAAACATCCAGTAAAATGTCATCTGTTTCCTGCACAAATAAAATAAGATGATAAGATGGGTAGACAGCATGTTCTATTTGTTATGGGATAAACCATATGAAGTTCCACATATACTCAGAATCTCTGCATAATTGAATTAAGGTTTAAGCAAACAACTGTTTAAATGTGCAGAAAAAATAAACAGAGTTTCTCTTTAAGAACACCAAACACAATGTTGCCATGACTTTCCATAGCTCCTGTATAGGGGAAGTCCACCAGCTTTATTAACATTGTCAGTTTTGTCACTGCTGTTTAAACAAATGAATCCAGAGTGGTTTGGTGTGAGATGGTTTGTCTTAGAGAGTCTTACAGACTCAGAGTTCTTTACAGTAGCTGTGATAGGAACCAGGAACCATAATGTCTACAACACACACATAGCCATTTTGTTGATAATCCAAAACCACCAGAGAACCTACATGTTTTTATATGTAATGTTGATTATGGTAAAATGCACAACCTAAAAATATTACCTTTGGAGACTGTTTTGCCTGTATACATTTGTTTGCCATAACTGAGATGAACTATTATCAAACAATGTCTTGGATGTTTCTTATAATAACTTTCTTTGAGGGAGCTCTTAGACAAACGTTTCTGTTTCCTTTCACCACGTAATGAACAACTTTTACCTGGAGCTTTTATCATTAGGAATTTGTTGCAGACTGATTTACATAGCTGCTTACACACCTTGGTAATGTTCTTTATAGGTTCCCTATGAGACCTTAAATAAGCGCTTCCGTGCGGCTCAGAAGAACATAGACCGTGAGACCAGTCACGTGACCATGGTGGTGGCTGAGCTGGAGAAAACCCTCAGCAGCTCCTTCCCTGTGGTGGATTCTGTGGTTTCCCTTCTGGATGGTGTGGTTGAAAAGCTAAGCGCGCTCAAAAGGAAGGTAGGATGCCGCCAGAGCAATTCATTAATTTGGAGTATTGATTGACGGGTTAAACAAATCGGTAAAGGCCTGAATAGCTTTTAAAATCAGCCGCATGCTTTTGTCTTTGCAGTGTGAGTGTTCTCTCAGCATGATTTGTCATCTTTAGCGTCTGACGTCCTGTTAGCTAAGGAGGAAAAGTTCAAACAGATTTTTTTTTTTTTTTTAATCTTTTGAAGGCAGCAGAGTCTATCCAGGCGGAAGATGAGAGCGCTAAGCTCTGTAAGCGACGCATTGAACATTTGAAGGAGCACAGCAGTGACCAGCCAGCTAACGTCAGTGTGTGGAAGAGGAAACGCATGGACCGTATGATGGTGGAGCATTTGCTGCGCTGCGGCTACTACAACACCGCAGTGAAGCTCGCCAGGCAAAGTGGGATTGAGGTGAGTGTACCCTCTGCTAAGCTTGTATCTGTGCAGTGAAGGGATGAAGAATGGTCTGTAGAGTATTGAAAGGTTGCCATGGTTTTTAATTGTCGTTACTGTTGTTTATACATTGTACTTTCAGGATTTGGTGAACATTGAGATGTTCCTCACTGCAAAAGAAGTGGAAGAATCGCTAGAAAGACAGGAAACAGCCACCTGTTTGGCCTGGTGCCATGACAACAAGTCTCGTCTGCGGAAAATGAAGGTAAGGTGGACTCGGTATGCCTCGATTTAAGATTAAAGGGCCTCTATAATGAAAAACTGTATTATCCTAACTGTTGTATTCTGGAAACTAAGTTGCAACACAGCCTGTTTTTAATATTGCAGTTTAGTCTGGCATATAACATCTTGCATGAAGTTATGCGTTTTCAGTCCTGACTGCTTTCTGATTGATTCCAATCAGGACAGAGCTCAACTAGGTAAATCAGTATTAGGGGCACCGAGCAGATTGTTTAGTTCTAAAATATAAGAAGTTGGAATACATCATGTAAAGATAAATTGTTATAAAATAAATCAGTCAAAAAATATAGACTATGAATAAACCACACAAACATCATAAATTGATGTTAACAGTAGAAAAATAAAATACTAGAAAATTGTCTGGTATGGGTTTAAGATGTTTCCTTCATGATGGGTACACGTGTGTGATGTATTGCCTGGTACTGTTGGGGGTTCTTTACAGATTAATGGATTAGTGAGGGGAGATAAACTACAGCATAGTATCGCAGTAGGTTGCACGGCGATATTATGAGTTATAAGTACGAATTACATTTTGGTGCTAAAATGATATAATCAATATAATCCCATTGTGCTGCAATAAAAATGACTGAAGTGAGATGGACAGACTAAAAACTTTTACTCGTTAGGCAAAACAGTCCGCAGAGGACAAAAATTGCAGTTGGAAAAAAGGTAATAAATGGCATTCTTAAATTTCTTTTCAGAGTTGTTTGGAGTTCAGTTTGAGGATCCAGGAATTTATTGAGCTCATTCGACAGAACAAACGCATGGACGCAGTAAGGTACTGTAGGATCAAGAACATCTAAATTCCTCTGTAATTGTGTAGTATAACATAATGCACTTCATCATAGATCAACTCATGACCTTTTGCGAGATGTAATCATCCGCTAGAGGATTACTGTTTGTGTTTTACATGTATCCTGATACTGTTTGTTATTGAACGACTGTTTGAAAAGAGTCAGTTGAGGTAAAGTAACTTCTGTCTCTCCCAGACATGCACGGAAGCACTTTAGCCAAGCAGAAGGTGGACAGCTTGATGAGGTACGACAGGTGATGGGCATGCTGGCCTTCCCTTCAGACACTCACATTTCCCCATACAAGGTAAGTTTCTGTCCTTTTCTGTTACTATGGTTAATGGGGTAGCTGTCAAAACTAGCTCTGTTTTAAGAGACCACTTTAAAATGTTGAGTGTCTCTAGTTGTACAGTTTCTGGGTTTGTGCTTGACCCAAATTTCTCAGTTCAGTTTTATTCTCTACGCTACTGGAAACATGTCTCCCAAATTCCAGATCAGATATTGTATTAGATTTATTTAGAAAATCACTAATGACCTCCAGAAGCCTGGTTTTAGAGCCATGCTCGCTGTGCGTTTTACCCCAGCCACCGCCCGCCAGTCTTCAAGTGACATTGAAATGAGATGGCGCTCATCACAGTCAGTAGAAAGTGGGTTTGGCCCCGTACCAGTCTGTAGCTGTGTTGTCCTGTGTGTTGGCTGCTTGACCTTATGAACCAGATGATCACTGTATCTGCCAGTAAAGCTAGAACCTAACCTTCTGTTCCTCACTAAGAACCTGCTGCACATGTGGAGATGCTGATTTAAGAGCAAGTGGAGTGCTCTCTTTTTATATATTTATAAACTGAGGGGCAGACGGACAGATAAATAAATCAATAAATAAATAAAGATTGTTGTGTCTCATAGGACCTTCTGGATCCAGGTCGCTGGAAGATGCTAATCCAGCAGTTCAGATACGACAACTACAGATTACACCAGCTGGGGAACAACTCTGTGTTTACTATCACTCTACAAGCAGGACTGTCTGCCATCAAAACCCCGTATCCTTCCAGCAATAGTTTTTATAACTTGTATTACAGTTTCAAATGTGTTTGGTACATTAGTCACAAGTAAATACTAGGGGTGTGAATCTTTGTGCTGACAGTGAATCAGTTCAATCTCCAGGTTAACAATATAACTCAGAATTAAGAGCAGTAAACTGCATTGGCACTTAGATTCAGCAATTCATAATTATAAGATACATAATTATGTTGATATAAAAAATGTATAATAAAATTAACTTTTAATTATTTCTTAGGCAAAAACAATGTTGACTAACAGTGATGCACCCATGCCAGTGCATGGATGACATGGAAACTAAATTAAACTGTCTTTAATATTGGGTACAGAGAAAAAACACTAGTAAGCATGTAAACTATGTATACAGTGTGTGGTTTAATTTTTTTTTTTTTTTTCCCCCCCCCCCCCCCCCCCCCCCCTTTCCAATATTTGGAACTTTGTGTTGCATTAAATCCAGTTAAAGGGAATTAACTTGGCTCTCTTTAGAATAAAACGTTGGTCAGTGCTCTACAAGAACGCGTGTTTAGAAAAGCATATTTTAGTGACGTAATATAATTGATCACAACAATGTGATACTCATGTTACCTGTCCCTGCTGTGTACTAGGGCTCTATAAGTCATTCTCAGCATGGGAGTGGTGAATTGAGTTGGCGGGGTTTAAGAAAAACAAAGCTGTTTTTTTTTTTTTTTCTCTCTCTCTTCTCCTTTCCTTTTCTCTCCTTTTTCTCATCAGTGTTTTAAACTTCATCATAGTGATGATCTAGGCACCTCCTCCTTGATTCACCATATTAACCACGTTAGTTTCGTGTCTAAGCCAATAAAGAGCTAGCAAGTTAAGCACAGGCACACACAGTTGTATGAAAAATTGACCCGACTGGTTGACCAGATTTTAGCGAAGCGGCAATTCTTTTTGAATATCAGGATGTGCAATGACTAGCTAACACTGTAGAGCATTCACATGGGAAACATTGGCCTCTTAATGCTGTTCATGCTCTCTAAATGCACTGCTCGGCATATCCTTTCACATTATTGTTTTAAATGCCACATTTTTTTCAACAAGTTTGCTCATGAAACAGTTTGTAGACTGAGCATTCCATAGCATTGCTGCCCGACTTGGTTCCTTAGGCACAATAATAACGGTGGTAGTGGTTGCCCTTAACTCATCGCTCACAGGCAGTGTTACAAAGAGGACGGAACCTCCAAAAACCCAGATTGCCCTGTATGCAGCAAGTCTCTGAACAAGCTGGCTCAACCCCTCCCCATGGCCCACTGTGCGAACTCCCGTCTGGTGTGTAAAATCTCTGGTGAGGTCATGAACGAGAACAACCCGCCCATGATGCTGCCTAATGGCTATGTTTATGGCTACAATGTGAGTAGAAAACTGTTGGATCCACATCTGTTTCTCTTCTTTCCACTTGTTTTATGAGGACTCTTAAAAAGCACAGTTCATTGACCTCCTTTGTTTTCTTTCTCTCTGCAGTCTCTCTTGTCTATTCGCCAAGACGACAAAGTGGTGTGCCCCAGAACCAAAGAAGTCTTCAACTTCTCCCAGGCTGAGAAGGTCTACATCATGTGATGAGACCTCCAGAGGGTAGTTCTTGGTTCTTTAAGACACCACCCTGGGCTGGACAAAATCCCAGCGTGACACCTAGTCCAAGGGCCTCAGTTTCCCAGTCCAGCCCGTACATCACAAGACTGAATTCAGTTGTTGACATGTCCTCTACTGGCCTGCCGAACCTTCACCGAACGAAAGGTTTAGACACAATTTGAGGTTTTACAGTGCAACTGAATAGGGAAGAAAGTATGTCATTTCAAAAGGTTGATATTTGATATTCTGGCATTTCCTTTACTTGGTTCTTTACAGTTGTGTGATCAGGACGAAAGGACTTGGCTTAATATTATATTCCATCTGAGAGCTTCTGCCTTTTTTGTGTGTTTAAAAACCTGACTATTCATTGGTTTGGATCAAGGGCAGCCATTTCACAACTCTCCTTTTAGGCAGATTGTGATGGGCTCATGATAGGGGTACGTTTCCAATGCCTTGCCCAAGCACCTGTGAAATCTGTTACCACTTAAAATGACTTGATACTGGCACATTTTGACAATTTAGCTCATTGTCCTCGCAGTTACCTGTTAGAAAGTACAGTAGCATAATTTGCAATACTTCTCACGTAATTCTTGGTTGATGTAACTAGGTGTAGAAAGACATCACAATCTGTAGGTAGCTATAGTGAAGGGTTTGATATTAGCCTACAATTTACATTACATGCTGTGTTATCCATATCAGTGACTGGTATCATTGTCATTTGCCGTACATGTGTCTAGGGAAGCAGCGTCTCATGATCATGACCAAAGTCGAACTTGTTGGGTCGGGTGTAGCAGGATCGCATTGTGACCAATGAGTCTTGCGGTTGCTTTGAAAGGAATTCTGTATGTTACCATACAAAAAACAAAAATGGTCATCATCTGTTTTGGCACTCTCCGTGACCTCATGCCAAATTTAGTGGTGGTTTTTTTTTTTTTTTGAGGGGGGATTAAAGATGAATGCATTCATTTACCAAAGCAGTCTGTGTTGTCTGGATCTCAGGTTAGATCACATCCTACACAGTGCATTAATATGGTCTGATTCAGTATGTCTTCATACTCAGCAGGACCATTATAGGTTACTTCCCGTTTCCCTAAAATAGGCTGTCTTCCTATTTCGTGTTGGGCCGTACATGGGTTTGAGATTGATATGTAGTTCTCTTACATAGTCTTAATTCATCCATTTTTAAAAGTGTGCTTCAGATAATCATTTTGTGATCATTTCCAAAATAATAGTTTTTTTTTGTATTGCTCTTCAAGCACACGTTTTCTATTTCGAAGTTCAGAGTTTCTCAGATTTCACAGGAGCAACTGCAGGTGACTGATGGGTATTCTATGAGCACTCGGACCCTATTTTTTTAATGGCACACCATCATTTTTTTTCCTCTTTGTATTAGCAAGTTGCTTCCAAATGTGCTATTTTATTGTAAGTGTGGAAAGGCTACTTAGATACCGCTCCTGCATGTGTATATTCTTAGGGTAGTTGGGTTGTTAATGTTTAGTCGGCAATAAAATCTATTTGATTAAATGCTGTCTGTGTCTTTGATGGCACCTGTAGAAATACAGTTCATTTAATAATAATAATATATTATTATTAAGAACAACAACAACGACAACAACAACAACAAATTGGCTCAGATTGGGTATATGGTTTGAGTGGGAATGGGGCGTAATGAATAGGACAAAAAATTTTCAAATATTCTATGTCAAAAGGGTAAACTCATATTCATGTTTATGATATGTAAAGTGAGACTTCAAGCCTGTTTTGTTGTTGATCCGTATGGGTTAAAGATAATGCAAATTAGAAATCCAGTATCTCAGATTATTACAGTGCTTCATGAGATCAAACAGAAAAAGCTCCATTGTCTGACAAGCTCAGCTTGTGCCTTCTGAGATGTTATTGAAGCCCTGGTTGCTTTGCTAGTGGCCTTCAGCTTGTCTGTATTGCTAGGTCTGTTGTTCCTTATCTTCCTCCTGACAATATGCTGTAGATTCTCTAAAGGATTCAGATCCAGAAGGCCACTTATCCTTCTAGGTTGCAGGGGGTGCTATAGCCTATCCCTGCACTCATTGGGACGAAGGCATGAAAACACCCAGAACAGGCTGCCAGCCAATCACAGGGTAGCAAAAAATGCTAAATTTACTTACTGGACCTCTAAACTCGAATCCATTTCCCCCCTCTTAGCCCAGATGAGACACTTCTGATGCTATCTCTGCTTTGGGAGTGGCTTGATATTAGGAATACAGCAGTGCAGGAGCCTATCCCAGTGCTCTTTGAGTGAAGCACACCAGCCAGGCCTCCGGGCTGTTGTAGTTCTCTGAGATTTGGTACACATACTTCAGGATTTATATTTTCAAAAGACATGTGGTCATCAAAAAATACATATTTCTACGTCTATGCATTAGTATACATTTTATTGCATGGTGCAATCATCTGACCAAACTGAGCTCCTTTGTTTTCCCCCCTTTTGAGAAACGGAAGCTGATCACATGCCTTCCTGATACAGTCTGTGCTTCTTTATCACATTACAACACATCATGAGGCCTAGGCTCTGAATCACTGTCTCTGTGTCTGTGTGTGAAGAATTCAAAATAGAAATAAAACCAGATTATAACATGACAATAGATTACTGGTGCTATATGACAATTTACTGATATATACAACACAGTCTGAGTGGTCTGATTGCCATTTACACAGCTTTTGTTTGCTCCAGATCGGCTGATTGATTTTTAATTTATATATATATATATATATAAGTTCTGAGAAAACAGAACTGTCAGCAGAGACTGTAGAGCAGGTATTGATTGGGTGGTGGATTATCCTCAGTACTGCAGTGACACTCTGGTGGTAGAAAAATACCCAGCCAAAACCCACCTGTGACCACACAGACTAGAGGATGATCAACACAAACTGTGCAGCTGATAAGATGCCATCTCCTTCTGCCTATTAGGTGGATCAACAAACTGGGAGGGTCTAATAGAATGGACTCCATCATGAGACAGGCGAAAGTTTTACGCTCAGCCATGCAAGTGATGTAAGCAAGGATGGGACTCATCACTGGACCTGACTGACCCAACAGCCACGAATGCGGTCATGTAGCGAGCACTGATTCCCTCTTGTAGTCACCCTGTTAGCACCAGCACCATTGGCAGATGGCTGCACGACGCATACCTGTAAAGATACAACCGTTACGACGACGTCATCAAAGACGTTGGTGTCGTGTCAGACTGTCGTCGAGCGACTGTGGGAATGGCAGCTGGTCATCAGTGATAAGTCCCGCTTTAGTCTTGATGGAGATGCATGGTTTGTTGTCACGCATCACACGTCCAGAAGGCTTGCTGACACTCCACCTCCACCCCTACCGCCCCAGCTGCAGGAACTGTGTAAGAATATTCAAGATGCATGGTATGGATTATCACAGGACACCATTGGGAACCTCTACACCTCCGTTAGCAAACATAGAGGCCTGGCGCCATACTGAGAGACACTGCTTCTGTATGTGTAGCTCAACCAATATTCCCCATATCAGGCTACATTTATCAGCATTTATTGTTCCTGGTAAACTTTATCTGGTATCTAATTTATCTGGTCAGGTATCTTAATGTACTGGACGTAGCCCTTAACTGTAAGTGTCCTATAGTGGGTTGTTTTAATCAGATATTTGCTTTACGTTTGCATTGAATCCAAACTGGATGACATGACTGAGATCTTCAAGACTGTCATATTGGATCCCTTTCTAGTTTTTGTGGAAATCAAGTCAGTTTCTGTCGTTTTCACATTTTTCCGCTAAGCAGTCCTGTCAGTCAAGCTGTTCGTTGGTTCTTTTTTTGCTGGGCGGTCAAGACAGCACACTATCAGCCTTTGCAAGCCTCGTATTTGGCTGGTGCAAACATGGACCTGGGGGGATTATAACGGCAGGAGTGCTTTGCACACCGCAGTGAAGAACAAAGCCCCACAAATAGTGGCCAAACTGCTGCAGGACGGTGTTGTCCCTCTGATGAGCTGCACACAAAGACATACTGGTCACTTCTGGCAACCTTTGGCATGGCTTGTTCTTTCACATTTGGGCAGATCTTCAGTATGAGGAACAGGCAGTCTTGAACGAGTCTAGAATGAATAACCAGTCCACCATCTTAAAACTTTTACACTTGGCAAGCAGGTCAAGACTGAAAACAGCTACACATTCTCCCACCCCCTCATTTCAGATGCTCCACCTGAGAGGTTCTGGACTCAAATGCTTCACAAATAAATGATAACACAATCAGTAAGTACATTTTATTTTTATTTATTCCAAAACGAAAGGACCTGAAACTGAAATCCAGTTTAATCAGGAAAAGCATTTTATACATTTTGTGATTTGGTCATTAGTCCGAGGCAATGTCGATCAGAATTCTGCTCATGCAGAATGTCTAGGCTCATACGCCAAGCTAACATGATGATGTTATCTTGAACAGATTTTGGTCACTTTTGCTTTCACAGTTTTAACCATGTGTGGTCCAGTAAGAGAGAGCACTGAATGTCTGTCTGTTCTAGTAGACATAGCTGGCAGTGTAGAGCGACTGTGTGGCAGCCTTGTCAGCCTGGCCTGTGGGTTTGTACTCGCCTTTAGATGCCAGACTGTTAATCTGTGGGTGGGAACAAACAAAAGGGTTACCACTGTGCCAGGTCTGCATCTGCTGCTTCATACAGCATTTCCCCCCCCTGTAAGTCTCTTTTCCCCTTCCCCATGCCCCACCCTGTCTGTGTGATCTTAATTGGGAGCAAGGACAGATAAGATCCCTTACAATGTAGCTGTTCACATACTTCACACACAAAAACTGACAGGTCATCTCGTCCCAGCAATTGAAATATCTCACACCTGACTGTGTTTATATGACCATAAAGTAGATGGTCCTGAGTCACTGCTCACCTTAGCACGAGTGCAGAAGGCCTCCTGTGCAGCCTTTTTGTTTTCCGCCTTTCCCTTCCAAGCCGCGAGGGCTGAAGCCTGGAGAGCACGGCCGTAGGAGAAGGTCAGCTTCCAAGGTGTGTGCAGTGGAGTTTGATTGATGGCGTTCAGGTTGAGGGAAGCCTCCTCCTCACTCTGACCTCCCGACAGGAAGCAGATGCCTGAAACAGAAAAATGACGAGAGGTGTACCATGATAAAAAAAACAAATCCATTATACACCAAGAGCCTTATTTGCAGAAAGCCGCCTGTTACCTGGTACAGCAGCGGGTACGGTACGTCGGAGGGCGCTGACGGTTGCCATGGCAACCTCCTGTGGGGTGTACTTTTTAGGGCAGGAGTGTCCAGCTGTCACCATGTTGGGCTTGAGCAGAGTGCCCTCTAAATACACGTGGTGGTCAGACAAGGCTTTGTACACAGCGGCGAGGACCTGGAGAAACGGGGAAGAGAGGTTTTAATAGCATCAGGTTCCAAGCCTGTAAGGTGCGTTATATAATCCCATCTCCTTTTTGGAAAAGCCTTTTACAGAATCATCTTGGAGCAAGCTCACCTTCTCCGTAACATACTGGCAGCGCTGCAGGTCATGATCTCCATCTGGAAGGATCTCAGGCTCAACAATAGGCACCAAGCCATTCTAAGGGAACAAAGAGAAAGATATTGAAAGAGGGAGCATTTTATTAAAAAGGTACACCAAAATGCCCTCTGAAACGGATTTCGTGGTTTTAAAGGGTTTCATTTTAGAGGCACTGAGGTCTCTATAGTGAAAACCTCTCCAGGAAGGTTCATTTGTCCATTCTATCACACATCAACACCACCTGGGAGTATACATGCCAGCACATGATGATGTTAGCCATCCTCTTTAACAGAATGACAATGCAGTATTGATGAGCACTGCAGACAATAAGTATTGCTCAACTCTTTCATGTGACCATATTCACCACATTCAGACAACAGATATGTGGTTAAGACACACAGGGAGGGAACTGTACGATTAGTCAGCAGCTACAGGAAAGTATCTTTGCCGGCCCATTTGCCCTTGGTGGATGGAGGACATGCTTCTAATTTTTGCTCCCCTTTCCCACTGCTGCTGGCCGGCTAATTACCCAGTTCGGTGTTTAACGCGATTAGCAAGCGGATGTTGTTGTAAATAAGGTGAACAGATGCCAGACGAGCAGCGCTTTTACCACAGCACAGGAAAAAGGCCAGGTTGTGCTCTGGGACGTACCTGTTGGCAGATGCTGGCATATCTGGCGAGTACGTTGGCGTTTTCAGCAATGGCAAGAGCTGAGGGGCAGCCGTCAGAGATCTTCAGCACGCAGCGCCACTTTGCAAAGTCACAGCCGTCCTTCTTGTACTGAGCACAACGTTCGGATAGACCATCCAGTCCTGAGGGACACAGACAGAAGAGCATGTTGATTGAGTTTTTAGGGTTTGAGTGTGCATGTGAACAGGGAGAATATAGGAATTTGGCAGGAAGGAATACTCAAGGTTAGCAATTTTGGAAGTTTGGGAAAGTTCACATCTCTTAATCCCCTAATCTAAATCCTTTTCCTGAATTTCTTTAGCAGCCCTGAATAAAGGGCTGGCTAGTCTGACTTATCGCCTGTTGTCATGCATCAATGCCCATAAGGCCCAGAATCCTGAGGCACAGAACGTTGTGATAAAGTCCTCAGCATGCATCATGTTAGATTTACCCTGCGTTGTTGTCTCTCCATCTGTTCCATTCAGTCCTGCTGTGCCTTTGTCCACCTAGTGATACAAGAGCACACTGTCAGTTGATGCAGAATACACAGCAGGACCTTTCTAGACAGATGCTACTTGTTTAGACAAAGGGTGATAATCGGCAGTCCCTACAACATGGCTAGAACATGCTTAACGTGTGAAATGCTGACTTTAAAGAGGAGCTCCACCAATTTGTCAGGATTTCTACAGATTTTCCTGGCTGAGATGTGTACAAAGTCATTCAGAGTGGTTTGAGCTAAAATGCTTCATTCTAAATATATAAGCTGAGTCAGAACTCCTCACAGCGGTGGTGATCCCACCACTAGGCATCTGAAGAGTTTAAAACCTCTCCCACACAGATCCCACATGGAGAGATATTACAGGAAGTGGTAGGACATACACTACACCTGCGTGGGACACACCATTTTATTATAGTTCTGTGATAAAGATTCGGTCTAAAATGTACTTTGCTCAACAGCTGGGCCGTTGTAAAGAAATCAAGGTCCAATTTTTTTTGCAATAAACCGATTTGCATCGAAACCAATTTATCAAACGACTTTTACATCCCAAATTATGAAAATATGGTGAAATTTCCCTTCAAATATTATTAGAACAAAAAGGAGCAGAAACAAATTGGGTCTTGAAAACTGGTCCGACCTGTTACGAAGGAAGCACAAAAACAAGGTGATGGTAACATGGAGGGAGAAAACGAGCGTATAAACCAGGTCATTATGTAATGTCTCATAGTGCACTTTGACCCACTGACCAAGCAACTGTTCATAAAGTGTACTTCCAAATGTGATCACGCAGGTACGTAACAGCGTTTTATTATAGTCACGGTCTTCCGGAAACTCTATGACGATGCTTTGGATGGGATAGTTGCATAAATACAGCAAGTGATTTTGCCCACATCCCACACCAGCCTTTTCCTCCCTAGGCAACATTACCTTTATGCCCACAACAATGCCCTTCTCCTTGATCAGCTGGGGGAAGAGGACACCCTTGTCTGATTTCTGATACAGCGTCTCGTGGAAGAAAATGACTCCTCCCACGTTCTCAGAAATGGACGGATCAACAGAGAACAAGAGGTCACGGAAGAAGCGGCGGTTCTCCTCAGTGTTCTCTACGTTGATCTTCTGCAGGCGCTTGGCCATGGTGCCTGAAAGGAGAATTATATGCTAGATTATTAAAAGGCAGAAATCAATGAAATGGCCTGCTTTGCCATCCTACAGTCAAACCAATGCACACATAAGACCCGTAATCAAAGTACCAGCAGTCCCAAAGGGGTTGGCATACTGTCTGGTAACACCATCACCGCATATGGGGAGCAAATTTAGGAAAAGGATGTCGTGCCATGTGAAGGAGAAGGCTTTAAGACAGTGGCTGTTTTGCTGGAATCCGGATCATGCCGTAACCATCTGCCACTGTGACTTTTAGCCCTCGGAGCAAATAATGATTAACCAAGCTTCACATTCTCACCTGTGGACTCATCTGCAGCCAGGATACCCTTTCCAGTGGCCACAATCCGCTGGGCGTTAGTGGCCAGCTCCTTCTTCTGCTCCGGAGAAAGTGATGGGTACTGGTGGGTCATCCTGAAAAGAGAACGAGAGGAGACACCTCAGAATGAGCAGAGCCAAGTTGTGTATAGTTCCTGGTGTACTGAAATGCTGTGCTGTCATGCACGTTGAGCAAATATTTGGCCTGAGCAGGCACAGTTGAACTTCAGTCAAGGAGGCAGATAGAGCCACTTGCTCCACCCACTGACCAAACTTCTCCACAGCTCTCCTCTTTAAGAAGAAGGCAAGGCTGATCAGTGATCAGTTTCTACTAGTGTCTACAGAGGGAGACGGATTTCGAAACACAGCCTACGTGTGCTACGTTGGCCTATGCTCAGGGAAGGACTCTGCACAAACCAATCCAATCACTTTTCCAACAAGAGACCACGACCATCTTACAGCTTCCTATTTGGATTATTCCGTTCCACCTTAAAAGTTGCAGCAGTTACGTTCCGACGCCTGACCATTTAAGGTGGAACTTGGTTATTTTGCGCAAACAGTGGCCTTTACGCATGAGCAGGAACGCTTCAAACACAGACCTGTAGAACTACCGGCTGCATTCAATCCTGTCAGCCCATTCTTAAATGACTCAAAATCAGGATTAGGCTGTTTTACAGCTTCCTATTCCAATCGTCCCATTCCGCCTTAAATGGTGCAGCAGTTACGCGCAAGGCGCATGAGCATTTAAGGTGGAGCTGGAAAACTCGAACATGATTTGGTTGTTTTAAGCATGAAAAAAGTTGGAACACTTTAAATGCAAGTCTGTGTAACTGTTGATTGGGGTTTATGTCCATGCACATCAGATCATTCAGCTTGCTCAAACGACTGCAATACAGGATTAGGCTACTGGAAGTTCGTAAACACCCTTACTTGCTCGCTGGTCAGTTTGCACCACAGGCGACGAAGCAGGCGGTTGCTCTCTTGCAGTAGCCACAGGTCAGGCTGCACCGAGTAACCGGAGCTATCTCCTATTTATCCGCCCCAGAGGTGGAGGCTGGGCGGAACGGGCGTGGGCTGTGAGCCCCCAGACCATTGGCTAGTAAAGGGGGAAAGGGGCGTGTCAGCAGCAGGCCAGGCCTGAAGTTGGAGCTGAAATATGTCTGAGCTTTCCTATTTTTCTTATCTGCAATTGTGCACGAGGCTACAGTTTTCCGTTCCACCTTAAACGCTACAGCGGTGGCATGGAATTGCTGCACTATTTAAGGTGGAACGAAGAAATCGAATAAGAAGAAGGTGGAGGAAAAGCTAGCGCTCCATTAGTTTTGCCGATTCCGTTCATGGCACATAAGCCCACATACTGCATGGCTGAAGGATATGCTGTTCTTGTGGTGGATGTGAGGCAGCACGTAGACACGACGCCGTTTTAAAGAGAAGGTTCAGTGAAGAATCAGATCTGCCCAGTTTTAACTTCACCCCAAATATAGACATGTGTGTTTTCCAAGATGTGCTTCTTTAGTTTGGATTGGAGCTGTAATGAAGGTAAATAGTGACTGTCATCTATGTCCGCCAATTTCTGTTTTGGTTACATAGGTTTCTATTAAGACACCAAATATGTCTGGACTGAACACGTACACTTGGGGTAAATGGGGAAACATTTCTGTGAGTTAAAGGCCCCATAGAAAGCACTTACACAGCATTTTAAAGCGGCTCTGATATATACTATATATGTTGAGGCAGAAAGTGCCCAGATGCAGTTTTACATCCTATGAGTTGTCCTAGAAATGGGCTGTTTTCCTTTTTTTTGGTGACCTCATTAATAATCTGGCTGGTTTACAGCGAGACGTTGAAATGATTACACACAAGCAACATGTAGAAACAGACTAAATAAAATGAGCCTTGGTGTAAATGAACTAGATCGTCATTCTGTTGTGTGGAGCTCACTAGTAGCTAACGTTAATTATAGTAGCTACTCGCTTTTCATCTGGACTTCAACACCCGGTATATTAAAGTTGTTCCTCAGTATGAAACTCTCAGTTTAAGATGGTCTGCTTCAACCAGCAAACACTGATACTCACACAGCATGGCTGCTACTTATAGGCTACTGTTGGAGTTGCTCTTCAGGAACGCTGGGCAAAGCTGCTCCATGTTGTCCAAGTATTTGAGAAACTGTCTGGAGTGAAATGTGCAAAGCTAACTATCCTCTCTGAATTAAAGCTGTCCAGGATCTTTATAAAGATGTGGAAGCTGAAGTTAGGCTTACTATTTGCCAAATCCCTTTGCTAAATGTCCATTCCACCTTAAATGGTGCCACTTTTACATTGTATTTAATGTGGAACAGAACATTGGATTAAAAAGCTGAAGAATAGAAAGAACAGTAACTATTCCCATTCACAGTTTGAAAACGCCTTCACAGACAGGAGCAGTAGACCGCCGTTTTCATTGCTGTTGCTCTGTTACTGTGTGTAGATTTTGGAGGTGTAAATATTAATAAAGATTAAGATTATTTTGGAATCGGCCCGTTTTATTGTCCATTTTTGCAAATGCTGTGTTTGTTTTTGAAGGAGGAACAGCAGTGTTTGAGGTTCACAGTACGTGCTTTCTACAGATTTCCATTCTGGCGCACCTTTAAGGAGGAAGTAAGAACCACAACAAGGTTACCATTCAGGTTTTCTTTGTTTCTGCATTGCTGTGCACTCTCTGTCTCTCCCCCTCTCTCTCTCTCTGGGTCAAGATATGGTGTCATTTGTAGCCATGTTAAGCAATAGACATGTGATAAATTAACGTTTTAATAATGACTATGCAGCACAACAGCTATTCCCTAAGTCAACAGCTTGCTGTGAGGAGATCCTCCCGATAAGGATGTGGTATGATGAAAAGCTGTTTGTTATTAAATCCTGATTTGCACACAGTGTGCTCTGAGTCATCTGGATGAGCTCTAATGGGTTAAACATTCATGCTCTCTGCAGTGCAGGTCACCAGAAAAAAGAGCTAGGTGTGTATAGATTAGGGTGGAGTGGTGGGTGTAGAATTGCGTAGTAGCTGATGTGATCATATCAGCAGACAAGAGAAGATCAGCAGAACTGATGAATGGGTTTGGGGGCTGTGGGATAAGCAAACAAAGAAATACGTGATGATGACGATGTAGAAAGATCCCACTGCCTGCATGAAGGCAGTTACCCCAGTGGTAAAAGAAAGATGAGGTCTTTCACAATTTGGACTGTGGACTTTGGGCCAATGGTCTGAAAAACACGCTGGGACAGAGTTCAAATGACTCTTGTTCATGCATAGAACATAATGCTGCAGAGAGACCAACCAGCAAACTCTAAGCAGTGATTACGCACATATGCAGTGCTGTTTTGAACTTGAGCACGGCTGTTCCACACGTAACGCACTAAGTATGTTTTAACAGCATGCCAAAAACATCCCGTTAGTTTAAGCGGTTTATCATTTTACATTAAGTCATTTAACCAAACAGATACTAGTTACATATTTACCCATGTAGTTATAGTAGTTTGAAAGGCACAAGTTGTAAACCAATTAAAAGAGCTGTTGTGTCTTAGGAATAATTAATTAGGTCAAAAGCATGGCACTATTTTTGGCACACTTGAAGAATACCATAAATGAAACCAAAGGAATGGGTGGCACTGCTCCTTGATATTGCTTTTTGATTTCAGGAACGCTATTGTTGTCCATTTAACGTTTGAGTGGGGTATATATAAGGTAACGCACAGGTAAACTACACTCATCATCAAAAGAATAGCTGCACCCCGGAGGAAGTGTGGGATTGCAGTGCTGTTGGGAAGGAAGATAAAGGTGACCAGGAACAATACATGATGATACATATAGACTGATATGGTTAATATTCACTGAGCTACACATACAGAAGTAGTGTCTCTCGGTATGGCGTCAGCCTTGCATGTTTGCTAACCCGACATGCCAGAGCATGGAGTTGTACAGGTTCCTGATGGTGTCCTGTGATAATCCATCCCTGATAATGATAATGATAATCCATGCAGCTTGAATATTCTCACACAGTTCCTGCACATGTTGTGGTAGGGGTGGAGGTGGAGAGACACCAGGCCTTCTGGACGCATGACAAAAACTCTTGGTGCTGACCACGGCGCCTCCACACATGGATTCGTTGGTCCTCTTCACCAAACAACAGCATTCCTGTCAGTAGATTCCTTCTGGGTGCAGCTATTTGTGCAACTGTTTTACTGAAGATGAGTGTAACTTGTCACCCATAAACATGGGAAAACCCAGGAGCGCTCAACTCAAATAGACGAGAGTATGGCTACAAAAAAGTCTCACAAATGACTAGTAAACACAAACAGCCAGTAAAGAAGTTTTACAAGCGTGGAACGTTTGAAAATTGGCCAGGAGGGGACGTATATTGCCGCACGGGTAGGAGGATGGCAAACAGAAGCCCAGAGATCATGGTTTAAAGTTAAGTTGGATTCTGGGGTTTCACTGCTTCAAAACACTAAGACGCCACCTCCATAACCAGGAGCATTTTAGGATTTTGGATGAGCTCCACGACATGAATCCCAGCACCTGGACTTTGCTAAGCAGCACTGGACTTCCAAACGGTCTTCATGTGTTGTGGGCAGATGAGACAAGAAATTTCTAGTCATGCACCCGATCGTTGTTTCAGAGAGGGACAGAGGGCCGTAAAATATGGAGGTGGTTCTTTGATGCTTGGTTGTTTTGCTGCCAGTGGTCCAGGAGCTCTTCTTAAGGTCAAGGTGTAGTAGATTCCATTCATGGATTCTATTCCATACCAGAACGTTTTAGCTGAAAATCCAGATGCCTCTGCCAGAAGACTGAAACTGGGCAGTGTCTTCCAGCAACACAATGACCTGGAGCACGTGTCAAAATCAACAAAGACACGGTCGCCGCAGGGAAAAATAAAGCATTGCAATAAGCCTATCTGTCTCCAGACCTGACCAACATGAAAATCTGTGGTCTCAACTGAAGTTGAGAGAAAAATAGAGAAAACCCAAGGCCCAAGAGAGTTGGAAATGTTCCACATGGTAGAGTAGTTCAAGATCCCTCCACAAGTGTTCTCCAACCTTTCCAACACTCTATATATAACTATGTATCTCTCTCTGTACATTTTTTAAAAATACAAAATTAGCTAATAAGCCTGTTACATTTAGGATTAGTAGTTTAAAGTAGTTTAAAATGCATATTTACTACTTTTTGAATTTGCTTAGTTTAAATGATACAAACCAATACAGGTATTAGGATATACCAGATTTAATGACTAGATTTTAAGTAGTTGTTTAGAAAACAGTGTTTAAAGTACTTAAGTTTACTTAAATTGTACTTAAAACTGTGTAAAAATACAGAATGTAAACTACTTACATTTTTTGTGCAGACGCAGAAGCTATATGTTATTATTTATTAACTGACTGCAGTGTAAGTAATTCAAAAATACAGTACTTGATCTACTTAAAATTCTTATTAATATTCTTATTAATTTTATGTACCCATGGTGCAACTTCGATTTCAGAAAGGTTGTGATATATGTAAATAAAATGTAAATAAAAATAGAATGCAATAATGTGCAAATCATCTAAATAAAATATTTAATTGAAAATAGTACACATACCACATACCATAATAAACTGGTAATGACCGGACAGCACGTATAAAACATGGCTGGGTATAAAAAGGCCATCCCTTAAAGGTGGAGCCTTTCAGAAGTAAAGTTTGACAAATCTGTGAAAACTATACAGATAAATAAGACAGCGATTCAGTAATAATGTTACTCTATATCATAATACCGTATTAATAAAGGATTATAGAGGATTATATTATCTTATATTATTAAATTATATTATATTATATTATATTATATTATATTATATTATATTATATTATATTATATTATATTATATTATATTATATTATTATATATCTATATAGGATCTTATTATAGTACATAATACTGGTAAAAGATTCAGAGAATCCAGGAACAATCTTGTATGCAAGAGACAAAGCTGAAAACCAATACTGCACTGCAGCACTGCATTACACACCTCCCAAAACCATTATTCATAGTACGATGGTGCTCTACAAATACAAATTAAAACTCTACCCTGCAAAGCAGAAACCAGACAAACAGATCCAGAAACGTCTCCACGTTCGTTTAAGACAAAGTGAAAAAATCAAAACCTTCTTTTTCTCTTTGGAAATCACAAACTCCGCATCTTCAGGGCTAAAGAGAAGAGGGACCATCTGGCTTCCTGTCAGCGGACAGTTCAAAAGCCAGCATTCATGATGACATGGGAGTGTATTAATGGACATGGCATGGCACATCTGTGAAGGCACCTTTATTGATAAATGATATATGCAGATTTTAGAACAACATATGCTGCCACACAGATGACATCTTTTTCTGGGTGGAATTTATTTATTTCAGCAAGACGATTCTGAACCACATTCTGCACGTATTACAGCAGCATGGCCCTGCAGTACAAGAGTCCAGGTGCTAAACGGGCCTGCCTGCATTCCAGACCTGTCACTCAAAACATCAGCAATCAATCTCTTCAATTACCAAATGCTTAACGGGCGTTCTTTAAGGCTGTACTGGGACAAGTATTGGCATTTGACAGCCCACAACAATTGTTGGTCACCATCCACTAGTACTCCACCGTGCAGCTCCCTTAAATATGCATACCAAACCAGGCCTACAGTTAGGCAGAGCTAAAGGTGTTGTAGGCTACACTATACAGCATTTCACACATCTTTATCAGGAGGACCTGAAGCCTAGTCATTTAGTCATATTACACTCGTCATTTAAATAATAACCCAGAAGGAACCAACCAACAGGAATGAAACTTGGTGGGTAAGTTTGACATTGTGAGACATGCTAATAATTTAAGTTTCACACGCAGTCGTGAATGTGATGTGAGCAAGGACAGCCTTATCACTGTACCTGACTGACCCAGCAGCCACGATTGCAGACATTCAGCGAGCGGTGATGCCCTGCCCGAGTTGTCCCGTTTGTGCCAGCGCCATGAGCAGACGGCTGGATGACGCATGACTACATACACACAGACCATTATGTCACCATGTCAGCGTCGCCAAAGACTGCAATGGTGTTGTGCCAGACTCTCACGGAGTGACCCAGAATGGCAGTGGGTCAAGTTCAGTGACGAGTCCCGCTTTTGTCTTGATGGAGGCAACCAACCAATTTGTAATGGGAGGCACCGTGGTCACTCAACCGGAAGGCCTGGTGTCACTCCACCTGCACCGCACACAATGTGCAGGAGCTGTGTGGGAATATTCAAGCTGCATGAGATGGATTATCACAGTACACAATTAGGAACCTCTAAAACGCCATGCCAAGACATCTGGCATGCTGCATTAGCAAACATAGCAGCCCAATGCAATTCCGAGAGTCTCTACTTCTGTATGTGTAGCTTAATAAATATTACCCATATCAGTCTAAATGAATCATCATTTATTGTTCCTGTTAGCCTTTATTTTTTTCTTTCCAATAGCACTGCAATCCCAAAACTCCTCCTGGGCAGTATTATTGTTTTGATGATGAGTGTATGATGAGTGTCCTAGGCCACACACCCAAACTGTGAGTCCCTGTCACTTATAAAGCTACTTCATGCTTACTACTTCACCTACACTAGTCACCTCCCACTCATTCTGTCCCTCAGCCTTCATTTTGTTATTTTTACATTTTGAACAGTGTATCACCTTTTCTAGCTTTAACTGTACAGAATGTAAATGTTGTTCTCCTACAATTTACTGTAAATACTTTTTCCATCTCAATTAGCTTTGGGGATAATATTTTAATAACTAATTAAGCTATTATTTTAAACTGGTTTTAAACAGTTTCAAACACATTTATTTATTTTATTATATTGCAATTGGTTTTTAAGGAGTCCCTGAGGAGTGCCTGTATTACTAGCCTGTAAAACTCTTTATCAGAAAAACTATTTGTAGTTTTTCTGACTGTGTAGTCTGATCAGGAATTCTTGTATACAGCTATTTGATAAACTTTTCTGGAAATTTCTCTCATTTTTTCATTACGAATAGGGTGGAAAAGTACCCCATCTACTGTACGCTTTCTTGATCGTTTTCTTTTCTTGCACCATTTCACATGGGCTCTTAGATCATCAAGCACAAAATTAACATTTGTCTGTTTTTTGCCATCCCATTTCTGTCATACAGTCCCATTCATTTTCACCCCCATTCAACCCCTACTGTTTCCTACAGGCACCATACAGCATTTACTTACACAGGGCAGAACCCCAGGCTCACAGACAATGCCCCGCACTACTCATCTCTCCTTCTCCTCATACACCCCCATTCATTTTAAGCAACACCTTAGCGAGCTTAAGCTGCGCCACCTTTCTGTATGTTCTTCAGCTCAGGCACTTTTCTAGGTCTCGTTGAAATGTGGTCCTACCAACACTGGGGGGCGCTGGTGAGCTCGGAGGCCGCGCTGTAGGAGGTCGGTTCCGTTTCCGAGCGGTAGCTTTAGCCTGGCTCCGCTTAAATGGTTCTCAACATCAACATTTAGAAAAATTTATAAGTTAAACACACTGAAGCAAGGTTGGTACACATAACAGAACACTTTACCTACCGCTCCGTCAGGTTTGTTTTAGAGGCCGGTTTGTATTGAAGCTGTTTTTATAGCCGGACTAGTCGTTTCATTCGCTGTTATTATGCTAGCCAGTGTTAGCACGATAGCTAGCCGCATAGCAGCAGCTATCTTAAGGAGCGAGCTAGCCGACTTTAATATAATTGGGATATAAAACAGTTGTGACATTTAGTTAATAATGAGCTGTGTAATTTGTGCTGTTAGGTTTTCGAAATTGACGTCTAGCTACGACATTTAGGTTGGCTTCTTATTCACCAGCTTCTTGTTCAAATTTATCCGTTCCACCTTAAATGGTGCAAAAGGTAACGCCAGAATAAAGAGCTCTAACGTAACTGCTTCATCATTTAAGGTGGGACGGGGAAATTCTTAACAAGAAGCTGGCGAATAGGAAGCCAGCATCAGCCTCGTGTCATAACATAGGCTGTGTGTTAAGGTGGGTTCAGCTGACATTTCAATGAAGCTCCATTAAATAATGTTTTCTTATTTTATCTCTTACAATATTTCAGAGTCATGTCGGCTCAGAAGCGCCCCAGTGAGTCCAGCGGTTCAGGCCCCGCTGAGAAGCGCCGTGAGAGGGATGGAGGAGAGGAAGGAGAGGGGCAGAGTACAGGGGCAGCAGCCAGCACCGCTGTGGAGACTGTCATCAAACTGGGATCCGTCGCTAACTCGGTGAGTCCTGGGTTTGACTGTGTTTCTGTACATCAGTTTTAGGTAGAGAGCTGACACAGGTGTTAAGTTGTGCACCTATTGCTGACACAGGTGCTAAGTTGTGCCCACACAGCTTGTATAACGTACATAGCAAAGCATCACAGATAGAATGAGACACATGTGTCACCATATGTGATGCAATCAGCTAGATCAATGAAAAGACCCCGTGGAGCATTTGCACTGCATCAGTTGGAGTGACTGAGCTCTATCCAGTACCTTTGGGATGTGCTGGAGTGGTGCTGATGGTCCAGTGTTAATAGACTGTAGTAGACCATACCATGTCCATCCACACCCACTTTAGGGTCCATTTATATATTATAGCTATTAAAATGTATCTTATAAATTTAACATGAAATTCATAATTAATTGATCATAATTGATGATTGATTTTGCAGGCAGTATCATGCTCATATTAGGAGCGCTAGGTCTAACTTAGTGTTTTCTATGACCATAATGAATAGTGTTTTGGATGGTTGCAGCTATCATGTTTTGAGGTGAAATTGAAGATGTGTTTTTGTCCTGTCTAAAAGGGGAAAAAAAATTATATACAACACATATATACACATAAATACATAGAGGAAATAAGTATTTGATCACATACTGACTTTAAAAGTTTAAATACAAAATAAATGAAAAGTCTCAATTTTATGCCAGCTTTATTTTAACGGTGACACATAGAATATCATACATACATGACATAAATTGCATACATACATACATTTGAAATTTCATTGAGGAAATAAGTATTTGATCCCCCACTGACTTTAAAAGTTGTAATACAAAACAATAAATTAAACATCTCAGTTTTATGCCATGCAGATCATCTCCAAATCCCTAAGGTTTTTAGGCATGCATTTGGAAACGTGAAGCTTTAGCTCTCTCCATAGATTTACTATGAGCTTGAGGTCAGGAGACTGGCTAGGACATTCCATGAACTTGATATGTTTCTTATGGAGCCACTCCTTTGTTTCCTTGGCTGTATGTTTTGGGTCGTTGTCGTGCTGGAAGACCCATCCACTACCCATTTTCAGTGCCTCTGAGTTGAGGAACCTGGCATGCACTGCAGGATTTTACTTCTCAGTGTATTACCAATGGTTTATTTGGAGACTGTGGTTCCAGCTGCCTTGAGATCATTAACCAGCTCCTCCCGTGTAGTTCTTGACTGATTTTTAGCCTTTCTCATGATCAATGAGACTTCACAAAGTGATATCTTGAATGGAGCTCCAGGCCTAGGTCGATTGACAGTAATGTTGTACTTCTTCCACTTCCGAATAATCGCACCAATAGTTGTCACCTTCTCATCCTGCTTCTTACTCATGGCTTTGTAGCCCATTCCAGCCTTGTATAGGTCAACAGTTTTCCCTGACATCTTTAGACAGCTCTTTAGTCTTGCCCATGGTGGAGATGTTGGAGTGTCTGTTGGCAGGTGGCCTTTTATACAGGTGACAATATGGGACAGGTGTCTCTCATGCAGGTAATGACTTTACTGAGAATAGGGTGTATCAGTGGTCTGTGGGAGTCAACATTAGTCATGGTTTTTAGGGGATCAAATACTTATTTCCCTCAATAAAATGCGAATTATTTTTTATTTAAATAATATTGAATTGCTAGATTTCATTTTTGATATTCCATCTCTCACTGTTAATATATATGTATGTATGTATGTATGTATGTATATGTATGTCAGCTTTAGTCTGTTGGCCAGATTTTGATGACATGAATGTTGGTGGCATTCACAGTACAACAGAGATGCTGAATTGGGAGTGACATGGTAGTGTGTAGTGCAAGCAGAGTTACAAAATCTTCACATACCTCTATTTCCATCCAGCTGCTGGATCAAGTTCAAATGAATAACAGCAGTGTCAAAGAATTGTGTGATTTGGGCTGGTTTTTATCAGCTCTGTACAAGAAAATAACTCACTTTTGCATGTTTTAGGAAAACACTTTTGAGATGTGTCTAGTGATACTGTGCAGTTTTTCGCTGCTCATTTGTTCAAATTAATGACTGTGTTGTATGTCTTCAAAGTACAAAGACACAACATATTCAGGAAATGTTGGGTGAACGCATTCCATGTCCATTTTCCTTCTGACATAATTTAGGTTAGTTTTAGTTTCTCAATTAGTCTTTTGGAATTTACTGCTTCTGGTGTGTTTTTTATTGCTGACAATATTTAATTAGTGAATATGTTTCCACTGCAATACATTATATTTTATGTTTAAATAAAATTACCCACCTCAAACATTTTTTTTTGTTGTGTTTGCTGTTTTCACGATCAGTAAGTTGTAAAAAGTGATCCATTATACAGAAAACGTCCAGACCAGAGTGGCCAAACAATAACTGAGCATTGTCTCTTGATGTCCACTTGCAGTCATATGTTTCCCCCTGTTTGTCAGTTTGGCTAGACTCAATAAAATTGCTGTTTATTCTTGTTTTGAGAGTTAAATCAGTTCAGCAACGGCTTGACAAATATGTTTATTGCTGTGTTTCTTACAGGAAGAGCAGGACATTAAAGCACTTCAGGTGAAAAACAGAAAGCTTGGAGAGGCACTAGACCAAAGACAGGTATGTATAAAATAACAGGATATTTAAATGCATGCATACTAGAATGTGACCAAACGCTGGCTTTATGTATGTGCTCTCGCAACCTGTTGTAAATGTTACATGTTGATTCTGTTTTAAGGTTATTGAGGATGAGTTGAGAGAAAGAGTGGAAAGGCTTGAGACTCGCCAAGCTACAGATGATGCTAGTCTACTTATTCTCAACAGATACTGGAACCAGGTAAATAACCCAACAGATGGCAAATATGATGAACGTGTTTGTATGGCATATGACACAGATCATCTTTTTTGTTGATATTACTGTGTGTTATCTTTAAGCAGATATAAAGATTATAAATATAAGGATTGATAGAAGCACAGCTTGTTCACCAGTTCATCTCATGCTATTTGCAGCTTGATGAAAATATGCGGTTAATGGCTCGCCGCTATGACCAATCAGGGAGTGAACCTGTTGACAGCCAGCCTGCGGAGGGGCGGAGTCTCAAGCCTGGAACACCAGAGCCAGATGGAGACTCAAATCAGGAGAGAGCAAAGGACAGAGGTAAAGGGGATCACCAGTTATGGGGTCAGTTGTCTTGAAAGTTGTAAAGAAATTTATTCCAAGGTTCTTGGATTAGTGCGTTATTTGTAATTGGGGATTATGAAGTGCAGCAGGTTAGTCGAAACAGCAGCTCTGGATTTGTTGAGGTTAGCAGTGGACTAAGTATATGTATGCACAACGTTTTTAAACTACAAACAGTCAGTGAGGGAAATGTTGGTACAAAATATATTTAATTCTTATTATTTATTATTAACTTTTTAGTAATATTAAAAAAATAATAATGATATACAGATGAATGGAGAACAGTTGTGACTAGAACTGTCTTGTGAATGTACGTGTTTCCTTCAGGTCAACAAGGGGATGGAGCAAGCTCATTTCTTGCCATATTGGCCAGTAGCAGCAGTGAAGAAATGGAGGCGGAACTGCAAGAGCGGGTGGAGTCTAGCCTTAAACAGGCCCGTCGTGTAGTAGAAATTTACGAGACCTTAAAGAGCACCGTTGATCAACTGAAGAAGGACTTGGAGTCTGGCACAGGTGAGTGGTGTAGCATAAGATCAGACTAGTATGAAATTAATGCATCTTGGTGTTTACTCACAAACTCCTGTTTACGTAAGATGCAGCTGGAAACGTAGCAGTTTGGGAAATCGCTGCACGCCTCAACAGTCTGCTGTCTAATGAGAATGAACATTTGCGTCAGCTGACTGATGACCTCAAGCAAAAACATACTCACATGACCAATGAGGTGAGTAAGCATTTACTTTACTGTGTCTTTCTGTGTTTGGTCTAATGTGGTTGAGGTTTCCTAATGTGTGATTCTGTTCATTTAAACATGATTTAGTCTCGCTCTCTGGGCCGCGCTGCTACTCGAGCAGACAACAGAATTAGTGAGCTGCAGGTGCTGATAGAGGAGCTTCAGTGGGACACAGAAAAGGTCCGCCGTCGGGAAAATCGTCTCAGCACACACCTGGGGGAGGTGCTTGAGAGGGTAAGTGCTTGTATTCATATTCACCTGGCAGTTTCTTTGGGTTTGGAAGCCAATAACCCCTCTGATGTAACTGGAAACCTTCAGCCCTGGATGCGCTTAAAAGTCTTGGCGGGATGGAGTTGACACTTGTAATGGAACTGAATTGGATCATGGATTTAGTTTTCACTTGCATTCTATAATAGACCTCTGACATAAGTGTTTAAGTTTTACTGATTAATCTACAGTGTAATGATTAGGCTCGCATGCCTCCAGAGCAGGGTCTTTAAGTCTTGGTTTCTCTGAAGAGTTTTTTATTGCCATTGTTGCACTTGGTTTATTCAGTAGGAGCTTGAATTCAGCTTCATATACGGCTCTTTTGTCCATAAGCTATTGTAAATATGTGCTATTCACATACGTTTGAACTGAACTAAACCTTCTCACTTTTTTCAGTGCAATAATAGTTTAAAAGTTTCCCTGAGATATGTTTATCTTTTTTTTCAGGTGAACAGTAAAGGCTATAAGGTGTGTGGTGAAGCCAGCAGTGTGTGTGGGACCATCACTATTAACAAGAGAAAGGTAATAGAAATGCAACAAATTTTATTTGATCTTTCAGGTTTCTCTCTGTTGGTGTTTGCTCTGATCAGTCTTTTTCTAAATTTCTCTTCCTCACTCTTATCATCAGTTTGAGGAGATGAACAGCGAATTGGAGGAGAACAGGGAGCTAGCAGAGAACCGGCTAAGTGAGCTTCAGAAACTGCAACAGGACCTCCAAACAGTTGTCCAGGAAAACAGTAACATGAAGGTACACCCATCTGTCTAGCTGGTCCACACTGACACCATCTGATCTAGCCTGTGTTTAGCTACTGCATTGTTCCTCGGTGTAACAGCAGCTGATTTATCATGTTATTTATTTAAAAAAATGGTCTTGGCAAATTTCAGTTAATGGAGAATTTCAGTAAGAGGGACTGCCAGGTCACTATAGTATCACCCTAACTATTGTTGTGGTGTCAGCTGACAAATTCTGACAGAAACTTGGATGCTGTTGGGTCTGATCTGTAGATATTTAAAAAGACCATGTCTGTATAAACCATAGAACTCAGATAGTTCACCAAAGCTGGCAAACGCATTATTGATGTAGAGGTCACCAACTGATCTGATGCCTTTCCTGACCCAGGTTTGTAATATACCATCTGCTAAAGCTGCAGGGATGCTGGGGTTGTCTTTAAAAGGTGTGTTAACCAATAGCTTTATATCTAAGCCTAAGACAGAATGTAACTGATGCCATGCATCAAAAGTAGCCGAAGTCAGTGTGTTTGGCGTGATTGTATAAAGTTGCTTTTTGAGCCCAGAAAAGGAATAACTGCTAATGATATGGACTTTAATTCCTGTTGCTCTGTCGAGACCCACCTCACATCGCTACTCTTTGAAAAGATCCACATCCACAACACACGAAATTGGGAAGCCAAATAATAAATTCTGAAATTTGGAAGGTTTAAACCACCTTTAGAATAGGGAGCCTGCAAAGTGAGAAGTTTAACCCTTGGGACCTTTTTTTGCCATAAAAATGAAGATATTGCTCTATATAATTCTTTAAAAAACATCATTGGGACTTTTAACGGAATACAATGAAATAAGTAAATGAATATAGGTAAAAGGTTCATTTTGATTGTGTTCACTGTACCAATTAAAGATAGAGGGAAATCCATCCATCGCTGCAGATCTGCCTTAGACCTATTAATTAATGATATGTAGTTCTCTTGGTAGACTTTGTCATATGAGGAACAAACATTTAATACGGAGGCGTTCGAAACTGTCAGAACACCATTTAAATTAACCCAGCAACATTTTTATCTGCTGTTCTGTCATATTAATTGGAAAAGCTTCACTCTTAGAGTAATTAATTTTATAGCCTGAAACTGCACTGTATGATTTAAGGCATGTAAGAAAAGATGGGAAGGATTTGGTCGGATAGGATATAAATACTAATAGATCATCTGCATAAAGCGCCAGTTTATGCTCCTCTGTGCCTATTTTCATCAAGTCAGAGCGAATTGCAATGACTAATGGCTCTATAGCGATGGAGAACAAGCCAGGAGAACTTGGGCATCCCTGTCTACAGCCTCGGGAAAGTGTGAAAGCGTCCGACAGAACTCAATTAGTCAAAATCTGTGACCTGGGGCCGTTAAAGAGCGTTTTAACATATCTAATGAAGGTGTCTCCAAAATTCATAGCCCTCAGAGTCTCAAAAAAAAAAAAACAGGTTCAATTGTCAAACGCTTTCTCAGCATCCATGGACAATACCACCAAGGGATGGTCCTGCCTTTTAGCAATATCAATAATATGAAAGAACCTCGGAACATTATCTGCTCCCTGCCTATTCTTAACAAAACCTGTTTGATCTGCATGGATGGTTTTGGGAATGACTTTCACCAATGGAGATGCTATTATTTTGGACAGTACCTTTTAATCAAAATTGAGGAGTCTATAATTACCACACCTCTGTGGATCCTTCCCAGGCTTGGGAAGTAGTGTTAATGTTGCAAGCTCCAAAGACTGAGGAAGAATTGACTTTTGAAAGGCCCCTTTGATCATATTTGAAAGGGGCGTTAATAATTACATTTTTTTTTTTTTTTTTTTTAAATATTCTATCGGAAACCCATCCTGCCCCGGGGCTTTATTGTTTTGTAATGATTTAACAGCAAGGAAAACCTTTGCTCGGATCTTTCCTTATCCAACATGTCCTTATCAGTTGTGCTAATCTTAGGTAGAGGTAACTGACTCAGGAAATGTTTTATTCCGGTATTGTCATTGTCAAAGTCAGTCTTATATAATGCTTGATAATATTTCCTAAATTCTGAATTTATGTCTCTTGAAATTTCTATATGTCAACCATCATCTGTTTTAATATGAATTATTTTTTTTCAGTATCTTCCCTTTTTATCTGTCGTGCTAGTAGCTTGCTTGTTTTGTTACCAAACTCTTAATAATGATATCTAGTTATCATTGCTGCTTTGATATTACTCGTACATAGATTGTTATGTAAAATGCGTTTTTGTTTTAAGGCACTAAGTGATTCTGCTTGTTTTGTTCTTAAGTGGTTAATTTGGTTTTTATGAGATATAGGAAATGATCTCATGTACGCTTTGAGTGCTTCCCATATATTTGAATGTGAGGAGGTATTTAAATTTACATGTCTGTTTTGTTTTTTTATAAAAGTAACAAACTCTGGGTCTCTCAGCAGATAGTTTCTAAATCTCCACCTAGGAGTGGAAGACTCAGGCTGGTAGATCTCTAATTCCATTTTTAAGGGATTATGGTCTGAAATTGTAGCAGCTAAATAGGAGCAGCTTTTAATTTGTGACAGAAGTGTCTGTGAGGCCGAAAACATATAAATTGTGTTATGGACACTGGAGTAAAACGAAGTCTTTGTTAGTTGGATTGTGTAAACGCCACACATCACTTAGTCCTAATTCTCTAATGCCTTGGGTCAAAGTCATTGCAGATTTGGAAAGTAAAACAGTTTTAGGGGAGGAGCGATCCACTGATGGGTTTAAAACTGGATTGTAATCACCCTCTGAAACACACTGGACCTCAATTGCCGCCAGTTTTATAATTAAGTTGTTATAAAAAGGTGGATCATCTAAATTTGGGCCATATAAGGACACAAATACTATCCTTTTTGTTTTTATTATACAGTATATCAAAATGAATCTGCCATGTTTGTCTTTTTCTGTGGAATTTAATCTGAATCTAAGTTTTTATTAATAAGTAAAACCACATCTCTAGCTTTGGATGAGAATGAGGAATAAAAAACATAGCCAGCCCAGTCCCTGCGCAGCTTTAAATGCTCTATATCGGTGAGGTGGCTCCTGAACCAATCAAAGCTAAGTTAAACATGTAACCGAGCTATGTGTAATCAAAATTTCTATAACATACAGATGGTATTGCGAGGTAAATATATACACAGGTATTACGTACAAAATGTGATTAACATTTCAGAGCAGGCACAGGGTTTAATAGCTACCATCTTGTTTAACCGTTTACCGTTCCCAGTCATGGTGAGGACTCGTCTCGCATATAGGAAATGTTCTGGTCCTCCTCGAGGCTGACCAAGAAGGTTTCTACCTCAGATGGCATTGAAAAATGTTTAAATCCCTCTCCGTGTTGGATCCTCAGTTTAGCGGGGTAGCGGCTGGCATGTTCAGTATTTTTCTCCCGTAGCTTTTTCCCCTTGTTTCTGGCTATGCGGAGCACCTTGTCTTTATCCCTGTAGTTCAGAAACTTCACAAGGATACAAAGCGGAGTGCCCTCTCAATTATGACCGGGGCTGGGTGAATTGTTCCTCCCCGAAAAATCGCGGGATGAGCCGCTTCACGTAGCCGATTGCATCATTGCCCTTAGCCTTTTCTGGGATGTTTACAATTTTCACATTTAATCTTCTACTCCGGTTTTCCAAGTCGTTCGTTTTCTCCTTTAGAAAAGCTATCTTCTCCATTCGACCTATGCGGGTCCGCGCATCAGTCAGGTTGTCTTTGTTAGCCTCAATCCTGATCTCCATCTCCTGCACCTGTTCAGCTAGCGTCTATATGACCGAAAAGCTCCTCTTATGATAACGCGAATAGCTCTCATTAAGGATTTTATTGTTGGTTTATCTTGATCAGTCACCATCTTCCCCATGTGTGAGCACGCAGTTTTGTGCCAGAAACACCCAAAGACGAATCGTTTCCAGCTAAAGTTGGTCAGTCCCAGGTAGAAAATAAATATCCATGACTGTAGCAAAGCAAATCCAATATCTGGAGGGATGAACTTGGATATCACAAAGTCATTACCGCTGAGGTTTACCTGTAGCTCACAGATACACGTCTGCCCACGGTGGCTGCATCCGGAAACCCCCAAATTGAAGACATTTTTTAAAAATACTGACAGTAACAACATATTTGTTAATATTCTCTGTGTCCCTGCTCATTTTTGCCTATGATTTCACATAGGATTGTTTTTCCCTGTGTTGTTTATTTTTCAGATGGAGCTCCTGTGCAGGGCAGAGGGACTGGTGAGGGAAACTTCAGAGTACCGATGTTTGCAGTCACAGTTCTCTGTACTTTATAATGAGTCTTTGGTGCTGAAGGCCCAACTTGACGAGACCAGAGCTCGTCTCAACACTACCAGAGCAGCTCGTCTACGTCAGCTTGATCACATGGAGGTACCCTCTAGTTTGTGTCTGTCTCTGAGTATGTACCCTAACCATATGTAGATTAGATATGTGATTGTACTAGTGTACTAGTAAAGTGCTTGTAGTAAAGAGTGAAATCTCATTACTTTTCTATGCGTTTGTCAGAACGATGAGGTGTCTCTGCAGCGCAAGGTTCGTACTGAGGTAATTCAGCTGGAGGATACACTGGCTCAGGTGCGGAAAGAGTATGAGATGCTGAGGATAGAGTTTGAGCAAACACTGGCTGCCAATGAACAAGCAGGTATTTTGCATTTTTCAGTTTTAGTCACAGTTGCTGTCTTTTTGTTTCTGCTAGAACAAAGAGATGGCTTACTTTTTGAGCATTTCTCTTGTTCTGTCTGTTAGGTCCAATAAATCGAGAGATGCGTCACCTTATCAGCACACTGCAGACCCACAATCAGCAGATGAAGGGAGAGGTGGTGAAATACAAAATTAGATTAAGAGAGGCACAGCAAGAACTTAACCAGGTAAGAAAGAATAAAGGAGAGAGGTTTGCTTGTAAGAGGAGACCAGCTCTAAATAAGTAAGATTAAGTAATATTTTAATTCTCGTCAATTACAGCTCCGTGCTGCAAAGGGCAATCCTGCGGTCCAGTCACAATCGAGCACAGAGATAGATATTAAAGAAGAGAACGCCTCCCCTTTACTACCTGCCAACTCGGGTGATTCCACAGTGAAAGCAGGGCAAGATAATGGTTCGGCCACGCCCATAGGTACTGGTAAGACCTGAGTGCATTTATTTATTTATTTATTTAATTTTAAATTTATTTTTTGAATAGAACTGCAGATAGACTATTACAGATTCCTTATCCATTGTCTTGATTCTCTTCTTCAGTCTCAGTGAAGACTGAACCTGGAACTGAACCAGAAGTAACGGTAAAAGAAGAGAAGGAGGAGAAAGAAAAGGAAAAAGAGGATAAGAAAGAAAAAGAACCAAAAGAAAGAGAGAGGGCACCTCGTGGTGCAAGTGGAGCAGTCAAAGAGGAGAAAGAGAAACCAGGCACTAGCAGTAGTCAGTCAGAGGACCCTCCAGCTGAGCGCTGTGCAGTAATTGGAGGACCGAAGAGGAAGGAGGTGGAGCAGTTGAAGATTGTCAGGGTGGAGCTGAAGTAAGTCATGCTGATGATTTTAATGATACTTAAAGAAATGATGATAATGAGGATAATAATCAGTGTTATGAAGTTATTAATGATTATTATTGTTATTATGCAGAAAAGCCCAGGAGTCTCAGAGAGAGATGAAGCTCTTACTGGACATGTATCGCTCTGCACCAAAAGAGCAGAGGGACAAAGTACAGCTCATGGCAGCAGAGAAAAAGGCCAAGGCAGAGGTACAGACACACTTTAACAGTGTAACACCTTTTCCTAAGCAGCAAGTGGTCTGGGTGAGCGACAACAGCACAGTCGAAACCCTCCTGTTATAATCAGTGAAGCTGTCTACAAAGGATGTGAACAGCAGAGTGTGATTCAGTTATGATGCGTACAGAAACCCATCCATGACATGAAGAATATGTGTAATCTTTTCCATTAAATATAAGGACGATAACAGAAAGCAAAATATTCAGAAGGAGAAATGTCAACGAGAGCTGGACGTTGGAGGTGAACACCGTTTTGCTTTGTGTCACTGATAAGGACACATGGCTAGTGAGCGAAGTTAGCAGATACATATGTCATGCAATTGTTACTGTGTCATATAAACTACTAATGTTAAACATTGGGGAATCATAACTTGTTATATATCCATGTCCCAAAGCACAGAAAGATTTTTTGAAAGGGATGTGGTTTGTTTGTTTTGACTTGACATGCACTTGGTGTTTCCAGCGAAGACTCTTAAAAGCTTGCTGACTTAGAAGCAGTACTACGCTCGCCTGCTGCTAGGACATGGTGTAATGCAGAGTTTGATTTGTGTAAAACCAGCAAAACTCACATCTTTAATGTACTTTTTGTGTGTGTATTAAATGCATATGGATTTGTATTAGGCAGAGGAGCTGCGCCAAAGATTGCGGGATCTAGAGGAGAGAGAGAGGAGGGAAGGTAAGAAGATGGCTGATGAGGAGGCTTTGAGGAAGATCCGCTCAGTAGAGGAACAGATTGACATCCTCAACAAGAAACTCTCCCTCGCCAAGCAGGTTTGTAAAAGTGGCATAAAAATTAGGCACATGGTGGCGATAGGGTAACAGACCAAATCAAATATCCTGGGTCTTACTTGTGTAGCCCTGGTATAATGACATAATAAAAGCCAAATAACTTGCTTCCAATGTTCTATTCAAAAAGAACCAGTACAACGATTTATACTTCAGACAAAGAACACTTTTTAATATCTCTAGTACAAAATACAGTTGACGTGTGCACTCTTGGGAGTACATCAAGTCTATTACAGTGGATTTAAGTGTAAGATTACTAATAATATTCTAGCAATGTTGATAGTTACGGTTGGTTTAATGTGTATTTGTCAGGAGGAGGATGCCCTGCTGAGTGAGATGGATGTCACCGGGCAGGCCTTTGAGGATATGCAGGAGCAGAACATTCGCCTGATGCAGCAGCTCCGAGAGAAGGATGATGCCAACTTTAAGCTTATGAGTGAACGCATCAAATCTAACCAGATACATAAGCTCCTTAAGGAGGAGAAAGAGGAACTGGCAGACCAACTTCTCACACTCAAAACACAGGTGGGTGTGCCAGCAAACAGCAGGGGCTCTCCAGGTTATCTGTTGACATGTCATTAGCTGTGTGTGTGTGTGTGTGTGTGTGAGAGAGAATAAAAATAATACTTAGATATAATAAAATAATTTTTTTGTTCTTTGTATTTCAGGTGGAAGCTCAGCTGCAGGTGGTGAAGAAGCTGGAAGAGAAAGAGCGCCTCCTGCAGGGCACGATTAGTGCTGCAGAGAGAGAACTGGCCCTGCGCACGCAGGCTCTAGACATGAACAAACGCAAGGTACGTACCAAACTCGTACGAAAGTCGTACTGAAAATACGCATGTTTAGCTGGATTTACTTTCTAAGGTAGGCAATATATAATTCTTTCAGCTTGTTTTAAACTATGCCTTTGGTACAGCTCTTTAAGAAAGTACCCTGTGTACTACCCTAAAGAAATATCTCTCTTTGCCAGGCTCAGGACTCTGCCTTGACGTCAGAAGAGGTACGCTCTCAGCTGGAGGGAGTGCAACAAAGGCTCAATGCAGTCAGAGAGGAGGTTATCGAAAACAGCATCTCCAGAGAAAAAGAGTCCTTCAATGCCCGCCGAGCACAGGTACACACAAGATTGTGGACGTAGACAGTGGTTATGGCTTTTCTCTGAAAAAGGACTGCAGTATTTCCTATGCTGGTCATAAGGGGCTATAACACTGAATATTTAACACAGCAATTACTGGACTACTACAACAGTCAGTTCAAGCAATAATAGCAGTTGAAGCTGTATTTGTGGTGAAGATGAGTAAGATGGTGTTTTTTTTATTCAATAGGAGGACATCTCTAAACTGCGCCGGAAAATCGAGAAGGCCAAGAAACCCGAGAACATTCGCAATGGAGATGAGATACTTAATGAGGAAATTAACGAGTACAAGGTACAGATGGCAGCGTATTTACCCTGCTCCCGAAGTTGCATACAGATCTATGCAAATATTTGGGCATGAAAAGACATAAACACAATGTCTGCAGCAATCTGTTATTCAAAAAAGCAAACATTTTCTCTTCAAATGTTACTGCACAGTTACCTTCATATATTATTAACTTAAAAAATTGGGGAAGCAATTATTGTGGCATGTGCAAAAGCTTGGACAATTTGTATCATTTGGACTAGTGAGGCAATTGAATTTGTCACTTGATAAATCTTGCAGTCAGCATCATTGGCTCCTCTAAGCAGCTGGGTGAAAATACTTTCAGCATGCCATTGTCATTAAATGACAGTAAAGGGAACTGTATTCTAAATATCAGCAGGTTCTGGAGGCAAATGTCACTTTAATAGTTAAGAAACAGAAGCTGAAGAGCTTCTGGTGAAATTTGGTCTAAAGTAGGGCTGGGTGACACATCCAAGAATATTATCACTATAGAATGTTTCATATTAGTTGATATTGTGTAACCAACCTTGAATCATTAACTGCAGTGTGATTCTCTTGCACCAGGCACACAGCATTGTCGTGTTAGGCCTGCTTAAATTGTAATCAGTGCTTTGGTCTGATTTGATTGCTGCAGTTCACTACCGTAACTACAGTGTGTGTGACAGCACCGCTTCATGTCGCACTAAAAGCACCTAGCCTGGGAAGCTAGCTTTCTCCTACCCTCTCTTGCCACACATATAGCACCTTGCCTAGTTAATCAGTGCACTAAGAAATCTTAGCCTACTTCTTCCCTTTTACATTTGTTGCATGTGAATGCACTTAATATGACTGTTAAAGAGCTTTAACACCGAGCACTTCGGCTGTAGCTGTGTGGAACAGAAGTGATTTAACACTACTACAGCTTGTACTAGTAAGATCAAATTTATTAAAGGCCTGTACAGTATATAGCACTTATATTCGCATTCATATTTGGTTGCATGAGAACATATCCAAAACACACATCAAACGTGTCATCAATCCACCATGAATTACACTGAGAAACTCAAGCTGAAGCTTTTAGAATGGCAGTCATAGTCCCCTGACTTAAACATCTTTGAAAGTCTGAGCATGCCAGACACTCCAGAATACAGTACCAGAGACATTCTGTGAGGAGGAGTTGGTGAAAACTGCTAGAACTGTTGAATTCTTGTTCAATTTGCCCAACTGCTGCTGCGGTTCACAGTACTTGATGTGATGGGAAAACTTGAACAAGAAGCTGGACAGGTAGACTGGGGTGCTAGAATCTTAACTGCTACACTCTTTAGAAGAACAGGTTAGTGGTGAATAAGAAACTGACTTCAGCTTCGTGTCGGACACAAAGTGATAAACACATATGTACAGGTTTTTGCCAACTGCAGCTGTCATCAGAAATAACCTGTATTTGGGAAGGTGCAGCCAACAGAGCAGTTCCTGTGA
Source organism: Prochilodus magdalenae (assembly GCA_024036415.1). Taxonomy (NCBI): domain Eukaryota; kingdom Metazoa; phylum Chordata; class Actinopteri; order Characiformes; family Prochilodontidae; genus Prochilodus; species Prochilodus magdalenae. The sequence goes on along the minus strand of JAMWET010002814.1, from coordinate 136,695 downwards.
TCAGCTCTTGGCTACCACATAACGTTAGCTGCCCTGGCAATGAAGGGAGGGAGAATGAACTCAGCAGGCACAATAAAACTGGGTTGTCTTAATTCGCAGTTTGAGAGTTGGTATGCCTCTGGAGCTTTGTTGTTAATAGTCTGCTGCAGAGCTTGTGTGCAGAGATCAGTAAAATATGGCAGTGAGGTTGTACAACTTGTATTCTGTAGACCGTACATTTAAATCTGCATCTTAATTGCTGGGAAATCTTAACGGCCCTTGTTCTCACAGGCTCGTTTGACGTGTCCATGCTGCAACTCGCGCGTGAAGGATGCCGTGTTGACCAAGTGCTTCCACGTGTTCTGTTTCGAGTGCGTGAAGACGCGCTACGACACTCGCCAGAGAAAATGTCCCAAGTGCAATGCGGCATTCGGCGCCAACGACTTCCACCGGATCTACATCGGATAAGCCGGCGATCCACCATATCCACAGCTTACTGGTCCACTGCACCGACATCGTTTCTGCCTGACTGGAGTGATGTTAACTTAGATGTAGATGGATTTGCTGTGAAGGGTGTTCCATTGCTGAGGTTCTTGGCTGACCACACACACCATCAGCTGGAACTCTACATTCCATCATATTTGCAGGTTACAAAGCAAGTTGGGGTTCAAGGTAAGGGATCTGGCCTGACCGTTCATGCCTGTCTCAGTCCTCCGCCTCCTGCCAGAAACTGCTGCTTATATTCAAGGGTGCGTATCAGTTGGCTTCATTCAGGCTGGAACTGCTCCAACTTGCTGTTGCTTTCCATTCCACTGCAACTGGTTTTGCTTCATAGCCCTCAGTGGAGCAAGGGGCTCGGTGTCAGCGTTATTAGTGATAATCCTGAAGAACTGCCTGGATAGACTGCTGAGTGATTCATTAGACACGTGTTGGGGTGTTTGTGCGCGTGTGTGTATGTGTGATTGTTGTTTTTTGTACTTTTACTTTTTTATTATTTTCAGAACTGTCTGGTTATGATGGTTGAGTAATTGCTATGTTGCAATTCATTAAAAGTGCTGTCAAACTGTGGATTTCTTGCTCCTTCTTCTAAAACATTGTGCTCTCCCTGTATGGTCTCTTTCCCTGAGTGAACACTCCTCCTTGTTTGGGGTTTAATCCTCCATATGCCTCCCTCCTTCACTCCCTCCCTACATACAGCCACAGGCGCGTCTCTCCAGTAAGAAGGGTACTTCGAGTTCAGGACCTGCAGGCTTGTCTAAAGAGGACAGAAGTGACCAGGAGGAGTTTTTCTGTTTCTTCTTTCATTTTTGGAGGACATTATCAGACTTCTCGAGGACAGCAGGAGTGGACTTGGGAGTGAACAGCTTCTATCTCGCGCGTTCGTGACAAACCGGGTGGTTTCAGGCGCTTTTACGCAGCGTGTGGCGTTTATTAGTGAAGCTGGTTTCTGGTTGAAGTTGAGGAAACGTAAATGTAAGACTTATTATTTTTACTTGGAGCTAATTTTAACTCCTTCAATACCTTATATAGGCAGCGGGGGGATTATTTTGAAGTGGCCTTGGCGCGCTCCGGATCGCTTTTAATAAGCTCTGCCAAATAGAGAGGGGGATCCGGATAAAGCAGAGAAACTCGGTGCCGCACTGGACTGCATGCTTTATGAAGCTTAATAATGAATAATTAGCTTATTTTTTTTGCTACTGTGGTTTGGCCCATCGCCCATTGTTCACGCTGTAGCACCGAAATAGACCTGTCATATCTGGGCCTTAATAATCTGACCTGTTCACAGCTACAGCTCTCCTGTTTCCCAAAAGCCAAGTTTTGTTGGGTGGTTAGAAAGGCCCTCGCCATGTCTTGCCACACCGGTGCCTTAACCTGGTGGAAGTGGTCCTGTCTGGGCCTGCTCCTCCTGGCTGTGACCGCGGGGTGCCATGAGCGCGTTTCCCCGGCTAAGGAGCCCTCCAGAGCGCCTTCGCCCAGCGTCCCCTCCTCCGCCACTGAATACATGGACCTGGGGGTCGGCTACCTGGAGTCCGTGGTTGGAACCCAGGTCATAAAGGCGTGTAGTGAGGTGAGCTTCAATGAAATGAATCCTGGCTTCGGTGCTTAAAGAACTCCAGCTGTTTTTAATCTACATGATTAAACGGTTCAGAGTCATTCAGGGAGGTTTAGTGTGAAATACGATAGTAGAGAAACTTACAGTGGTGGTAAATGGAACCAGACGTCCTCCTCCAGCAGCTCCTGCACCCCTGTAATGTATTTGAATCCATTCATTTTAATTCATCCGTGGCGGAGCGATACATGCAGGGGTGTTGTGAGGCAAAGTAGTCCTAAAAGACTTTTTCGTTGTAGGTTGTTTATGACTGTTTTGTCATCAACATTTAATACATATATATATATATATATATATATATATATATATATATATATATATATATGTATATGTATATATATATATATATATATATATATATATGTATATAAAATACACACACACACACACACACACACACACACATATATATATATATATATATATATATATATATATATATATATATATATATTCTTTTTTATATTCTTTTATATATACACTTTTTAGAGTGCATAAACTGTCCATATTCGTGTTCTAGATATCGTCGCTGTCCAACGAAAAACATGCATGTTCATTTTTGTCCATTTTGACTTTTATGCATCATTTGAAAAAAGCCACTGCCGTTTACACACTGCGAGATTTGCATGGTGAACGAACCAACTGAAATGGCCCAGAAGTGCTCGGAAGGATGTCTGGTTCCATTGACTTACATTAAAATCGAATGAGGTTTTTGGCCTCTCCTGTAAAGTTGTCATTTTGGAGATACTTGTTTTTCTTTGGACAGCGACGATATGGTGACCCCTGGTTCCCATTAACGTCACTGTAAAGGAATCAGAGACAATGTAGTTTCTCAGATCAAACCTCTCTGAACACATTCCTGAATTATTCCGAGAATGTGTATCAATTGATGGAATTCCCCTTTAATACACTGGTTTGATGGGACAGTGCTGTTGTACAGAAGCAGCTCACAGCGGTGGTAATGGGAACCAGACGTCTGAGGAGTTTAATGCTGTACTACTGATACACAACCTAATGCTCGAGACGTTGTTGTAGTTTTGAGGCCGAAATCAGATCTGGCCCTTGAGTACCGCGCATGGTTCCCATCACCACCACTGGAATGCCGTCCGTGTCGGTTTCTCTGCAGTGCACATACCCACGTTAATGTACCATTTCACACCCCAAACCAACCTGAATCATTCAGCTTACATCTCAGTCAGTGAATGTACATAAACTGGAGTTCCTCTTTAATGGCCTGCTCTTAGTTAAAACCTTAACTCCTCTCGTTTCTAATCAGTCGCTCACTCAGATTTACTTTAACAGCCTTTTATTTTATTCTGCTGAATCCATTTGGAGTGTATAACCTTGTTTTCCTTTCCTCCCTGTGCCCCTCTCATCTTGCCCTGCATACCCACTAATCCTCCTTTAACCCCCTTTCACGCCTCTTCTCTCCTTTGCCCTAATTTCCTCCTCTCTTGTGCTCCCCTCACCCTCCTCCCTCCTCCATCTCCTCACCCAACTCCCTGCTTCTCTTTTTGACCCAGAAAGCAGTAGGGTACCTTGAATCAGTGTTTGGGCCAGACAACGTCAGTGCTTTTGCCATGGTAAGAGCTGTGCAAAGCGATCCTGTGGACTGACTGGTTAGCATGTAGTTACGTGCTCCTGTTTGGCATGTGTAAAGGAAAGCAACAGGTGTTGAGAGGTGTATTGTGCAGACACAGTGCCTCTTGTGCGCTGTGATTTTATTTAGTTCAGCTGGCCATCTGTCATATTCGGGCGAGACGGGTGTGTGCGTGTGTGTGCGCTTGTAACAGGTGTTAAATAGCGTGGTGTTCAGCAAGCGAGCAGCTGACCTTGTATCCGTGAGGGTAGTATAGGCAGAAGGGTGTGCAGTGTCAAGTGCATGTTTGTCATCTGTATGTGTGTCTGTGTTAGGTTGTGGGCGAGAAGGGGGGTTTGGGCTCAACTGTCAGTCTGACAAGCTCCAACAAATGTCCCTTCCAGGCTCCTTATTGTGCTTACACTAGAGTAAACACATGTACAACACGAATACATCCTTGTATGTGTACTAATTGGCCATTTTACTGGGAGCACAAGCGCTGTTTGGATATACAGTTACTGACCGCAGCTCCTCTGGTGTGGTGGGGTTTGTTGATCCCACCTTTACGCCTTATGTCTATCAATGGAAAGAGACCACTGGCAGACAACACTGATGGCTGATTATATGGATGGTGGTCTGTTCTCAGCACTGTGTACAATGGATGAGCACTATAACATATGATTAAAACTGAAAGCAGTAGTTCTTTTACCGAGGTGGGCTTGGCGGAGGCACGGGGGTATGGTGAGGGTGAGCTGCTGTGAAGCCTGAAACAATCGGGCACATTTGTTGGGGTTTTTTGGACATTATTTTAAGTCTTTACATATTACAGTCACACCGGCAGCATTATACTCTTATACAATCTAAATGCATCCACCTCTGGCGGTCCGAAGCCACATGCTGCAGGCAGTTACATATTTTCACCAGAAAAGTTTCCAGATTCCCAAACCCTGCATAGTGTTACGTTAAGGAGCGCCAAACAGCTGCATGGTTGTCATTAAGAAAGCAAAGTTACAATGGTATACAAGTTTGAACACCTCCAGTCAGATGATGCTGTTTGTTGAGTCAAACATCAATTCAAAGCTGTTACGTTAAACAAATATCATAAAGATTATGGAAACATTAAATACATTTTACTGTCTGTGTCTGTGGGTATGTCTGTGTGTCTATCTATCTGTGTGTGTCTGTGTGTGTGTCTGTGGGTATGTCTGTGTGTCTATCTATCTGTGTGTGTGTCTGTGGGTATGTCTGTGTGTCTGTCTATCTGTGTGTGTCTGTGGGTATGTCTGTGTGTCTGTCTATCTGTGTGTGTCTGTGGGTATGTCTGTGTGTCTGTCTATCTGTGTGTGTCTGTGGGTATGTCTGTGTGTGTCTGTGTGTGTGTCTGTGGGTATGTCTGTGTGTGTCTGTGTGTGTGTCTGTGTGTGTCTGTGTCTATCTATCTGTGTGTGTCTGTGTGTGTGTCTGTGGGTATGTCTGTGTGTCTATCTGTGTGTGTCTGTGGGTATGGCTGTGTGTGCCTGTGTGTGTGTCTGTGGGTATGTCTGTGTGTCTATCTATCTGTGTGTGTATGTGTGTGTGTCTGTGGGTATGTCTGTGTGTCTATCTGTGTGTGTCTGTGGGTATGTCTGTGTGTCTATCTGTGTGTGTCTGTGGGTATGTCTGTGTGTCTATCTATCTTTGTGTGTCTCTGTGTGTGTCTGTGGGTGTGTCTGTGGGTATGTCTGTGTGTCTATCTATCTGTGTGTGTCTGTGTGTGTGTGTCTGTGGGTATGTCTGTGTGTCTGTCTATCTGTGTGTGTCTGTGTGTTCTTGTAGTGTTGTAATGCATTATGTAATGCAATATGAAATTGTTGCTGAAGTGAGGATATTTTGCCAGCCCGAGCATGTGCTGCTTTCACCACAAATAATTTCGATTCTATTTTTAAGATTTTTTTAAAAAGCAAAATCTAGATTTTTTTGTTATAAAGCAACCTCCCCCCACCAAAAAAAACAAAAACAAAAAACTAACAGACTTTAAACACATTCTATCACAGCTCTCGTCATATTACTAAAAACTAAAACTAAAACAAAATAAAAACTCTACTAAAACTATTAATGCAACTAAAACTGAAACTAAACAGTACAATGAACCACTAAATAAAAAAACAGTAGTTGCATAACTATAAAACCCTGAGCATGGTATGTAAAACTCCATTTCCTCCGAATATTATAATAGGTATTGTGTGTGAAGGTATTGTGATATTGGCATATCGGCCACCCCTGCAGGGTAAACTCTCCAAGGTGTAGTGTGTTAGCTGCTAGTCTCAAATAATCTAGTAATGCCATTGATGTATTTTGAGACCTTCTACAGTCGTACCACTGCAACGCCCACTTCCATCAGTTGGTGTTGCAGCCATACTGAGCATAGTTCACCTCCTAAACATTCAGTGGTGGTCTTACGCGTTCCCCTTTCTATTGAGAGATAGTGGTTAAAGTAGGGCTAATCGTTTCTACTACAGAGGGGCGACAGTCTGTGATTACAAACCTGCGACGTCCACTAATATGGTAGGTGTTTCTGATAAAATGGCCAGTGAGCATCTCTATCCAAACCCAGATCTGGTTTAACTGATGATTGAATCACCTGAGAGCTCATCGAATCTGATTGTGTGACTCTGGCAGGGCCTGGTTAATGATCAGCCAAGCACTACTGTTATCTTGTTGTGGTTAAAGCCCAGCCTGTTCACAAGCCTCCTGCCCTGCACTCGGAGTGGACACGTCACTGATTAGAGTCCCTCTTGCTGTTTCTCTCCTTCCCTGTGTAGTTTTTTGAGATGGTGCTCCAGTTTGTGGCGGAAGGTGCTGCTAGTGGACTGAACGTCATCGCTGTTTACGTGTCTGAGATCCTCCGTGCAACCGGACTGGGAGGTGAGTAGCACTGAGTGAATTAGCACACTGAGTCTGAGGCTACATAGACATTTAGTTTAGTGCATGTAGCCCAATAATAGGAGTCATTCATTAACGGGACTAAACCCGAGCTGCATGTGGTACTCACGCCCAGACAGACTCAGGATCTGGGGTTGCATAAGAAAGGAGCAGACTTCTTTTGTTAGTGCCTCAGGAGACTCTCCAAACCACCCAAACCACTGACGTCCTCTCTGACAGCTCATGTCTGAAAGACAGGAATGTGTTTTTATTCAGCGAAGGTTCTAATTATGAGGCTGAGTTGGTGACAGAAAGAAACATCCCTTCTTGCTGGCCCTGTATTTGTTAGGTCTCTGTGTTTGTTTGGAATCAGATTTCATATGAACAGAAAGTGCACTTTATAAGTTCATCACATAAATATTAGTCATCTTGTGTGTTTAGGGTGGTAGTAACTTCAGGCTCCTGCAGATGGCGCTGCATGAGGATAATGGAGCTATAAATACCTATGGGGTGTGAGTGATGGGATTCGTGGATGGAGATGAGGTGTACAGCGCAGTGAATGTCTCGTTCCATGTGTGCATGTGGGCGTGGCCAAAGACCATAGTGTGAAGGAAGTAGATGAATCTGCAGGTGTAGGGAAGCGTACGGTCATACGGGTCTACCAGCAGTGGCTAAAATCCCAGTCTACAGGGAATTCTTCTCGGAATTGTGCCAGGGACGGTATCCACCAAATCTTGTGGAGGTATTACATGCTATTAGGTAGGTTTCGGTCACAAGTGACAATTTTTTGGTACAGTCGTGATGGATTTTGTCCTTCACAAATGGGTAGTACTGACATTCCATTTACAAATATCAGGTAAAGGGAAGGTAAAGGACTTTTTACGGTGAAAGTTTCTCTCACAACTAAATACGCTCATCACCAAAAGAGTAGTTGCAGCCTGACGGAATCACCCAACAGGAATGAACCTTGGTGGGTAGGTTTGAGACAAAAGAATAAGCTTTAACAGCAATGACTGCAGAAGATATGGTGTGACTCCTCCTCCACCAATGCAGGAACATTTACATATATGGCATTTAGCTGACGCTCTTATCCAGAGGTTAATGATTACAGGTAGGCCAGCGTAGTTTTAGGAGTCTTGCCCAAGGACTCTTATCGGTGTAGCTCAGCATAGTCACCCAGACTGGGATTTGAACCCCAGTCTCCCACACGTAGAGGTGGCACCCTGAGTAGTGGTGTTACCCACTGAGCTACACCAACCACCTGACAAAAACTGTGTGTGAGGATATTCAAGCTGCATGGGATGGATTATCACAGGACACCATTAGGAACCTATACAACTCTATACCAAGACATCTGGCATGTTGTGTTAGCAAACATGGCAGTCCGACTCCATACCGAGAGACACTACTTTTGTAGGTGTAGCTCAGTAAAAGTGGTTGGTGTGGCTCAGTGGTTAACACCACTACCCAGCAGAGAGCTACCACCCCCTGTGGGAGATGGGGTTCGAATCCCACTCTAGGTAGCAAATGCTGAACCACACCAATAAGAGTCCTTGGGCAAGACTGCTAACACTGCACTGGCCTACTTGTAAAACGAATAACCTTGTAAGTCGCTCTGGATAAGAGCGTCAGCTAAATACCTAAATATATATAATATAAATATTGATCATATCAGTCTAAATTTATCATCATTTATTGTTCCTGGTCACCTTTATCTTCCTTCCCAACAGCACTGCAATCCAACACCTCCTTCTAGGTGCAGCTATTCTTTTGATAATGAATGTATATGGATGTTTTAGGTAAATAACTTAAATCTACAGCACCTAGACCTGGAGCTGGAAGATTAATCAATTTTATATTAAAACCACAATTTGCAGGTGCAATTTTAAACCACAAGATATCACTTAATGCTAGTTTATTAAATGAAAGCCTAACATTATCAAAATCATCGTCTTAAGTTTAGAGAGGGGACATTTACTTTTGATTACAGAGCCTGAGAACCACCTGTAGATGAATTAGACCAATCACATGCCACCAAACTTTCATATGTTGTGACATCACAACCACAACTAGGGTCAGGGGTCTCGCCTAGAGTCCAAAGGAGTTATTCTAGTCGTCCCGGCTGAACAAAAAACCAAGACTGAACTATAGAATGTAATCACAGTCCCAATATTAAGTCTTTCCCCCATTAACTGTCCCGGCCTGTATGCCTCTGGCAGTGACAGTTATGTGTTGGCTTGGATGTTAAGCGTTACGTCCACCTAAGGGCAGTCCAGAGTCAAAAGTTTCTGACAGCAAACATGGTGCCGGGGGCGAAGTGACATTATAGAGAAGAGGTACAGGTGTTATCAGTTGAGTAACATCCCTTAGAGATACGGCTTTATCCTAACATAGCTCTGGCAGAGGGAACATCCACCACCCGCTTTTCTGAGGCTTCATCATGAGGCTTTTAGCTGGAGAGAACAGTTATCCTAACAATGCTGTGACCTTTGCCTTTTCAGAGATGGCCACCTGAAAGCTAAAGGCTATCTAAAATAAACTCTCACAGTGAGGCTGAGTGACACCGGAGGGAACGAGTCAGACGACAGTAGCACTGTGTTTAAAAACTCAATCCACCCAGACACAGTCTACATCAGCTAATGTTCAGTGTCTCTAGTTGTACGGGTTCTGGGTTCGTGTTGGACCAAACTGAGCAGTTCTGTTTGATTCTCTACACTACTGGAACCATGTCTCCCAAACTCCAGATCAGATATTATCTTATATTATATTATATTAGATCTGTTTATTTAGAAAATCACTAATGACCTCCAGAAGCCTGTTTTTAGAACCATGCGTGCGTTTCACCCCAGCCCCCGCTCGCCAGTCTCTCTGTAGGTCACTTGAGGTCATCTTACGGTGGTTAAGGGGCATTGGAATGAGGTCGCCCTCATCATGGTCAGTAGAGAGTGGGTTTGGCCCTCTGCCAGTCTGTAGCTGTGTTGTCCTGTGTGTTTGCTGCTTGATCTTGTTCATATGAACCAGACCCTCACTGTATCTGCCAGTAAAGCTAGAACCCGACATTCGGTTCCTCACTGAGAACCCGCTGTACATGTGGAGATGCTGAGTTAAGAAGAACCTGGAGTGCTCTCTTAATCTGGAAAAAACTGTCTTCACTGTTCTCCTGTATAGAACCAGCCGGATGACGAAAGCAGTGCTAGAGTACTACCCAACAGTTAAGTGTAGTTACATACAACTACAGACCTGCCAAAGGAGCTGGAGGGTCAGGTTCTTAGTGAGGAAAAGAAGGTTCTAGCTTTGCAGCAAACACATGGGACAACGCTGCTACAGACTGGCAGAGGGCGGAAACCACTCTCCACTGACCGTGATGAGCGCCACCTCATTTAAACGTCCCTAAACCACCATAGGATGACCTCAGGTGACCTACAGAAAGACTGGCGAGCGGTGGCTGGGGTGAACTACACAGCGAGGGCGGTGTGAAACAGGCTTCTGCAGGCGTTTCTGTTATTCTGATCGTTAGTTATTTCCTAAATATAAATTCCTGTATATAATAAAACAGAGCTGCTCATTTTGGTCATACCCAAAAACTGTACAACTAGAAAAACAGATCATTTTGAGGGGGTCTCTTATTTTGGTCCAGATCTGGGTGCTTTATTATTTTATATTGTGATGGTGATATGACCTGCAGTATATTAACACACTGCTGAAACGATATTTGTTGCTTGTCACTCTTTAGAAACGAAGCTGTCAAGTTTAAAGGGTCTCAAAGCTTCTAACAGCCTTTACCGCAGCAGAGTCGCTGGTTGTAGGACCCTGGATTCATATTCATATTAAATATTTTGGCGATTTTGGCTACAGCCCAGTATCCAGACTCTAAACACACCCCTGGCCTAGCTCCGGGTCTGAGGAGACAGAGACACTGCTATCAGCATATATGATAGGGATGTCTGTAAACATGACACCGTGAAAAGAACACATGTGGTGTTCATAGAGGCATTAAGCTACATTCAGATACACAGCATGCCTAGATTTTATGGGCTGGTGGGGAACAATGTAAGGACAGATGGATCAGTGGTGACGTTTTCATTTTGGCTGGTGTGTCACTTTAAACCATTTTCCCTCTGTTTCTGTATTCCGATATTCCAGACACAGAGTCCATCCCACACTTCACTGCTGAGGGCGTGTCCTTGGTGGTTAAGTATGCCTTGCTGGGAGTGACTGGTTACTGGCTGCTGTGTGTGGTGCTGCGTGCTGGTGTAGCGCTGATAAGGCGAGTCTTCTGGCTCCTGAAAAGCATCGTAGTCGTCTGGCTATTCGTCCGGATCATCAGCGACCCGACCGCAGAGCCCGATACCACGGCAGTGCGGGTGTCATTACTGGTCATTCTGTGTGCTGTGGTGAGTGTGGCCTCCGGGAGTGTAAGCGGGACAAACTCGGCCTGGCTGGAGGATCGGCTGAGCAGCCTGGAGGGAAGAGTGAAAGTGATAGAGAAGAGGAAAACGGAGTGATGAGCAGATGAATAAAGGATGAGAAGGGCGAAAGAAGAGATCAGCTCTGTAAACAATGGGACTTCTTATACCGCAATAAAACAGTGGTGTGGTGTGTTACTGAGCGGAGACTCCTGGTCTTGTTTTGGCTTTTGTAATATGTACATGTGCATGATCTTCCTAGAAGCCTCCTGTAGCATCAGGACAAGGTTAATTGATAGCTGCAGTTTGTATGATTGTCCACCAGGTGTCACTAATGTAAACCGTTTAAAATCCTTATTGGGCTCGAACTAGCAAAGTGCCTGACTTGCACGAGCAGGCAACACGTAGGTTATCTCTAATACAGCTGCATGTGGTTTCAGACAGCAGGCGTCTCGGCTGATCAGGTACATCTGGACAAAGTCATGTTAACAGACACACGTGCCAAACATGGACTACCTGAATTGAACTCAAGGCCCTGAAGACTTTAGCACTGAACTGTGTTTCAGGTGTGTGTTGATTATGGAACAGCCTAATGAATGAGGCTTAGTGATGATTTCCATGACTGTCTGATGAAGCCCATCCTGCTCTTCATCATCTCACTTTCACTACAGTGTCTGTGCTGCTCTGTTGTGAACTCCGGGGACACACTCCCTGCACATTTCCAGGTATTTCCCTGACCTCTGGAGGCTCTTCTGTAACACTGCCTGATGAAAGACGATAATTCATGTTTCTAAAATGAATTTGGCATTAAAATGTAGGTAGGTTCATGAAATCCAGCCTGATGTGTCTAAACGGCAGAGGCAGTGTGCTACAGGCAGTGCAGTCTGCGAGACGTTATTAATCTTAATTAATTAATATTAATATCAGGTGTACACTGAAGCTGAGAACCTTTTCTAAAATCAACTCTAGAATGAAAATACAGGATGATCATTTAACACCAGACTGAATTACCAACTCCCAGTTGTCCCTTTACTCCCAAGAGTGCAAGGATTGTGGCATGCAGCTTGCACAGTGCTGACATGGTGGTCCGGGCTGCCCTTTAACAAGGGGAAGCCCTTTCAGGTCACTGCCACTATGTGATATTGCTCTCCCTCAAAGACCCTGGTTGATATTTAATGATGGGTGTGGTTATGACCGTTTAGGCCTTCGGTCCAAGCCCTAACCAACAGGTGAGCTTACCTAGCTGTATTACCTGGATACCATGGACAAAGGAAATCCTGGTTGAACAATTTTCCATTTTAAGAAAGAAAATAAACTGCACTTAGTGCACCTTTAGATGCAAACTCGCCGAATGCGTCTCGATTAAAGAAGCTGTGTGTAGATTTTTGGGTAGACTGCCCGCTATTCCTTTGAGCCGGCCCGTGAAATAAAGGAGACTGGAATTCTTTCTTAAGATTTTTATGTACAAGTCACAAAACTGTGCACGGAAAGGGAATACAAAAATAGAACAAAATTACATAAAACGTACATGAAAGAGATAAATAAATACAAAGACACTTCAGGTTCTTCCAAACATTATTAGTGTTACCACAATTACCCAGGCTATTGGATTAATGTTCATATTATTTATTCCCTATTTAGAGCAGTTAGTGTTTCGCTCGAGCCACTTTTCAAATTACACTGCTCGTACTGGGCCAACAGAAGCCACATCGTCCGTCCAAGAACTGCTGTTACACGTTAGAAGAGATCGGTAGAAAATGTCAGATAAAAAAGAGACACAAATCGAGACAACATCATTCCATATCTGCTTTAAGAGCGACTTATCTGAATCCACTATTAAAACCCAGTTTAATACTGTGCCCCTTTTGGACACAGGCCTAAAGACAAAAGAACACACATCCTGATAACCTTTTTTAGTCTGCCTTTTCAACTGCAGGGTCCAGATCCCAAGTCTCCAGCACCAAACCGCTGCGCCGGTTCTGGTTATATTGCGTACGTCCACCGTAAGTCTGTTATATTTGTGTTCTTTCGTGCAAAAAATGGGTGACATGAAGCATTTCGAGTACTGAGACGAGTTAATATCTGTGTGCAAACGTCTTGTATAGAAGCGTGGCGCTCGTGGGCTCGGCCTGCACAGCTTCCCGTCGGGCTTTACTGCACAATCTGAGGCATTTCGCTCCAGGCTTTGGCTTTCTTCTTGGCCAGAGCCAGCCATGGAGGCTCATCCTGGGATAGGGGAGCCGGAGTCGGGTGGCTTATGTTCCGCTTGCTGTCTTTCTCCACCAAGGCTGGTTTGGATATCTCCAATGAGCAAGACACTGGGCAGAGGAAAGAACGGTCCGGTAGGTTACTTATACAAGCAGTATACAAGAGTTGTTTACGGTGACACGTTATATAGGATACCTAGTGAGTTCATAACACACGCATAAGCACTGAATAGCAACACAAGAGCAATATTTATAAACAGCTTATGGCAGGAAACACAAGATGACATTTTATAAAGTAAATTATATTGACATAAATGTAAATATTAATACACCGCCTTAAACTGAGATGACACTGATGGCCATACACTGTCAGGAAGCATCATTTTCTGCTAATGAAACTTATTTAAGAGCACCACGTTATATCACACATGCCCTTGATTTGACACAATCCTTAAATATGCATAGAAATACTTGGTAAAATATTACCTGAATAGAAGCATGTTTATTGTACTATATCAGAAATATGCAGAACTGATTTTAACTAGGTCTCTGACATCAATAATTAAGATATGATGCTTCATTTTACTGCTATACATAAAACAAATGTTCCATGTCAGTTTAAGGACACACGTCAGCCCTCACGTGTCATGACTGGCATTACCGGTCCATAAATACTCCAGTATTACTTTATAAATACATTATTTAATGTGTGTTACTATGGAAGTAGCCTTTATAGGCAACAGCACTGCACTGATCCACTATACAGACATTACACAGCACTGTGACAAAGTATTTACCCCTCACATTTAAATGTTTCAGTTCCTCCAGCTAATTTTAATATGAGATCAAGGCACTCGAGTAAACACAAAATGCAGCTTTTGCACGACCATTTATTGAAGATAAAAGAAGGTTTAATGAAACACATAACTTGAGATCTGAGTGTATTCACATTGCTGTGGAGGAATTTTGGTCCTCTCTTCATTATGGACTTGGTTCAGCTACACTGAAGGGCTTTCCAGAAAAAAACTCTCCGTGAGCTGTTCAGAGCTCTGTACTCCAGATCAGTGTCCGAGTGCAGTCCTGCATAAACCAACTGCACAAACCGAAAGATGGACTTTTCTATTCTACTGGTATGTTGTTCCTAAGATGTGAGAAATGAGAAATTAGGTGATAGCTTTACACCACATGTAACGAGACCCCTGCCTTTCAAAAAGTTAAAGCTTACTCCACAAAATATATTATTAAAATTATTGGTGGTCCTCTAGATGTTTTTGGGCATATGTGAGAAGAGACTGTGTTCTTTTTGGTCAGCAGTGGTTTGCGCCTCGCAGCTCTCCCATGGAGGCCATTTTTGCCCAATGGTTTTCCTAATGTAAAGTTGTGTACATTGACCTAACCTAAGACATGAGGCGTGCAGCTCTTTAGATGTTGGTCTGGCCTCCTTTGAGTCATTGATGCACTCTTGCTGTAATTTTGACAGGACAGCCACTCCTGGGATGGTACACAATTTTTTTTTTAATCTTCTTCATATGTAGTTAAGGGCTCTCACTGTGGTGTGCTGGAGTCCCAGAGCCTTAACAATGTTTCTAGACCGCTCGATTCGGACCATGTTTCATGTCTATATTAGAATCTCTTTAAAAGGGATCGGGAGATTCAACAGGTCTGGCAGTATTCATCCCTGGGTGTGGCTGGTTAAACTGCACCCAACAGTGAATTTGGTTAATTGGTTGATTTAGTAAGTACAGGGCAATTACTGTTTCACACAGGCCAAGTGCAGCTGAACAGCATTTATCCTTCAGTATGTGAAATCATAATTTAGAAACAGCGTGTTGTGATTATTTGGGTTCCTTATCTAATATTAAAACTAGTTTAATGATCTGAAACATTTAAGTGAGTCAGATATGTAAAAACTAATGAAATGGTAAACTTATGATGATGCTCTACATCATCATATCAGCTCTGTATATGACCAACAGAATGTCAGTGTCTTAGTTATGATGATTACAGAGTAATAATACAATTTTATAAACCACTTACAAACACAGTTACCAATATGCAGGTCCAACTGGACCACTGATAGTGGACCAGTGCTTGGTACTGGTTGAAACATCAAAACAACAACATCATAAAGCTGGCATGATGAGGCAAACCTACAGCGCTGTGTTTGATTATTCTATGAACTCTGCAGGATCGTTCTCTCTATATGGGAATAGTGCACTTTGGGAATGACAACACTCAGCATTTCCTCTCTTGGGAAGTGAACAGAGAAAATTCAGACTTTACTGACACAAATGGTCTCACAAATCTTACAGGCTCACATACACAATCAAACTTCTTCCTTTAGTTTACGTATGAACCTTCATATTTCACATAAAGTTGGCATTTATAGCAGAAACCAGAAAATAGACATTGGCCTTTTATTTACACCCTTGGTAGTTTTGTTTTGGGTTCTATTTATACACAGTGATACATGCTGCATTTGCCCAATTACAGCAAATACTATATAGTATATCATTTTAATTCACTGTTTATAATAAGTCTCAGAGTTTCTGACTTGGAATACATGAGCAAAAAGTGGCACAGCACAGTCAAATGTGTAAGCAAGACGTTCCATGCTTGACCACTAGAGGGCAGCAGCATCTCAACTTTATTCTTGGTTTAGTTTCACAGCACATTCGGCCTCCTGTAATCTGTCCTCAAAGCTGTCCTATAACCAGATTAAAGACTGCTTGTTGTTGTTCTTCTTCTTCTTTAGAGGACTTTCAGGTCAAACAGAATAACCTTCAGTTGCTGAAAGCCTGCACTGTTAAGCTTTCTAAAACGTCTGAAGAAGCAACATGTTTACCTTTAACAGGTGAAGCAACAGGTTTTAGTTGATCTTTGGTGACTGGGCTCGATAAATCAGGCAGAGAACCCTTTTTGTTGAATTCCTCCTAAAAAAACGGGGAATGGACAGAAAACAAGCCTTGAGGGAAGTGCAAGGGAAGTAGTTCACAGAAGATGTTTTCAACAGTGATACTGATGGGCATGCATAGCCAAACATACAGACATGAACACACAAATAACTGTCATCCGTAAGGCGTGGTTTAGATATTAAAAAGATAAGTGCATTCAGGGTATTCCATGAATCTAACCACACTGCATATTTCCCAAGTTACGACATGGAAAGAATGACTGTTCTATAAATGGTGGGATTATGATTGATTGTTGTTTTAAGAAGAATAACAAACAGCAAACGCAGCTGGGCTTGTATTGCTTGGACCAACAGCAGGTTTAAACCCATGTCATATATACAGGCAGAAGTGTGGAAGACTGACAACTTCTAAGTCAAAGCAAGACTGACTGTGAAGTGCAAATGAGAGTAAGGTACTAACTCTAGTGGATTCAGCAGAAAGCACGGCTGTCTAAAAGCCTGACTCTTACATAATGAGGCCCATGATCATTTTTACCGCCGTCACTGTGAACAAGGTCATATTTAGCAAATCTGTGGGTTAGGATCAGAGCACCCCCACCTGCTTCTCAGAGGACTCCTCCAGAGAGCTGAAGATTTTCTGCTTCTGTCTGGCCACGGAGATCCAGCTTGGAGGCTCAGAACTCTCGACTGACACTTTACCCACTGCCACATCTGTACACAGAAACCAAAACATGGCAAAAAAATAAAAGGCATTACATCAGCTACTTGGATTCTGTCTGTCAATCATTTAAAACTTTGGCAGTCCACCCTGGACAAGGAACATAGTCTGCTACGATTCTGTCAACCATGTGGTTTCATTTATTCATTTCTTATTGTTCACTCATATGAGGAAAGGCCTGTCACTGTTGTTTTATAACTGCAGTCATTATGTGAAGTCTAAATGCCGTCATGTGTAATTCTGGTCAGTCATGCCTAGTTCCGCCCACACAGTGGTACAGATGCGTAAATATCACATGTTCAGAGAATATGCTTAATATAGTTAATCAGCATGTAATGTAATGCCTTGTAAATGACTGATATGGTTAATACACTGAAAGACTATCAAGATCTCCTATCATGTCCTCCACTCTTATAGATGAATAAGAATTAACAGGAATGATGACTGAAAAGACACTAAGATCTTACAGCTTCCAACAGGGCCAATTACACTCTTCACAGTTTACTGGTGTCATGTTGAAATACATATGAACATTCTGGAAAAGACAGCATCTAAAATGCCCCATACGTTGCTCCAAAATGTGTACATGTCTGTCAGCGTTACTAGAGCCATAGAAGAAGTGCAAGCATAACATGACACAGACACCAATACCCCCTCCTTCACTGATCTCCTTTACAGTAATTTAAACGTTACACTGGTAATAACTTAAATGGTCCTTTTCTCTGGCACAAAAACACAATGTCTACAGTCTCAAAGGTCAACTTGTCAACCAATACACGTTCCCCCTGAGTATCAGCCCATTTCAGATGAGCCTGAGACCAGAGAGGTCAGCAGTGTTTCAGTACGATGCTGATGCATGACTTCCACTGTTTATAGTACAGTCTTAATCTGTATTTGTGAATGCACTGATGGATGGTGTTTACTGACAACAGTTTATTAAAGTATTCCAGAGTCCATCTGTCTGAGGGCCAGCCTCAATCGATCCCTGCTCATAAAGACAAAGCCTTTAACAGAGTTCTCAGTGTTTAATTGCCCATCTCGCCTTTTTTGTTGTAGGCATCAATTTCAGGATGAGTGTTAATAAGATACAACATTAAGTACAGCATATTATCTTGCTGTGCTGCTTTAGTTTAAATACAGGTCAGCATAAATTTACAATCACTGTGTTTCTTTTTAATCACGTTTCACATCCTGTCCTTCGGAAACCCTCTCTTGGAATTGGGTTTGTATGTATTAACTTGACTAAGTCTATGTAGTGTTGTCACTGTTGATAAAACCCAGTTCCTGAGACCTTCTCTATATAATCTTCAAAGTATCTTTACTAAACTGGCATAAAGTAATTCTGATGTTAATATATAGAATACACTTGTTATCCTTTTGGGTTTGTGTTTAGCAGCATTAAATTCAATCAAATGTTTTATTTTATTTTTGTGTCCAGTGCAATAGTTACAGGCCAATAACAAATGGAAAATCTATCTCCTTTGAATGTTGTCTGCTCAGAATTCCCTGAAAAGATGAATGTGTATTTTTGTGTCCAGTGCATTGTTATGCCATGAATTACACACTGAACATCATGGAGGGAGTGTTCAGTTCATTACATTATATGTGTGTTACCTATTAATGAATAGATTGTATCGACATGTAACGGTACTGTTTATGCCATCAATACTTCATGCAGTCCCGCATAGTGTTACCAATACCGCTGACCTTTAGTTAAAAATCTGTCCACCAATGAAACCCTGCTATAGATAAAACCAGGTGCTACCTGAGGTTCTCTTGGGCTTCACAACGCTATCGACCAGCTGATCAGGCTTCTTGGGCAAGGCAGGCTTTCTTGCAAGCTGGTCCAATATCGGGCTCTTGGGTGTCTCTGCTGGCTCTGTTTCTGTGGTGGAACTGGTGTTGGAACTTTCTCCTTCTGAAACGTAGCGGTGCAGTATTGCAGTCTTTCTCAGGCGAACTCCAAAGGGGTTCTCTGGTGTTGATTCTTCATAAGCCTGGTAAATCTCTCTCTGGGTGGGGAGGGTTGGCACACTCTGAGTGCGGACTGGGCTGGCGGGATGTTCAGCTTTCACTGCTTCAAAAGGCTGATCTGGGATCAGGGATTCTTTGAATACAGACTCCTCCTCTGCTGTAGAGACTGTAACATCCAGGGATGGTTCGGTGGCAGAGCCACTGGACAGTGACCTCTGCCAGGCAGGAGCGACGGTAAAACGGGGTCGACTTTCAGGGGCATTTGGCTGGTGCTTATCAGTCGATGCCTCCTGTATCTCGGGGTGGTCATCAGCCAACTGAGGGCTTTCTGAAGACTCTTCTTGAAGTCCTTCCAGACTGACCCACTGCTCATTGGCCTCCTGTTGTAGAGTTTCAGGCTCGTCCTCCTCCTCAGTCTGCTTGTCGATATTTGAGGCTCTACAAGGAAGACTGAGATCAAGAGAGGTGGTTACAACAAAAGAATGTTCCTCAACAGAAGCCGTTTGTGCAGGAACATCTTCAGGCTGGTTCACAGTCTCTGTTAAAACCAAGTCGTCTTCAGTCGATGCCTCAAATTCATGTATGTTTTCAACTTTAACGCTTATGTCTTGTTGGACATCATGTTGTTCTTCAGTCTCCAATGGAGGTGCCTCATCTTTAGTCTCATTTTCTTCCTCGTTTTCCTCTTCTGCTTCTGGTTCAGCATCTTCCTGTTTGTGTTCCTCAACCTCCATTTCTACGTCTTGCTCAGTTTCTATATACTTTACTTCTTCTACAGTCTCCTCATCATCACTGTCTCCCACCTCATCCCTGTTTTCCTCCATCTCCTGTTCTTCAGCCTTTTGCTGTACACCAACTTCCTCCACATCTTCTTCTACTGACTCCCTCTCTTCATACATGTCCTCCTTCGAGTATTTCCTGTCATCCAGGTCTTCCTCATCCTCTTTCTCATACTCCTCAATCTCAGTTTCAGGCACTTGCTGATCCTCATCAAACAATGCTTCCTCAGCAAATTCATGCCCCTCTGGCTCCTTTTCTTGCTTTGGAGGGTCTTCTACCTCTTGCAGATGGTCATCTGACTCAGAGAGTGTGTTTGGAACTGGTGTTATTGGTTCCTCCAGTGTTAAGCATTGATCTATGGAGTCAAGAAGGTCTGGGGTGTCATTCTTGGCCTGGTTATCCAGCAACTGTTCCACCTAAATACAAGAGAACAAGATTTAACCCTTAAATGCATGACTGTTTCACCAACCCATCGGACGTAGGTCAGACAGTTAGACTAATTACAGTATTTAATGACTATGTGAATCAATGTGAATTAAATGAATCACTGAGCTTAATAAATGAATTAGGTTAGTGTAATGAAGAACAGAAATCTGGACCCGCTGGTGGGTCAGTGAATGTTACCTCCATCTGTTCAGCCTTGTCCTCAGGCTCCAGCACCAAGCCTGACGTAAGGGGGCCCTTGAGGGAGCTCAGTACTTCCTCCAGCAGTGAACCCTGCTCCTCTGAAACAACCTCACACCCAGCATCCAGCAGGAAGTCATCGGCCTGGAGCTCAAGAGTCACTGGCTTCTCCCAGGAGGATTCTGGGATCTTGGAATCAGGGACGTGATCTTTGTCAGGGAAACGTTCCTCCTCCTCCTCCTCCTCCTCTTCAGAAGTCTCGGCAGAGGCGGCGGATGTTGTGGATGCTCTTTGGCTTTGAGAAGAGGCTTCAAAGTCCTCATTTTGTACTGTCAGGCTTAGCTGAGACTCGTCCTGTGATTCGTCGACCTCCTCTACAATCTCTGAAAAATCAGCTAATTAAAAAATAAAATAAGAGAGTATTGTTAGTTCAGGGTCTCAGGGACCTGGGGTGACACTGTAACACATATGATAGAACTAAATAACCAATTAACATGCCTAAGGTAAACTGGATGCACGACCAGGTCTGAGAACCACTGTGTCAGAAAAAGCCATTTCAGGAAAAGATCTTTATTAGTTACCGAGATTTCAAAGAGCCTTCCACAAGACCAAATCAATCAGAAGTACCTTCATTCTCCTCCTCTTTGGTCCACGTTTTGATGGCCCTCAGTTTGTCCTCAGTGTCTCTCAGCAGTACTCTTTCTCTCAGGTCTCGTTTCTTACCTTGTAACATCTCTCTCTGGAAATTCAGGAAAACAGTGGCAACAACGGAATTAGCAGGTAAATAAAGTCAAAGCCTCTACAGTTAATCTCCATCTCTAGTCCAGAACTGTACCAGTGTTTTTAGCACTTTTGGAGAAAAAGACTTTGTAGATGTGTTTTTAACAGGAAGTCCCCGGCAGTGTTTGTTTACTTCTGAATACTTTGACCACTACATTAACTGCATGGGTGCTTTTAAATATGCTGGTACAAACAAACTAGCAAAACCAAATCGCCTTCAGCTAACTTCCAACTCATTCAACTAGGTTCCTAGGTTCCAACAAAGTGATGGAGGTAACTGAAGGGATTTCTTACACTGGCAGGCTTCCTCTTAGTGCAGGCCTTGGCTTTGACAGCAATCCGATGGTGAGCTGCAGAGCTATCCAGGCAGGAGAGAGAGCTGGCCGGCTGACTGAAGTCCATAGGGACAGACGCCTGTGGGGTTCCTGGCCTAGACGAGGCTCCGTAAGACAGCTACATACAGACGAACAGAGGCAGAGAGGAAGAAGGAACAAAGGAAGATAGTTACATTCCCTGTATAATGAGCTGCAGCACAGAGCATGTAGTTTTAATGAAATGCTAATCATATAACACTTACGTGGGATTTCAGTTTCAATAGATTAAGAGCTACAGAACCAGTCAGAGGACTAGACATTCCTACTCAGTTACCGAAACAGTGTTTAAAACTTTCATTTGCTTTAATGCAGCTTTGCACACTCTTGTCATTCTTTCAAGACGGCTCCTGAGTAGCCACAAAAGATGCTTTTTCAACAGACTTGAAGATCCACACATGTTGAGACACTGCTAAAATAACTTACCTAACCCTAACCCACATGTACACACCCATTTAGACACTTTATACATTGGTTACTTCCTTAAAGTTGTCAACAAAAGGCTGTTTGTTTAACAGAGGAACACATTCAGCACCGCATCAAGCACAGAGGTGGAAACATCAAAGTCTGGGTCTGTTTCCTCCTTATAGTAGTGCCGGTGTGCCTGTGTTAACTGACACGATCATGACCATTCCCCGCCTTGAAAAGTTCTGACTACACTACCTTGCACCAGCAGGCAGGGAAAAAAAAAAAAAAATAAATAAAATTAATATTATTATCCCATCATCCTGTCCAACATCAAAAGGAAAGGTCAGCTAATCCCTAAATGTGTATATATATATATATATATATATATGTCATTGACCACATATCTTCATTAAAAATGACACCAAGAAAAAAATACAAGGTAAAAAAAAAAAAAATAAAAAAAAAAAGTGTCCCATATTCCAAACTGTTGAGCAGCTGGAATCTTATATCCAGCAAAAATAATAAAATAGTTGATTTTTAAATGAACAGTAATCGGCCATTTCAGTTCCGCAACACTTGACGCAGTGGTAAACTTTAACCTGTTAACTTAGCCTGGCTTTTTTGAAGGGTGCTGTTGGCATCAAACTCACAATGAACATTTAAAATATAAAAAACAAAAATAAAAAAGCCAAGTTTTAAAGTTTACAAGTTTACATCATTGTATTCTGCTTTTAATTACATATTTACATAGTTCAGAGTCCCTCTCTGATACCATGTTTATCAAAAATATAACGTTACTGTTAGAAAAATGTGTTATTTACGTTTACCTGAACCCATTCATTCATTTATTATTATTATTATTATTATTATTATTATTATTATTATTATTATTATAATACTATAAAACTAACTTATTTACTTAAAAAAGTACCAACGGATTTTGCACACTGTAACAAACCAATGATGTGTTTTCAGATGTGCCCACTGAAGCTTCGAGAACTTCTTTAATAAAGGATATGTACAATTTCTAGTAGACATAAATGATAGTTGTAGTGAGTAAAGGTTAAGTGGTTTTTAATTTAGAATAAAACAAGGGTTAGTCTTATTTCTGTGGAAGTTTAGAACTCTACAAAACCAAAGTTTACATGTAAGTATGTTACAGGGCCTTACTGGACGACTAGAATCAACTAATCAACTATTGGAATATGGCACGTCCTTCAGCAAACGGGCTTTCATTTGCCATGCTATGTGGAAGAAGTGGATAAGGTCCCTCACTTCCTTCCCGAAGTGAACCACCCGAGAAATACGGTAACATGTTTTCGCAGCCTGCTCTGCTTTAAGGTCACGCTTGCCTAAGAATAGTCTTTCAAGTGCTCCTTTTTCCTCACCAACAGTTTATTCAAAACTCCAAACTCAAATTCCTCAATGGACACAAACCAGACAGCTTCTCTTTCCTCTCGGCTTACTCAACTCTGACTGGTGTCTTAAGTTATTTCCTCCTGTGAAACAAAAGGAAAAACAAAAAGGGCTTTCCAGCTGTGTAAACAGTAAAACCGACCGGCCTTGTTGTGGCCCGACATCGTCACCACCATTAGCTGAAAGTGTGAGACAACCTTCCTTTCGATGTGAAGAATGCAACACATCGTTTAATCTGATCTCCCAGTGAATACCTTTCATTTGTTATCCATCACCTGTAGAGGAGGTTTACCTCAAAATGACCACAACAGGCGCTGTGGCAACAGGCTTTTGTAACAGTGAAGTGAAAGGTCTTGTACAGCGGTCATGCAGTGATGTAGGTCTATGTAAAACAGTGACTAAATGTGTATATTGAAATGCTTCATATTGGCACTTATACTGAGCTAAACCTTCTTTCTTCTGAACACTGGCTTAGGGTTGCTCGGTATTGCTCCTATGCTGTATTTAAATCTGTATTCTTCTGTCTAGGTATCGGCGCTGGCCCTGGTTTGGGCAGCAGCGGAACTCAAAGCGAGTTTAACTCTATCCTTCCTGTACTGGCTAGAAAACATTTTCTGATGGAACACTAAGCAGGGTTAGAGTTCGCTCTGGATAAGAGCGTCTGCTAAATGCCATAAATGTAAATGTATATGAATGTCATTGACCACATATCTTCATCAAAAATGACACCATGAAAAAATACAAGGTAAAAAAAGTGTCCCATATTCCAAACTGAGCAGCTGGAATTTTATATCAAGCAAAAACAATAAAACAACTTCATTTTTAAATCTACAGTAATTGGCCATTTCAGTTCCGCAACACTCGACACAGTGGTTAACTTTAACCTGTTAACTTAGCCTGGCTTTTTTGAAGAGTGCTGTTGGCATCAAACTCACAATGAACATTTAAAATATAAAAAACAAAAATAAAAAAGCCAAGTTTAAAAGTTTACAAGTTTACATCATTGTATTCTGATTTTAATTACTCTATAATTAAAATTTAATTTTTCTATAATGTTCTATCAAATATGGGATTTTACTGATTTGCACATCATTGCATTCTGCATTTATTCACATTGTGCACAGCAGCCCAACATTATTGGAAACAGGCGTAGATATTCTAAATTAATTTTGGGCAGAGAAGTACATGCAAGGTGTTGTATGGCAAAATACTACCCAAGAGCATGCCCAGATTTGAAATGAAACTGGAGGTAGACTTTAAGACATTACCACCACTATATTCAGATTCAAAATCTCTGACTCACGCTGTGCTCTAAGACTGAATCATGTAAATATTTTGTATAATTATTAATAACTTTCCTGTAAACACATCAGTTTGGTTGCTATCTCCACCACTGTGAACAAATCTGAACCAATCCCCTCTGAAGGACTTCGTTCTTAACCATATTGTATGCAGCAATGTAGAAAAACTGGTGGAATTCCCCCCTTAAATACTGATATTGACCAAACCTGCTCCTTCACACATTTTAAAAACCCCTTGTTTAGATGGCACAGTTTCATTCATTGTATTCAAATGAGCGGCACCTCTGAGGTCACATCCAGCCCTGGAAACAGGAAAGTAACTGGCAGTCTAATAGATTCTAAACAAAATCCTCTCTATAAGAACAATGAGGGTGAACTGAAACAGTAGTGGCAGCTAAATGAAAGTCAAACAGCCAGGCAGTAGTTTAAAGTCAGCTTCGAAGTATGCATGATGGACATTTGCGCAGTTATTCATATGCCGCAACCAATAATTGCTACATTGCAATCCACAATTATAAGTGAAGGGAAAAGAGCAGCATGCTTTCTATTCTTGTGGGGTCACATGACTGCGTGATGGCTATAGGCAGCTAAGTGGCTGTGCTGGGAGTCGGGGCTGTGGCCAACTTCAGCTTGGCAGCCGATGCACCTCAGAATGCTGGAATAACCCATTTCTAGCGGAGCAGCAGACAGCTAGACTGCCAGGGAGAGCCGCCGGAATGCAGCTTAGACCTCAACCACAACTTTGATGGCAACCCCTGCAGTGAAACAACACATGATAAATCCTACAGAAATGCACCGGAGATCCGGAGGGCACATCAGTGCTTTCGGAGCAAAAGTTCACAACCTAGTTTTGTGTGGGAGTGGACACGGCAAGATCAATCCACTGACTCAGGACTCTGAAAACTTGGTGAGGGGTGGTAGACCAAGAAAGCATGAAGTATGTTCTTCCTGAGGGCTCTGGTTAGAAGTAGGGACAGCCACATTTGTGTAGTACAAAACAGTAGCACAGCTACAACAGCTGGAGCACCATCGACCTCCTTAAAGGTCGAAGCTTTTAATCTGATTCCAGAGTAACATATCGTCGCTGTCCAATGAAAAACATGTATCTCCACTTTGGTCCTTTTTTAGTTCTATGGGTCATTCGACCAAATCAGCTGCTGTTTACACTGAGTGAGAATCTCATGATGAATGGACCAACAGAAACACCTCAAAACTGTTCTGAAAGATGTCTGGTTGCATAGACTTACATTAAAGTTATATGAGGTTTTTGGCCTCTCCTGTAAAGTTGCCATTTTGGAGATACTTGTTTTTCTTTGAACAGCGACGATATTCATATTGTAAGGTAACGTCCCTGGTCATATCAAACGTGTTGCACCTTGATTTGCCTTAGTCTTCCAAAACAAAGTGGATTTTTTTAAATACAGAGCTGATTTTTACACTGTGCACCACCATGTGAAGAAAACATTAACTATTGATATACCACGTTCCCCTCTCCACTCCTACCCAACATCAAGAGAAAACACTCAGATTTCCCTCAGAAATTCATGACTGTATGAAAGAAAAACGTCTTATTAAATAAAGAGTTAGTTGTGTAATTACAAGAATGACTGTGTTGTTGAATATTACTCTATTATTATTATTGAATTTCTGGGCTGATTTATAATCATTCATCATTTACACCTTATTGTGGCCAATACTGAAGGCAATAACCAACTTTTTCATTTCATATATTTTGCATTTTAAACCAAGTTCACACTGTGATCCAAATATCAAGGGCAGTGTGTGTAAGAGAAGCTAAATCTCTAAATGGGGATTACTAAATAATTTTACTAGCCATAACACAGCGAAATCATCAACGTCAGTCATTGTAAATGCATTTCTCATTTTTCATGCCTCGTTTCTCAGTTTCTGATATTAATGCAAAATGCTTTCCCTCTTTTTCATCGTGTCTAAATATTATAATAATGGACCATAGGAAATTGTTCTGGGAGGAGGGGGAGTTATAATATTTGAGATAGGAGAGTTCTGTGATATTTTATTTAACCCACCTGCCCAGGGCCTCCCATGACATCATATATTTTATCTTAATTTATTAGACAAGAATTTTATACATCACTACAGAGCGAAGGGTTCCCCAGCAGGCCTGTGCAATTTGTAATGTTCACTCGAAAAGTGTCACTCGAAAATGCGTGCCAAGTTACTTTGTAATAAGTTATTCATATGGACACTGTAGCAGTAGGGTGACAGGACGGCACCATTACCCGCGGCTGGTGGCCTGAAGCGGAGACAAGATGCAGGATGCCGTCATATTGTTTTTACTTACTTGCATATGCAGCACAGAAAACCAAACTGCAGTGCAGCTCATGTGAAACAGCAATCCACAGCAATGAATGGGCATGCTTGGTTTATACATGCAGTTGTCCACAGGTACTGTGTACTGCAGGCTTACTCAGCTACAGTGTATCTGGTACCGTTAGCCTCTGTTAGCACTGAAAAGGTTTATGGAGTAAATAAGCATTACAAAGTTTTCAGTATACCTAGAACCAGTGTTCCTAACCTGGGGGACATGACTTGGTCCAGGGGCCTTCCAAGAGTGGGGTTTCAAGACATATATGCGTTATTTAAAAAGCAAAAAAACGTTTTACTTGCTTAGACGCTTTAGTTATATAGCTAGACAGTCTTAACTGGCTGCTGTACATGAGGCATCTTTTCAACGCCAGGCTAAAGATTTGTGGCTTGTGGAGAAGAGCTAGCTAAGGAATGCAGGCAAGTGAGCAGACCTACTATTTGATTATGCGTCTCTATTTTCTGTAGTGTGTATACTAGTATGTGAGGGTGGTGCGCTGGCAATAAGGGGCTTGTGAAATACCTTTAATCCCAAAAAAGGGTTGCACTGTGGAAAAGGTAAAGAACCCTTAATCTAGAACATAGTGTTTCTTTTCGGAGGAGGATTTCAAACACTGCATGCCTTGGCTTTTCAAACTTGACAGCCGTTAAAGCTTCAAAACACAAAAACACATGACACCTATTTTAAGGTCTCTTTACGACTGAGTATATGTGTGTGTTTGTTTTGGAGTATGTATGTGTGTGTGTGTGTGTGTGTGTGTGTGTGTGTGTGTGTGGTCAGCGGCAAGGCAAAGTCACATGCTGCAAGAGAAAATCTAATCTGGTGCTGTAGGAATTCCCCGTCCATGCAAAACAGAGCATAAACAGAAGAGTGAAAATCAAAAAGCTCTGCATAATTTGATTTACCTTATGTGCGTCTTGCATTGCAGACCTTTCAATACCACCAACATCATGACGCATGCCTTTCAAAGAACTTATTATGATTTATAGCTGTTCTTCCAATAACTTGATTACTAGGGTGGCTGATTTTTTTGTCCCAACTTCTTTAACGCCAGTATGCCGAGTGTCTGAATTTAGCCCCTCTGCAAAATTAGGTTAGGAAATGGCACGACAGGAAAATGATTAATGCTGATCTGCCTGTTGGCTAAAACAGTACTTATTCAGTATCACCCCAAAAATACTACTGCACATAATCACTTTACATCATGTTTCTAAAGCTTCCAATATCCCTGCTGCAATGACAATATCCCAACAGCACTCAACGATATACTACCTAACAGTAGCAGACACATGCAGTACTACACAGAAGTCAACCTTTCAACCTTCATTTTTTTCAATTCCAGTCAAAACAGCCATCATTCCAGCAAATATTTCTGAGGAGACCAGATAGAAGACATTCTCCCTGCATTAGAAAAAAACAATACAGGAGCTTCCAAAACAAGAGTAAATAAGATTAAGAGATAGAAGATAGAAAACAGAAAAAATATATTTCCTAACAACTTGGCTAGACCTAGTAGACCACCAAAACTGTCATCATTAGATAAAACAGTGGTTTGAATGTTGGAGAGAGAAGAAAACCAAGTCTTAGTTTTGCTACAAATCCACTGTAAGAAGCTCTCTTAAAACTACGGGTCAGAAAGAACGTGTAGCTGTCAAAAATCACCCACTGAGAATGAGAGGCTGAAAAAAGCAACATTTGCAGAAGAACACTGATACTAGACATCTAAGATGAAGGGATGAGGGAAAACTACCCCACAACAGACTTCAAATGACAAACTGAAAACAAGCTTGCTAAAACAAACTGAGCCTGCAGTGCAGTTGCCATAAAGTTGGACATGTTGCATACTAAAATGTGATATTCCATTTAGTTGTTGAGGCACTGTTGTTTTCTTCTCCTGAATGCTGAAAACTCAACCCGTACTTAATGGCTGTTTTGACTGGAAGGTAATTGAATGAAGGGTGCGTCTCTGACTTTCATAGTACTGTACACACAAACTCAGCACAGCAGCCCAACGCTGCTGCCTCTTTAAACAGCTCCACTGCATTTACGGCGCTTGACTTTCTCCCCGGTTCCTCTCCCACCAACATTCTTCCCTGCCTTGTAATTGCCCACATCTAGCGGCAGCCATTAACCACATAATAACATCCTCCAAACGGTCAGATTCCTCTTCTCAGAGTCAATATGTTGTTTGTCGGCGTAATTTGTGTACCTAAGCCGACCTCACACACAGCTCACTCTGAGAAAGAGTTTAGTCGCATCATTGAGAGTCTGGAAATGCTCAGCACGCTGGAGGTGGTGTGCATGTTTGGAGCGGGGGAGGGGGGCTTATGCAGAGCCCTGTGCCGCATCAGAGGCTACAATACTGTATATTACAGGCTGGATTTACGAGCATGTCATTAGGGAGATAAATAACACCACCTTAGGGATGAAGTCAAGCATTTGATTACTTGGATTCATCACATAAAACTTGCTTGTGTCAGTCTAATGGCACACCTTCCAAAACAAAATGATCCAATTCATTAAGTGTTATAAAGGGTTATCTGTCAACCCTTAACGGGCTCCGGGTGTGAATGTGGGGAAGTATTAAAATGAGTATGTATAAATAAAGCGATCTTTAGAGCGATGGTGGAATAAACACATTAGGTTCCCTTTCGGCACCTGTTCAGACGGGCCCTTGGGTGTGGGTAAGGGTGGGTTTGGACTCGAGTCCCGCTCTACAAGCGCCACCTTGGTCATTATCCATAGCATATGCTTTTATTCATGGACCCACTGATGTGAGACACAGCTGAATTCCTGCTTTACTCGGTTACTGAGATGTAAACAGAGTGATTAACAGTGGTTGGTTGTGAAATGGTTCATTGTAGAGAAAATGTACCAACTCAGAATTCGTTACAATGGTGGCGAAGTGAACTACAGCCTAGGCTATCCCAACTGCACTATCCAAAACCACCAGTGAACCTGCATATTTTGCCCTTTCAACACCCTGCATGTGCCACTCCACCCTGCACAAATATTTTGTTCAGCCAAAGATTCGCCCAAAACGTTCATACAGCAGTGTCTCCGGCAGTAGCCAAGATATTTATGAACATTTAATTTGACAACTTTTCTTTCTTGAGTCAACTTTTAGAATCATTAAATTCTTCTGGTTTCTGTCACTGTTGTTGTGCACAACCAACACCGTAACACTCGCAACATTTCACATCAAACTACTGGGAATGCTTATTTTGCATGTTACTGAATACAACTGTGTGTAAATTGGTCAGACTTGCTAGACCTAGTGGTTCAGCTTGGATTCAACAAGCTTCAGTGCTTGCGTGCCTCCTCCAGATTTGAGAATTCCATCCATAAGGCTCCAATCATGTCTCCTTAACTGTGGTTATTTTGAACAACAACAAAACAAAGTTGGCAGCAAAGGAAGGCCAATAACTCACTAAAGCTTGTCATAACTTACTAAAGGTTGTCATAAATCAAAATGGATCTCAAAGTTTGAAGCAACATCGAGTTCTTACAGACAGTATTGACTCATGACAGTGCATGTATAGAAGTCTTAGTAGACTAGAAGTCAAGGCCGCAGCCCTGCACAACGGCGACCACGATTCCTTTCCTAGCACTGGCAGAAATTCAGACTGCTTTGTGGAAGAGTACAATTACTTTTCACTGAAAAACACTATACAGCCCTTCAGCCATATGCTGTATGCTCATGTTTAGGTGCACCCCTTTATTTGAGACCGTGCCCCACAATATGCCTCAGCACAGGCTTGAGCATTAACATATTGGCCAAATGTTTGTTCCACAGACTAAAGGCAAAACAGGCGTGTTTGGGCTCTAGGATCTTCCTCAGAATGCTGTCTGATTTTTTTAAACAAGCCTAATAAAACAAAAGATATAAAGAACCTTCACATAACATGAATGTACTGTACAACTGTACTAAGTTTTTACCCTTTTTAGGGGCTTTTGTGATTACTTGGCTTGTCAGCCACTTTTCAACACATATATTTAATTAACACATCATTCATTATTTCATTTTAATAAGTCACTATTTGAAACAACGTAAGAGAAGCATAAAACATTTGTTCCTGGTATAAATGGGCTTCCATACAAAAAGCATGTGAGCCAGACAGTGGGCTACATTGCACTGGTCATGTGCTAATTACAATTTTTAATGTGCGCGGAAGGACCTAGTAAAAATCTAAATTGCTCGCCCACACAAGCGCAAAATATCGGTAGACTGTCGGCAATTAGTGGCAATTAAATGTAATTGCAAATGGTTCTTTTGGTGGAATATGTTACCTGGTCATCATCGCTGTCGGTTCCCTCCAGGCTCAGGGAGCTGGTTCTCTGGACCACACCAGATGACTGCAGAGAGACAACAGTAAGAGATTTGATTGTAGCTGTGTTCTTGCTCTTTTTGTGAAGTGAATTCAGCTACTTTAAGAAGAATTTACTGCTGACACAGCACACACACATGCAGCTTGTATAATCTCCACAGAAAAGAACTGCCAATAGAGTAGGGCACTCTGGAATGGCCACGCATGATGCTGAGGTCACCACGCCCAATGCTAATTGTCAGCTAGACTCTTTCCAGAAAATAGAGACTGCAGCAAATAAAGCCGCAATTTTTTATGGATATCTCAGAAGAAATGTTGGAGGGGCAGGTGCCTATAAACTTAAAGAAAAAAACAGATTTCTGCATTGTACTAAACAGACACCCTTTAGCAGCAGTTATATGACCAAAGAGGCCTTTGCTGCATTTTGTCTTCATTAATGCACAAAATACTGAGGAGAGATCGTTTTAATGACTTACTGACTGGGCATTACTTAACACCTGTCTTATTTCAGGTGTTAACATGGCTACTATTGTTTGTTCCAGAGAAAAACTGAGCTTTTCAAACACATTTTAATTATATCTATTGACACCTGCCATATCAAACCGTCTGATTCGTTTGATTCAGAAATTAAAAATCCTAAAACCTGAACCATGTTCTATACATCTTATAACACCAACCAGCATGTCTTTAGAACAGGTTTGGCCTAATCAATGATCTGGTGATCTTCTTTTCCCATCTACTGTAAAGGCACATATAGAAAATCTTTCATTTTCGCAATGCCCACCTTATAAATAGCAGCAGTCAAAAGAAAACTTATATCCCAAAAGCAGTAACTTTACTGAAGAGGAAGAGAACATTTTTTATTGTAATGGAAATCGTACTGGACCATTTGTGTTGGTCCAGTTATCATGACATTTTGACACAACGTAAAGGCCAACTGTTTTTTTCCAAAGTCACAAAAAATGAATGTTTTTTTTGTCCTGAATAAACAAAATTCTACCTTTTAATTATTTATGTTGTGTGCACTGTGGCTTCTGCTGCACTGCAGGGACTTTGCAGCATCTCATGGTTTGAAAGAGCTGACCAAGAAAGTTCAGTTTGTCACTCCAGATGACATTTAACATTGTTTATAATATGTAAAAGTGATAAGTCAGATTTCTCACATATGCTGAAATGAAAACTTTTGCCCCAGCCTGTGGGCAGATTTGCTAAGAGAGGAACTGATTACACGCAGTCTGAGGACAGTTTGCGCTGGTGGGGGCAACCAATTACCTACTAAGTACCTTCCTGCAAATAAACATAGCCGGATCATCATTAACACAGGACCAGCACAATATACACACGTTTGGCTTAAATGCTTTTTCTAAGACGTCTTCCACCAGGTACAAGTCACAGGTTCAATCCGTCACTTGTTAGGTTCAAACAAAGTTTTTGTTACAAACTAGTTATTATTTATTTAGAAATAAATGTTTGAAAATTACTTTCTTTTTGAAATATGTTCATTTCTAGCTGGTGCGCTGAGTTGAGCTTTGTGCTGAGTGCGTTTGAAAACCATGTGAGCCTGTAAACTCACCATGGTCATTTACAAATTGTACGGTTTTGAGCTTCATCTCTGAGTTACATGTAGAACATCAAAGAATGGCTGCAACAGCATCTAACGCAGGCCATAGAAACCACAGAAGCCACGGGAATAAGAAAATGAGGAGCAGGTTTAGCAAAACAGCAAAAGCCAAAGAGTCTCAATGAGCAAAAACAATGTTACGGCCAAATATAAGACAAGTTTTACACAGTTGTTAAACTATGCAGTCAGTTTTACTATCAGCCCTAGTAAATAAGTCCCTCATTATAATAGCCTCCTCCCAGTTCCTCTCCTCCCCAACTCCTATAAATGCATATGCAACGAAGCAACAGTGCAAATACGCTGTGACCGCCCCTTTGATGCTTTTTTGGGGACTAAAGAGGTTTTGTGCTATTTTAGATTAAAAGAATTAAGTTTTAACAGTAAAAAAAATTGTGACACTGCAAAACACTGGTAAATCTGCAGCTCTTTAAATTAACTGTCATTAATTATTTCTTCCTAATCAGTCACAGATATTCTACCTGATATAGATACAAGGGTTGGACAATGAAACTGAAACACCTGGTTTTAGACCACAATCATTTATTAGTATGGTGTAGGTCCTTTTGCGGCCAATACAGCGTCAGTTCGTCTTGGGAATGACATATACAAGTCCTGCACAGTGGTCAGAGGGACTTTAAGCCATTCTTCTTGCAGGATAGTGGCCAGGTCACTACGTGATGCTGGTGGAGATTCGTCCTTCTTGGTGGTATGCTGACATTACCCTGGATACCGTGGCTCTTGATACATCACAAAGACTTGCTGTCTTGGTCACAGATGCGCCAGCAAGACCTGCACCAACAATCTGTCCTCTTTTGAACTCTGGTATGTCACCCATAATGTTGTGTGCATTGCAGTATTTTGAGCAGAACTGTGCTCTTACCGGCTAACTGAACCTTCACACTCTGCTCTTACTGGTGCAATGTGCAATTAATGAAGATTGGCCACCAGGCTGGTCCAATTTAGCCATGAGACCTCCCACACTAAAATGACAGGTGTTTCAGTTTCATTGTCCAACCCCTGCAAGCTTCCATACAAAATCTGTGAGCCAAGAAGTGAACTGGCCGCCCTCACTGGCGTCTCTTTCAGTAGATTCGCCCCATTCTGTATTTGAGTTGTATATTTTTCCCTACACACTGAAATAAGATCATTAAGTAAGTGAGATTCTTTTAGTATTCTGACCACACAATATATATTGGGCACATTTTAATTCCCAAAAAAATTCCCAAAACTGCTATGAAATGTACATGCAAGTTACGTATTTATGAGAGTGAGGTGAAGTGTGGTCTCACATATCAACAAAACTCATGTACTCAGTTGTCCTTAACTGCCTCTTCACTGCACAAGTGCAGGAAAAGTAATCCATGATGTTTAAGGGTATATACTACTATCGGCCTGGAATCTGGCCATTACATAGCGGCACCCTCCTCAACAGTACTAGTCCAGATACAGCAGCAATACTGTGCTCTTTGATGTGGATTAATGGTGAGCTCTTCTGTTTTGGCTTGCGTGTGAGCTGCACAGGGCAGGCAGGGACACGGTGTCCATGACAGGAAGGACATGAATGGAAAGAGCAGACAGGTACAAGGAGCAGAGCCTAAAGCTGAGTGAGGACAAGCACCAGGCTTAATCCAGTTAGACAACTCAGCAGGGAGCTTCCTGTCTCTGCACTCAGGCCCCATGATGTCAGATACTATCACACGCTGCCGGGAGCCTGACCAGCTCACATGCCTGACCACTGATGCCGAATGCGCTGATCATGGGGTACTTTCTGTGTGTGTTGGTGAGCATAAAGACAATCACAGGCCATATATAGTGCTAACGATGGTAATGAGGGACCAGTCAGTACTACAATCTAATTAGGTTTTGTGATGAAGGTGACATCTGAAGAGCTACTTTCACTAACAAAGCAACATGGTCAGGATACTAGTACAGATGTACAGGAATTTCTTCTGTTGTATAAACATATGATATTTCCATCCATCCATCCATCCATTCATCCATCGTACGTTAGCTTTGTGGTTCCAGTGCAAAACCCTTTTTTGAAAAAAGAATTTTCAGATGGCCACGTAAGATATCAAGATTTTCATATGTCTTCGATTTTTGGACCACAAAAAGCTATGCATTGCTGGAGTCTTCAGGCTCCAACAGACATTTCATAACTCAGATGCCAGCTGGACTCTCAAAATGCTTGGAGTCAACTCTTCAGCACTTCTCTCCAGATGGGGAGCTGTAAACAACTCAAAGATTATTCCCAGGCTTATTATTTACTAGGGCAGACTAGTTATTTTGACCTCCATGTGAAACACAGTATAAAGTTTGCATTGCATTGTTCAGTTCATTTTTCAAACTACTTTTAATGATGTTTTAATCTTTGTGGCATCCTTGTATCTACGGCTGACTTTTTAGAAATGGAGTTGAGAGAGCTGTTGTGCATCACCTGGAAACATAGAAGACTTATATAGCCGACTAAAGGCTACCGCACTGGAGGAAAAGCGCAGCTAAAGCACATAAGCAGGTCTGCAGAAATGCGGCAATAAACGAGAACGAGTGTTTATGTTACACTCCGCTCCTGAATTTGACAATTAGACACTTTCCTTTGGGCAATTTCTTGAATTTCCCTCTGGGATCAATAAAGTATCTATCTATCTAATTCTCAAGACGTCATCTACTATGGATTAGAATCTGAGTCTGAGATTAAAGTATTAGTGCAGTGCAGTTGTTGTGGAGGTGGAGTTATTTTTATTATTCTTTTTATTAAATTTGATAAAATGTCTGTCCCTACAACCTACACTAAACATGTCTCAGGATGAGAAATCAACTCAAACAACATATTTATTTAAATACTTGTTATTTAACAGAGAGCAGCTGTGGCAGCAGGAAACCTTACCCTCTGAGAGGAAGTGGCCAGAACTGTGTGGAGGGTGGTGTACTCTGGGGGGCTGCAGGGCAGGCCATCATCCTCTGACATAGTCCCGGCATCCTCACCCTTCCTCGTGGAGAGGGCTGCCGGCGGAGAGCCCAGACGGATAGCCTGCTTCAGTTGCAGCTGTGGAGCAAAGCGATCAAATCATTATTGTGCCTGACTGGTATGGACCATTCTACTAAACTAGTTCTACCAAAGTTCTACTAAACTGGATGGTAAAATAACTATTTAGTATGCAGACATTAGTTAAAAGCCAAATACATACAGTCAGTATCTACAAAATCAAAATTTATATGGTACTGTTCTTTTGGCAGGTAGCTGTTCCAAACCCTAAGTCCTAAATTACATTTTTAAAAATCATAATAACTTTAAAAAAACAATTTGCAATTTTAGGTGCCAACAGAAACGGTGTTTAAGTACACAGGCAAAGCATTTCCTTAGCCACTTCCCTGGTATTTAGAGCAGCAAGTGAGACTGCAAACTCAACTGTAAAGTTGTGGTAGTGTTATGAATGTTTGAAGTCATTTATTTGAATAAAATAAGCATATTTATGCCATGGGGGTCAAAGTTCAAGTTAGTTAAAAAAAGCCTAAAATGTGTTTACCAACAGTGACTTTTAACTAAATTCCTATACATTCTATTTATCAATCCATTTCTGATCCATATTCAAATTCTTTGATTCACTGGAAATGCACGCTCAAAGATCAAATGTATAATGTTTGTTTCAGCAAATAAACAAACAAACAAACAAACAAACAAACAAACGTGAGATGAGCTTTCTTTCATTGCAGTGGTGCAATAACATGTGGGTTAAAGTAGTTAAAGATCAAAAAAGACAAATCCCACTCTCAAACGCTTGATTACACATGCTACACACTAAATATCCTCAGCTGCACAGTAACTATGACTGCAGGATACATTTCAGGCCAAATTCCACCATAACAAGAACAGAGCAGTCACATTCAGCCCATGCCCGCAGACACTGTGGAGACGGAGGCATTCATTTAAGTAGGCTCCTTAAACAGTGGTATAAATCATGATGTAGCCTATCTGAAAAATCAACCCGAGAAACTAAAATCCTTCATCCAATCAAGTCCTACATATAACGACGCAGATGACAAATGTCTTTAGACCGTTCTTTTGTCTCGCCTTGTTCTCTTTCTGACCAGTCACCTTGAATACCCTCTCTTCTGTCTGAATTCGTCTGCATGCAAGATGTCAAAACCAAACACATCAAGCCTGTGTCTAGGGGCTTATATACAGGCTTGCTAATTTTACACCAAGGCCCAATGGAGTGCCAAGTCTAATACTGATTAAAGCGAAGAGGATTGCAGACGAGATACACATCCTGGCCACATCTGAGCCCATCCTGTCCGCTACATGAGCATGCCCACTCTGTTACAGGACTTAGTTAGGACTCTGATATAACAGTTTACAGGCAAACAAAAAGAAGTCAGAGGTGTAAAAGCCTATAATGAGTAAAGCTGGCAAAACAAAGAATTTGCATTGAGGAGAGTTCTGTAGTACCTGTAGAGATTTTACTTTCCCATGTATGCTGTCCTGGGAGGCCCCGAGAGCTTCATTAGTCTCAGAAGACGGTGAATCGGAGGCAAAGACGCTGTCATGTGACAAAGCCTTGTTCCCCAGGTTAATCTTGGATCTAGAAAAAAAAAAGAGTGATTAAAGGATGTGCATTAGGAGGAATCTAAATTCTAAGTAATATAAATATTGTTAAAGCTTGTTTCATTTTCAGGCTTCTCTTTAACCTTTACACATAAACAGCCATTTCTGTTATTATACCTTTAATACTGATATATGCAAATTAGCCCCATTCTGATGCTGTTGTGTATTTTGCCACTTTCACAAAAAACTAAACAAAAAAACGTATTTCGGGCCAAAACATGTAACTTCATAGTGAATGTAACGCTCAACTGCAGTATATCTGCCTCTATAACCTATTATAGTATCCTAACTGTAAGGTTTTTGTGACATCACAAAACACAAATATAACACAGGCTGCGTTTTTCAAATCAGTATGTTGCAAAAACAATAATAAGACAATGTAGTTTTTCCTTTGTACTGGCCCTTTTGGCTTTGTCACACGGACACGTTATTATTTTCTTTGTAGGATTTGCACCAATTTGACAAGAGACAGGCTGAAGAGGTGACATTCACCATCAGGTACTTGTTTGCAACATTTTTAAGCATTTGAAAAATGTGTTAATACGTTTAAAAATAATTTACTTCAAAACTGTAGGTTCTACACAACTACATTTAACCTGTCCTCAGCGAGAGGTCACAAGGTCAAAATAAATCTGCAAAATGCTACAAATGCATAATTATGTAAGCTGTAACCCTGAGGACCACTTTTCCATGTTCTGCTGTTGGTGGAGGCAAGAGAAGGAGCTTGGATTGTCAGATTTAACGTGTCAACTTTGTGTCTTGCCTTTATGATAATGTTAGTTTAGGACTCTGGAATAAACAGGTGGAGGTTATTGAGGCAGCAGGCTGAGGAAAAAGCAACATGGCTCCAGTGTACAAGAGACATCGTTTTCACCTCAGTCAAGTTCAATGTCCACATAAGCTGGTAAGTCAGTTAGCCAGTGAGCAAGCTAGTTACAGGGACAGGCCCATGGAGTACATTCCAGCTGAATGCCTTGGTCACCCAAAGTGCTGAAAACTTGTAATTCTACTTTATAGATGTGCTAGGTTCTGTTTGGACAAGGCTTTTTGGTCGAACACATATTTGGCCTTGTGTATTCCCCATCCCCCAGGCCCGAGTGGTTTCCTCGGATTGCAAAGCACTCTGCTCTGGCTCTCTCACATAGAAAAACAGTGTGTTTATTATACAGCTGATCATGCCAGGGGGAGAGTATTGGCTAATTCCCTGCTGCACATCTGAACTCAGCACAAAAATGTGCCTTACACATTAGCTGGATTCCTCTCAACAGTGGCAGTGCAGATGAGTTTACTCTTCTCCACTGTGGTGCAACATGTTCAAGCTCTTGGCTAATGAATGCACTGATAACCTGTGAACACGCCGTTTTGGTATGTTAAGTTGATACAGATGATGCAGTAGAAGGCTGGTTTAAATGTTTGCATGTGCAGGCTAAGCAATAATGTGAGTAAATACGGCATTCCTCAAATAACACAACTAACAGTTTTCTGATTCCTGAAGCTGATACGACAGGTTCAGCTATAGACACGCATGACCTTTGCACTGTTAACTGTCTTTGTGTTGTGGATGTGGTGAAGCAGCTGGATTATAAAATGTCACGTCCTATAAACACTTGTATTGTGCTTTTTACCCCCAAACTTATTTTATGACATTATCTAATTTATGACATCATGACAGATATTATATGCTAGAATTCATTTTTACATGACCATGACCGAACCTCTCTTCCTTAAAATCATACAGGCTGTTATAAGAGTTACATACGTAATTGAATTAATGTTTTACTGGCTGCTTTGTATTGCGTCTCATTGAAAACCCTTTTATGGCTTCTGCTCTTTTTTTATTTATTCATTTCTGTTTTGTCAATTGTTTAAATACACACCCTCTACAGGGAATGTACTTTTGCAAATCTGATGCACAATTAATGTTTATTTGTTGAGCTTTTATTGGTAAAAAAAAAAAACCTGTCATAAAAATGTGGCCCATGCAAAAGCTGTGGGGCATTTCATATTCATGTTTTGATTTTGTCCCTTAAAAATTTCAAATCAATATCAGCAAATAA
Organism: Prochilodus magdalenae; assembly: GCA_024036415.1. Lineage (NCBI taxonomy): Eukaryota > Metazoa > Chordata > Actinopteri > Characiformes > Prochilodontidae > Prochilodus > Prochilodus magdalenae. The sequence goes on along the minus strand of JAMWET010002814.1, from coordinate 97,268 downwards.
ATAAGAAAATCAACAAAATCAACAAAACATGTGATTTGATTAAGCATATTCAGTGCACTTTCACAAATTATTTTTTTTCTTTGAACTAAAAACAGTGAATTCGGAAGGAGCGTTTTTGCAGCTTACATTGACATGCCAAAAGTAATGGGACAGCAGTATGTAAACTGACTATGAAGTAAACGGCTTGGGAACTCTCATACCTGTATAAGTTGTGAGGTGTTATCTTGCGAGTGAGGCTGAACACTGACCAGCGTGGCGATGTGAATGATCAATGTTCAAATGAGGCATGATAGCAGAATCAACCAGGCTCGATTGGGCTCATTACGCATGAACGAGCAGGCCACACCATTCGTCAGAACTTACTCATCGTTATCACGTCATTGTAGGGGCACATGAAGCCCATGAAAGGCTGCAAATGGTCACCAAGCAGTGAAACGCAGTGAGCACTATGGAACCACTACCAGCATGCAGAGTGCTTTGCTGAAAACTGGGGTCCATGGCTTCACATAGGGTCTCTGCCACACACGAACACGACCATCACAAATAGACCACCTTAAATAATTGGTACTGTGATGTATCAAACCACAGCACATGTTGCCAGCCTTCTAGGGTCCAGTTAGCAACCTCACGGGCCCTGTGTCCAGTTAGGGTATTAACGGAGACACTCTGGTGGGTTTTTGCGCCCATATCCCATCGAAGCTAAAGAACATTGCACTGACCTGTGGGATATGCATGTGGGGCCTCCTGCATTGAATATGGATGTTCCTAAGCTGCCCCCTGAGGGAATGCTACTTCATGATCAATTTACATACTGCTATCCCATGACTTTTGGCATGTCTCTACAGTTTGGATTTCCATAATATGGACTCTTTAAACTCATCCAAGAACAGAGCTGAGAATTCCATATTCACTACATCAAAACAGCCTTTAATTACAAAATAAAGAAATGCTATTTATCACTGCATTTATTTAATTTCATTTACATTTAGCTAATTCCTAAATATGATGCTTAATGTCAGTCAAATGGAAAAAACCTAGTCCAAGATGTACAGTCAGAGTGGCTGAATGCACAGACAGTTAATTTGAAAAAACACCCTCCTACCCAGAGTCACTGTCATTGTCAGTGTGGATGGGGGTCGGCTCAGGAGCATTAACATCATCACTGGACTGACTGGACTTCAACCCGCTGTCTCCCGCGGGTGCTGTAGCCTCCTTCCTCTTCTTCTTCGCAAAGAAGTTCTTGAATGTCTGGAATTTGGACTTCTTTTTCCCTGGTGGGCAAAAAAGCAAGTAATTTCATTTAAGGCTTTTAGACTGTAACTCAGCAGGAATGTAAATGAGAACTCAGGCTGTAAGATTGACTGGCATATTTATAACCAATGTCAAAAAGCACGTAGCGTCTGAAGAAAAATCTGTAATTCGTCCAAACTCAACAATGAAACATTATACTGGCCTCAGTGCCATGTGGTGGTCCGAGACCCTTACAAAGAATTCAAATAAATAAAAGGTCCTTATGACACCAGTAAGAGAATAAGAGTTCTTTTAACAAAGCAAAACCCTGAAAATAAAGACTTTTTAAAGGTGGAGTTTCGCTGCGTTTCCAAAACATCTGCATAATTCACATCAAGACACAAAGAAAGTTATTCAGAGTATTTAAATATTAAATGGCACATCGTAGAGAAACTTATATTTTAAATCTCTCTGTAATGATGGTAATGGGAACCAGGAGGCTACAATGTCTACCCCTCTTTGAGGAAGCTTTTAAGGGAATTCAGCTCTTTATAGATGTCTGGTTCCTTTCACCACCACTGTGAACACTTCTGGCTTGGTAAGTTTCTCTAGAACAGTGTTTCTCAATCTGAAGACACCCTGCCCTGAACATTTCAGTGTGCGATTCCCCAGTTTAACACACCCTCTCCAACTAGGAAAGGTCTTGTTAACGAGGTGATAAACTGAATTAGATGTTTTGGGAGCAGGCAAAAGGAAAGCATTCAAGTCTGCAGGGCAGGGCGCCTCCATGATCAGGGATCAAAAAACAGTGCTCCAGATTGGGGCATTTCACACCAAACCACTCAAAATTACTTGAATTTTTTAAAACATTTTAACCGATTAATAATGTAGAATTCTGAAAAGTCTTTGTTGTTTTCAACAGAAATTCTAATCTGTATTCAGTTTTTCACAGTCTTATTTTCACGGCCTTAATTTATTCCCTCCTGGGAGCATAGAGACCTAAACTAACCTCAGTTGCTAATAAAAGGGTGAATTCTTCCTTTCAGCACTTTTAAAACCATCCCAGCAGCCAACATCAGCACCCCAGGGGAAATTCTTGGTACCATGGTTTGACAGTCTTTTACTTTTGTTTGGAAACCCGGTGGGGGTTTATAATGCAAGCGCTGTAATCGTTTCCTGAGAACTGGATGGTTCTACATTTCTTGTGATAAAACGAGTTGATTGGTCATGTTGTCACTATGTACATTTTTGTTCTGGTAAAATTGAAAGAAAAAAAAACCCCAATAAAACAAGATAAATATGTTGTGTGCTCCGTTCAGGCCAGATTTGGGGGATGCCTTCCCTTGGAAATTCAGAGGGGAATTTCCTGTAGACTGGGATTTGTGCCACTGCTGGTAAATCCGCTACTTCCTTCACACTATGGTTTTTGGCACACCCAAATACTATCACACCACATCATCATAAAATTACATAAAAACTGAACATCTGTAACGTGGAGCACAGTTTTAAGGACTTTCATTAAGGACAGTTCATAATTTATAAATGGGTTTGTGTAGATTGTAACTTCAAAGTGTGAATTTTAAAGGTTCGGAGCAACATCTCTGCAGACCTCTTTTGGTCATTTTCTATTTATCATGTGCGTTTTCCTGACTGAACATAAATTAAATGAAAGGATGGGCCCTAAAATTTGCACAATACTGTATATTAACTATTCTTTAGAGACGGACAGATATGTAGTTTCTGGGTCCTTGGTTGGGGCAATCGATGTGTTAAAACAAGTGTGCTGTTTATCAAATTTAGCAAATGAAGCCCAGGATAAATCTGGAACCAAAAGGTTACAATACAACACAATACACGATTCTGACACCCAAAACGAAGATTTACCATGGAATAATACAGCCACTACCTCCTAATTTCCAGCATCCTCACCTCTATATAACGCAGCATGTGCATTATTAGCAGATCGTTTGCATCATTGTAGGAAAACAATGTGCTATTAATAATAAAAGGTTACGACTCAGAGTCCTAAAAGGTCAGAAACTACTTAAAAAGGTCAGTCCCATTCTACTGAAATAGAGCCCGTAGTAGCTGAGACAGTACTGCCCAGTACACAATCATGAGATGAAGACCTTTACCAGCTGGGCGAGTCTTTCATTTACTGCACACTTGGGCGCGCAGCCAAATGAGGGTTCGCGGTGTGGTGGCAAGAGGTATACTTACGACACTAGACATCTTACTGTGACTCTAACCAACAGTCCAGATCCAATTACACACCTGGACTACAGCTTAACTGCAGTTTACAAACCGGGACAGACACTTTAGAGTCAGATTCGCTGTAGAGTAGCTCTTTTAATGAGTACTGTCGCATGGCAAAACAGCTGAAGACAGCTGATTACGAGCTGTTGTCATTAGGTTAGGAATATGGCCTAGTCTATAAAAGCACTGAATCCCAGTATGGATTCTTATGAGCGACCAAGTATCTCTATACAAGAATTCATATATTGAATCACGTTGCATTGTGCTCATAGGTTAACGTCTGTACCAAGCACTCATTTTAGGTAACGACGCATGTATTTCCAGATCTGATACGATTTTTTAATCCTGAGATTAAGACACAAATTGTTTTGATCATTCGGTCTAAATCAGAGGTCTGAATTCCCACAGGACTCTGTGGATGGGTTTGTGGATCACACTACAGTATCTTGCTGCACAGAATAAAATTTCAATGTAATTTAATTAAATTTCAATTTCAATATGTAGAAAAATCTTGGGATACTTAATAATAATAATAATAATAATAATAATAGTCATGCATAATTAACATAACAGCTAAACAAGAAATAAGAGAGTAATAAACTCATTTTAAATAACTGCACAACAACCAATCACACCAACAACACATGAACTTCGCTACTGTGCTACAGACATGGCGGAGCCTTTATGTGGTCAGCCATACTCAGCTGGGGAAGTGCTCTAAAGAACAGCTAACAGACCACGACTAAGCAAACCAAAGGCAAGTCTGACCTACGGCAGTCATTTTTAGCTGTGGCTGTTTCAGGACAAAATCATTTAATTGTAAATACTGGATGTCAAATACAAAATGTCCTTTACCCTCGTACAGGACTGGGTGTGGGGGGATAAAACGTCAGTATCGAGTAAATGAATGAATAAATCAGTTCTGCACAGACCTCTACTCCCCATCATAATACATTCCAAAAAACCCAGCTCCTTTATGTTTACCCTGATTTTGAAATGCTGAGTGTATGTATAACATCAGCCACTCCATATTCTCCTTATTTTGCTATATCATAAAGTGGATTGAGATACCACTATATCATATCATATCATATATAAATAAGGTGAATTGTTACTATTTATAGACACTAACACAGATTATTTTGAGCTGTTTTTAACAAACAATAAAAACTGGCTTAACTCTATTAACACACCCGTGCATTAAATTAGTTTCTCAGTGCTTGAAATATCAGTGCAGAAATATGGTTCATATTTCCTGAATCTATAGAGCCTGCCTTTTCTGTATCTGTATGTGTATTGCCAGGCTTCACTGTTCAGCATGTGAACTCGCATTAAACCATTTAAAAGAGGTGTCCTTAACATCTCCTGGTGCTCAGATATTTCTCCTGAGCAAAAGAAGAAAGATCTCAGTAACGCCACACACTTTGCCCTGACTGGCCAAAATACTCCTTATTCCCAACTAAACTCCGGTCAGCTAAACTCTTATCTCTCTGGTAAACTTGTTTTTATCTCTTGCGTAAAGCAAAATGAAAAAGTGGTGCCATCTCTGTCTAACCTCAACATCTCTCTAATGAGATTCTCCTTGTTTTGGTCTCATGTCCCTCTTTCCCTCTGTGTCTGTCTCTTTCTCTTTTTAGGGAGAATCACATGTTGCAGTCGTGCTGGCAGAGTGAGCGGTCTCCAGCTGGGGTCTGTCTAACGGGAGTAAACAACACACAGAGCACTCTATGTATCGCTCTCCCACCCTCCACGCTCAATCATCTGATTGCGCTACAATGAATACTATATATGGCTTTCTGAGGACAGCCAGAAAGAGCATAGATGTCCGTTCAGCCTAAGTGGGATGAGGCGCCGTATGTACTCCTATGTATTCTAGTGTTAGCTCAGGAACGTACGCTAGTTGGGTTTTACTATAAGCAGTGAATGTTCCTGTGGGTCAGCACAAAGACACTGAAGGCAGGACACAATGCTCACAAGTTACTAGCAGTGATGTGACCATGATCAACACCAAGACATCGAGACAAGTGCCTAATGTTCACAAGTCACTTTCTGTGCCACAATCACACTGTCTAAAAGCATTTCAGAGAGACATGGAAACATGAAACATGCATGGGTTGGTATTTCTTTGTAAGTAGTAGTGGTAGTTTTTGGTATTGTTTGGTTGCACACCAAATTTCTTTGTATGCAAGTACAATGGCAGTAAAAAGGATTCTATTCTATTCTATTCTATCATTTTATAGTTCATGATATGGTTTGGTCGTTCTTGGTATGGTTTGGTAGTTCTTGATATGGTTTGGTAGTTTATAGTTTGGTAGTTCATAGTTTGGTCGTTCTTGATATGATTTGGTCGTTCTTGGTATAGTTTGGTCGTTCTTGATATGGTTTGGTAGTTCTTGATATGGTTTGGTAGTTCTTGGTATGGTTTGGTAGTTCTTGGTATGGTTTGGTAGTTCTTGGTATGGTTTGGTAGTTCTTGGTATGGTTTGGTAGTTCTTGGTATGGTTTGGTAGTTCTTGGTTTGGTATGGTAGTTCTTGGTATAGTTTGGTAGTTCTTGGTTTGTTTTGGTAGTTCTTGATATGGTTTGGTAGTTGGAAGTAGGTTTTGCTATAGGCTGTACTGTGGCTTTACATTCTCTTTTTTGTTTTTTTAGTAATAGCTGTAACCACAACATTAAATCTTCTAAGCCTCTGCTAATGTTGAAAAAAATAAAGGTGTGTGCAAGACTGCTGCATGGCTTTATCCATTTAGCAAGCACGACCATGGGGTTAAAAAAAACAAAAAAAACAAAAACCTGATCTGCTACAGAATGTCCCAAGGCCATACAACACATCAGGGGTGATTCAGGATGTGGACTAGTCTTTACAAGCTGGATGTTCCACTGAAAAGTCTCTTAATGCATTTAATAGCTGTTAAACAAGATGTGTGAACTCTCTTACTGATGAGTTAGGTGTTATTCAGCGTGTCAGACATTCCCTTCCAGTCCAGGAAAATGGTTCTTGGCCATATTATGAAATGCCCTGGAATGTCTAAGAAGACTTGCTTGCTAGTAGCCAATTAAGCTTCCTCATTGTCAGTCACAGCTGTAAATGGCTAGTGTAACTGTAGACAAACTACAGTTCTAGAACACCAGAAGTTCCTAATTAGGTTAGGTGAGGTCAATCGTTCTCTAAGTAGAGAGTTTAGGGCCATTTTAACCCATCCATTAGTGAAACATACACACACATACACTGGCAGACAGTGAGCACACTTGCCCGGTGGGCAGCCCTATCCACAGTTCCGGGGGGCAGTGGGGGCTGCCTTGTTCACAGACACTTCAGTCGTTACTGTTGGTTCAAAATCAAAACGCCGACCCTCCCTTCACAAGGCTGGTTCCATAACCTCCAGCCCACGGCTGCCCCCAAAAGTGGTCACATAAGCCAAGCACACCACCGCTATTGACAAAATCTTAATCTTAACTGACTTGTTGCTCTACTTTAGACCTGCAATCCAATAGAAGGGATAATCCTCCTTGTCTGAGCAACCTATTCTGCGAGGAAATGACTAATCCACATCTCCACACAAACTTCTCTGAATGTGATGGGACTTCCTTCTTCCCACACTGTGCTGGGGTGATGGGAGGTCAAGTGTGGGACAGCAGAAAGCCCATTCGTATGGGAGAGGGAAGAAATAAGTTTGGTTTGTCTCTTTGAAACTTGACTTCTTGCCAGTGAGAACAAGCATTGTGTGCATGCTCCCAGAGGCTGACTCGATCTAATCCTCTGTTTATAATTGATGTGCTCATGATTTAGCTAAGTGGATTCAGTGCAAGTAAATGAAGTCAAAAGAGGGGCAAGATGGAAACTAAGGATGTGAGTCAGCTGAAGCATCCATCCATTCCCTATTTTGGTGCTAGGGACACTGCACATTCTTGTGGATTTACTCCTTTTAAATGTTATGGTTTGACTTGGTATTTAGCTAGAATTATTAACTAAACTGTATCACACAGAGCGGCTCCGGGGCCAAGACTGAACACTCACTCACTCATCCAGCCTGTAAACCTCTTAATTATTCTGGGTCACAGGATGTTCTGGAGCCCATTTCAGCAGTCTTTGGGCAGAAGGCAGGAAACACCCTGAACAGCCTGCCAGTCCATCACAGGGTAGACACATGAACATACCCATTCACTCACACACACACACACACACTCACACACACACACACACACACTCACTCTCTCACACTCACACACTCACTCTCACAAACACACACTCTCTCTCACAAACACACACTCTCTCTCACAAACACACACACACACACACACTCTCACACACACACACTCACACACACACACTCACACACACACACTCACACACACACACACACTCTCACACACACACTCTCACACTCTCACACACACACTCTCACACACACACTCTCACACACACACTCACACACACACTCTCACACACACACTCACACACACACTCACACACACACACACACTCACACACACACACACACACACACTCACACACACACACACACACACACACACACACACACACACAGGACCACAGGACCTCCTCAAAGAAAAGACCCCAGACCGGCATCAACCCCAAGCCCTTTTTGCTATGAGGTGCCACCCGGAGGACTGAATAGTTTTGCTTCAAAGGGATACTAGAGGTTTATAAGTTTTCATGTCTTTATTTTTCAGACCAATTAAACATTTACAGTGCTGGTGAAAAAGGAAACTTTGGTTTTAATAAATGGTCAAACTTCTTTGGTAGCAATAACATCAATCAGTCCCAGTAGACACAGATCAGACCCACACAGCATTCAAGCTGCTTGAGTTCAACTGCTTCTGATGTCTGGTGTGACCAGTTCTCTTAAGGTCACTCCAAGCATCTCTACTGGATTAAGACCTGGGCTCTGACTAAGGCACTCCAAAATGTGGACTGCATTTATTGTTTTGATGCCATTTAGTAGCAGAACGACTTTTGATGTTCAGCCCCATTGTCCTAATGGAAACCAACAATTCTTAATCCTAGGTTGTCCGAGATCAGCAGATGCTTCTTGTAAAAAGCAAACACAAAATGTTTATTACTGCTAATGTTTATTAGCCACATTTAAGAGATTGGACTCCAGGTTCGCTAGCTCCTGACTCATTAGCCTACAAGGTTGAGGCACGTTTTCTAACCTACACTGTGAAAGTTTGAATTACATATTTAAATAGACAAAGATAATGCATCACTTTTCCTTCTATTATTAGATTAAACTAAATGTGTTTTTTACTGTATAGCCAATACACACATAACCGCAGGCAGTTCCAAAAGGTTCCCGTACATTGTCTTGCCTCGTAGGTATATATACCAGTGAAGGATTATTTCAGGTAAACACAATTTAAAGTAGCTGACACTGAAGGACACTAATGGAAAATGGTTAGCATGACGAGCTGTCATCCATTACCATCCCTGCTGAAGGAGGCCTTTAAGATACACAACATTGACAGAATTACCTGGACACTCCTCTGCAGCTTCTGATTGCTCACGGGCTGTGGCGGCATCTGCAGATCCTGAGGCCATGATGCCGCAATCTTTACTGGGAAACAAGGAAAGATAAAACAGAATCAATCACTGTAGGACAGGCACATTGCAAAGGAGGACACTCACTACAAACTACTAGAGCTGGGGCTGGAGGATACACAAAAGACTTCTATAGAGGCCTATTCAAACTGGTTGGTGTAGCTTGGTTGGTGTGGTTGGTGTAGCTCAGCGGATAACACCACTACCCGCCAAGTAGCCACCACCACACGTGGGAGACTGGGGTTCGAATCCTGGTCTGGGTGATGCTGTGCTGCACCAATAAGAGTCCTTGGGCAAGACTCCTAACACTACATTGGCCTACCTGTAATGTGATTAACCTATTAAGTCGCTCTGGATAAGAGCGTCAGCTAAATGCCTGTAATGGATTAGTTCTGTCTATGGTCAGTTATATGCCAATATGAAATATCAAATGATACAGTGCGTGCCAAAGGGACATATCATTTGTCACTTCACTTCTTTTTCCCCCCCAGTGTCAGAGGGAAAAAAAAGCCACAGGACACATTAAACAAAAGCATCAACAACACAGGCCTAAACCCTCTTATGACCTCTTTACTTCAGAAACCTGAAATTTTAAGTCTTGGTTGGTTAAATTTGGTTATATTGTTTTGCCTTTTATGATCCAAATAATCCCAAACTCATTCCATGATGGTAAGATCTAGGCTCCTTTGTATCTATTTTGTTTTTCCAGCAGAGAATGCCAGGGAATATTATAAATGAGTAGACACTCGTAACTGGTTGGAATAAGAATGCAAATGTTCATGACGCTAAACATGGTGTCTGTTTGTAGAAGTCGTCCAGCCCCTCAATAAAAAGAGGATGGTTCATCTCGCTGCATATGATGAAGGTTGACAAGTTCCCACAAGTCCCCTCTGTGGAGATCTGCGCAAGCTCAGTAGCCAGAACAGGCCAAGGAAATATATATTTTGTGTGTGTGTTGTTTAGCCCAATGCTACAAATGTTTTTTGTCAGATTTGAGCTTTGATTTAAAATATGTTTTCAGAACAGAAATGTTTTCTAGTCTCTCCCAATTCCAAGAGATGGGCATCCGGTCTTTCACGGATTGAAATAGCTGCGTGTCAGAGATGCAAAGATGGGCACAGAGTGAACTTTCCTATAAGGGCTTTGGTAGTGCATTCTGCCGCAGCTACCTGTCCTTTTTGATCTGTTTTGCATTGGGTTTTCCAGTTTGTAACTTTCTTCAGACTATCAAAGAACTTCAAATACTGTCTGTCTGGTGGTAATCCTTTTGGGGGGTCCACCAGGACATCCCCTTCTGTATGCAAGTGGATTCTGCTACATCAGATCTCCTCAGAATTGACTAACTTATATGTAACAGACATTCCCACAGTACCTCCGCCCTATATAGCATTAGACGTTCTAGGCATATGTATCTGTCCCAAATAAAGTAAACAGAATAACACCACCTGCTACACGTAACATGGATATGTACATTCAAGCACACACTTTCCAATCCAGGCTATCTGTGGTAATTTGGGGAAACAACATGGATAGTTCACCATATTAGAATCAGCTGGTTAAATACCAGCAAATTACATTTCTGAACCTCCTGTGATAAAACTAATCCACTTTAAATAGCACTTTGGTTTAATTTAATGCTAATATATATGCACATATTTTTGGATTTTAGAAGACCCCCTAATCTTCTACATGCTAATACAAAACAAATTATACTCACAGCTAAATAGCATGGCATTAGAAAACAGCCTCTCTCGTGAAGAGGGAGACAGCTTAAGCCTGCTCTTATGTCATGTTTTGACTGCCCATTACAAGAGTTTGACTACACCCATGGCAGACGCTTAACAACACCCTGGTTTTGGCACAGCGCTGATAAGCAGATGCTGCCTCTTACAGATTACGCTGCTGAACCCAGCCTCTCCAAATCATCCATATTATCAGCACCCTGGCACTGCTGCCCTAAAACAGACCCCAGACCAGCTGAGGCCCTCATGTGCATCCTGACCTTAATGAGGAAAACTGGGAGTGGGTGTGGAGGGGCTTATGCTTGAGCAGCTCCACGTCGAGTTGTGCCAGCCCACCGCAAGGAAGCTGTCAGCGGTGCCTGTGACAGGCCACTATCGCTCCAGACCTGAGGAGAAGCTAAACAGGATGTGGAGGCAATTTACAGCACCGCCTGACATGCACATGCCCCTTAGCAGGGATGATTCCAGCGCAATTAGGACTAGATATACCACTTCCTGACCTCAGAGAGTTTGCCTCAGAGCTGGTAGGAAGTAATGGGAGACATGGTGCACAGCGCTATGAGCTCAAAGTCTCCCATTATTTATTTATTCTTTAAATTCTAAAATGTATCTGTATCTATGATTATTCCTACGTTCACTCAGTTTTTAATAGGATTCAGAAGCATTTTGCTCACAGCTTTAACAAAACCAAACCTTTCTGATCATTCGGATTCGGAATTTTGAAATCTACTATATGTCCGTTCACCATGCCATGTTCACAGCATAGAGGTGGAGCTATGTGGGGCTGTGATGACAATAACCACTTACACTCGCCTTTGGTTAAACCATATATGCCTTTCACTAAAGCGCTGATCCTCACACCATTTCTGACCAAACACATTTCCAGCTATTGTGACCAACATACTGACACACTATCCACCCAACCATCAATCCATACATCCATCTTCTTCACTTGTGTCATTTACTTCACCAAGCCTTTTCCTCACTCCTGTCCAACCTCCTCTATCCTCTCCTAACAGGAAATCCACTTCAGGCACTCATGTCCTGCGTGGAGTGACATGAACCCATCACAGTAACCCAACACTTTAACTCAAGAGGGCCTATTGTTTCAGTTACTATCACTGCTGATACAACAAGCTCTGCTTACATTAAAGCCATCTGCTGCTACAGACAAACAAGGTTTGGTGGGGGGGGGGGGGTGTTATGATACACTATATTCATATTTCTTTCATTATGGGTTATGAGACTGTGAACTAAATATTAATCTATGTTTGTAATAAAATAGAACCACACATTTTGTTGCAGACAAGTAGAAAAAAATGTCTCTGAAATGCTTGTTTACAGGTTAACAATAATAATAAAATTAAAAAAAGCTGTGAAAAAAAATGGTATGAGATTTCCAGAATCTAATACCCATGATTATGAACAGAGCTTTACAATTGAAACTTTGAGAAAATTTTAAAAATTAATAAAATTAATTTAATAACATCAACATACATCATACACCATGTGTGGTGGCCTGATCTCAAAGATAAAAGCCTCACAAAATCACAGCAAACAGAGAATTATGGTGTAGGGTGTATCGTTTCACATATTCTCACTGATTTCTAAATTAATAATTGATCAACTAAAAATCTACAAGCCCTTACTGTCTATAAAACAACTTATTACAGGGGAACTTCTGCATTTATGCACAATAAAATCGATAAAAAAAGTACCCAGGGTCATTCAGAGTTGGTCTGGTAAATGCTTCATTTTAGAGAAATTCACAGAGTCTGCATTTTCCACAGTGGTGGTGACAAAAACCAGTCATCTGGAGCATTTACTGCCCCTAAAAGGCACCTCGCATTCAGTTACAGCAGGAAGTGTTAGGAATACGCTGCCTAAAGTCAGAGACGCTGTTTACATTTGGCATATTTAAATCAATTCATAGCAGAGGGGTACATTCAGCGTCATATTCTCAGGTCTTACCTTCATCAATATAACGTAGGAACTCAGGAGACACATGTGACTCACGGTTCATTTTGGAAGGTGAATAAAATGACTACATTTGCACTGTAGTAATCACTGGCTCCTTTCACCACCAGACTGAATTATGCAGAAATGTTGAGAACCATGGGAATAGCACTTCAATTGATCCAAACTTGTGGTAGTGTAATTGGGTTCATTCTCTACTTTGACTTCTGGATAGAAAATATAATGAACTAAATCCACACGAGGAGCCTCAAAAGTACTGAGCATCCCAGTGACCCAAAGGAAATACAACCACCACATTAATTAACTGCTAAACGCCAGCCGAGTCGTAATCAGAGATAGACCTCTCAAAAACAATGAAAAGCAGCTATTATAAAACTGAACAGGAATGCCTTTCAACCCTCAAACGGACGCCCTCTGAGGCTGCTGGGTTATGATACATCTGCTATCAGGCTGGCACGCCTTAAGTTCCCTCCACATGTTTATCTGCCAAATGTATGCGGGCCAATATGTGAGACTGAGTCAGCAACAGCAGCAAGTTTCATTCGGCTCCCCTCCCATTAAACAAACAGAGCTATCAGGCAAGCTGTCTGTAGAAAAGAGCAAGTGTTAAACCAGTATATTCCCATAGACGTTACGCAGATAACAGAACCTTTAACAACAGAACAGTCTTCCCAGCCTGCACACTTCAGTGTTTTCCTGCACCAACAACTGATACAGCTCCTTAGCTCTTTCGCAATTCCCACCATAAGGGCTGTGCACCATATGCACAGTGTGGAACGTTTTTATGTCAGTTTTTATTTTTCTACATCATTTGAGCACAGCAGCTGCCGTTTACACTGAGCAAAACATGTCATGCCATTGGGACCAATAGAAATGCTCCTAACTCACCTGGAATAGAACAGGCTTATATCACATTAACACTGAAGGTTAAAAACATTTTACACTTCTTCATTTCTGGAAAAGATTGTATTTCTTCTTAAACATCGGCAATGTAGTTTATTAACCAATATCACAATACTGGTCTTTGCAATACCAAGATCACAGAGCCATTTAAATGATATGTATACGAGCCCTTAGCCATTAGTTGTTAGCTCTGAGCATTCTAGCCAATTCCCAGAGGAGTGTTTTGGAGTGTTTGGGGGCTATTGGGACCAGATGACCGATCATGGTTTGGGATATTCATGTTTAACTGATTAACCATAGGCCCACAAATAAACACCTATCTGACCACTAATAGTAACTGAGTTACAATTAAAAAGGTATTCATTTTATTTTTCCAAAAACCACAGCATCAACGTTTGTTTGAATAGGTGGGATGTTTGTTCAAGCTAAGGAACATTTAGACGTTAAAATGCACATTAGGAATGAGGAATTGAACATAGGTGTGCAGAATAATAGTTAAGTGATGGCAACAACTTTTGAGAACTACTAAACAGCTAATCTCAAATGCCTTAAATTCCTAAGCAGAATGCATCTGGTTAGTACCTTAACTAGCCTGATCAGCATTATTCAATCAAAAACAAACAAACAAACAAACAAAAACTTTAAAAAGTCGATTTTCCCACTTTTCGCAGTGGTGTTCTTCTTCCGCACCATTTTCCCATGATCCTCTAATTTTACTCAAGTGAGTCGGTGCAGTTTACATAAGGAGGCCTTTAGAGTGAGTGGGAACATTCCACTGTGTTTGTCCGAACACAACTGCACATTGACTCATCACATGGGGAGCAGATAGCAGCCTCTCTAGACTACTGCCGTCTTCACGATCGACTCTGCAGCCTGATAAGGTGAGGATAGAAATCGCCCTTTCTCACTGATCAGAGAGCACTTCTGTAGCTTTGGCGTTTTATAATTAGAGTTTGGGAGAAAAAGAAAGTGCAGCGAGAACCAGAACAAAAGGGCAACTTTTACCCCCAACCATCAGATAGAGGGGACGCTCATTTCCTGTGTCCGTCTCAAAGGAAATGCTCACAGAGCCTGCTTCACAGATTCACAGAGGGGTGACTCACAGATAGCCAATGTTGTCACATGAAAAGACAAAATGTGAATGAACTATCAGGGTCAACGTATGTCTACAGCACGACACCAAACACAAACATACCACTGATGAGGAGCTTATTCAAAAGCTGTAAAGGAGAAGAAGAAACAACAAGACAGAATTAATAAACTCATGACTGCCCTGCCTATGACACATGCTCATGGTAGCAATGAAATAAGGATATGATCATTTTGAGTCATGCATGAAATCGAACCATTGGATATATAAATATCTATTCATACAGCCGTATAGAAAGGTTTGAGCACCCCTGGTCACATTATGTGCTGTTGATGGAAGTTTTCACAACCATCACAGAGAACACACTTCTGCACATTCCAATGCATAACTAGTGTCTATCTGCACAATCATAAAAATAACCACATATACATTACATACACACATACATACATATATATTCTTCTTCTTCTTACATTATATATATATATATATATATATATATATATATATATATATATATATATATATATATATATATATATATATATATATATATATATATATATATATATTCTGCTTCTTCTTCTTCTTGTTATTATTATTGTAATAAGGTTTAGGAAATAAAAGAATACACTGTGCACTCAAATATGCAGAACATTCCATTATTTAAGGATGTTTTTTGCCAATGTGTTGCATATGACTGTATGTACACATTTTATTATGCAATCCTTTAAAAATCCTCTATCCACTAATGCCAGGAGAGATTTTCTATACCAGTATACTGTAATATTGCTTTTCAGTTATCTTTGACAGAAAATATGCATGGTATCTACAGCAAAATGCCTCATAACCTGAGAATAGCCAGAACCGTATTTGAGTGGGGTGCCAGGTTAATTAAGTTCTATTTATTAAAAACAGTGTTTGTTTATTCACGTTTTTAAACAGAGATTGTCCATGTAACAAGCTAAGTGCAGCCTTATCCGACTCCTATAACTCTTGTACCTTAGTAACTGTTCTGATGGCAGATTTTCCCAGCAATAAGAGCAGCCAATCACACAGAGTGGGTATTTCTCTGGTGACAGCTTTATTAATGATAGCTGACTCTCACATTACATAACTGGGGTGGATACCAGAGTCATGCTAGGGTAGAACTGGCAACCTCTGGACACCCCTTGGCTACACCCATGTCTACAGAGTAGCAGTGTTCTTGTTTTTGTCTTATTTATTTCATTATCCCCCTAGCTGCTATTCTTCCTGGGGTCTAATACACATCCTGCCCAACACAGCGCAATAACAATCAGTGAAACAGGACAACTAAACACCACCAAACACGCAGAAAACAACAAAAACAAGAGATTAAACAACAAAAGACAGAAAACATATGAATAATCAAATATAAATTCAGTTGTGTGCTGTTTACACACACCTACAAACTTTTACACACACACTTGCTAGCCAGCCTTGACCGCTAGCTGCAATGCTGTCATTTACTGGACGCTCACACTGCTAGGTATCCAACGTTACACCTGGTGGTCTTCCAACCTTAAAGTTTATGTGCACTTTAATGCCAGCCATAAATCTAATGATAACCCATAACCCAACTATAATCCTAAACATAAACCTGGTTCTAATCCTAACCATGACCATAACCCCTAATTAGAGTCACAGGCTTTTTATCTGAAGGTTAATCATTCAAGGGTCTGCAGGAAATCTACAGGAGCCTCTCCAAAAGAAGTGGAACTCAGTAACTTCATATTCAACATCAATTTAAGTATGTTACTGATTAGTTTTGGGCTTGGGACCCCACCACTGGCTTGTGGGTAAGCCTGAAGACCCCTAGTGTACCGACCCTGGGTGGTCACGGGGCTGACCATCTGGGACCGTTCACACAGCTGGCCTTGTTTCCTCACATCTCCTACAGTGACAGTTTGGGGTCACAACCAAAACAGAATCTTCTAAACATTAACAAGACGGTGAATGCTTGGTGCGCTGTGACCTCCAGTTTTTAACATCTCCACACTTGAAGAGCACAACAAACATGCTTATGTTATTCGCTTCATAGTAAAACGGACACACTAAAGAGGCAAATGTGCCTTACGCAACACTCCTAAAGATTACACATGATCCAAACTGCAACTGTCTATAATCAGTCACTTGTTTTTGGCCTTGAAATGCCTCCTAAGTGCCAAGAGTTTGTGTGCCTGCGACAGGAAGAGAGATGCTCTCCCACAGAGCATCCCACCAGACGGCGGACGGCACGGCCTGCTGCTCTGCAGCGGCTAATGCACTGACCTTGGAGCACCTCCAACGCTAGAGATGGCTGATGACGTCCGCTGTTTCATGCCTTATCTTTTGGAGCATGTGGAATGACGGGAAAGAAAGACAGAGAGACAGAAAGAAACACAGAAGGAAAGAAGTGATGCGGGTGAGGTGATGAGGAGAGGAAGAAGAAGAGAATTACATGCTTGTTAATTGTGTTAGCGTTCGAGCAGAAAGACTTTCTCCTGATAAAGGAGTAAACACTAATAAACTCACTCATATTAACAGTTCTAGAGCATGTGGCACATTTATGCTGCACCGCAGTGGGGAGTGATCTAACTCTATAACCTTCCATGGAACATACTTTCCATGTTCTATCGTTTCATTGTAGTTAAACAGCTTCAGGTTAAACCTGTTCATATGCCTGAAGCTACATAATCCGCTGACTGTTAGAGCAACTGGAAAGACATTTCTCAAGATTCTCTCCAAAGACTTCTAGTAACTCTAGTTACTGTTGCAACACTCCTGCTACCTGCTAGCAGGCCAAAACGCTGAATATAAAACTGGAGCTAACCCGAGTCATTTTGGATGTTAAGGAGGACTGCTCTAATGAAAGAACGCAAAGAATGTCGTGTGTACAAGTGCATTAATATTTACCTGAACTCTCAAGGTTTTTCAGCTGTGCTGTTTAATCTGACTAAAGTTAAAAGCTAACTAGGACTGCTTTGGTACCATATGGACGTACGAAGATATGAGGAGTGAACCTTGCAAATTTTAACAATGTTTCCAAACTACATCAAACATTTCTACTCAATTATTCAACAAAACAGAGGATATGCTGTTTTCCATGATCTGGACGCTTATAAAAAAGGACACCAGGAACAATTTAAATTTATCTGTGCATTACATTCAAAATCTAATTATTCTCTAATGCAGACATCCATCAAAAACTGTAGACAAGATGCAAACAAAACACTTTTCAATGTTATCTAGCTGATATTTCCTCCTACACGGCAATCAAAAACAAATTTGCCATGTGACACAGACACGTTTTACATGTTTAGTTTTACGTCATAATGCTGAAAAGCTCTGCTGGTTCAGAAAATATAGAAATCTACTGAATTAACTCTATTAATTCTATAATAATTTACCGTAATTTGACTTTTTTTCAGGGACTGTTACAACTGCTACCACACCAACTAACAATGAATGGGTTAAGTTGTCATAGTTTGGTCAATTAATAATATATATTTTTATTTTTGCATATTTTGAGCTCATCTGCTATCCTTTACAGTGTGTGGGCATTTCTGGACTAATAGAAATGGTACAAAATCACCTGGGATGAAATGTAATTATCTTAAACACATTATGTCTACTGTTTTGGAGATACCCGATTTTTTCCCCTGGGGAAATGATGATATGCATGCACTTCTCCTAAAACTGAACTGTTCACAAAGAGTAAGCATTGGAAACCATGTTTACTTTTTAACATGTAGCAAATGTAGCATCTTTGCCAATTTTTTAAATGACTAAAATCAGTGTTAGTGTTAGGTTGTGGCCCACTCTCCCATAAATATAACATCATTTCCTTAGACATGTTACATGTAACAACAGAGAGAGCCATTAAGGACTCTCTTCCCAATCATCACTTTAACATAATGCACTGAACAGAAAACATCTTTACATGCAGGAATCACCTAGCCTAAAGCAGCGTTCTCCTTTCTACATCTGAACATCTCCTCCACGTTCTTATCCAAATCTGTCTCGAAGAAAGTCACAGATGCAAACTGGCAGTGCCTTAAAGCACCCAGCTGCAGAGTCACCTCCATTACACAACAGGAGATTAGACCGCAGCTCTTCCTCTCACAGTGGGAGATCACGCGTTGATAACTTAATTAGGCATGATGCGCATCATACGGATTCCCCACAGCATTCCAAACATCCCATCCTCATATAGTCAAATCACTAGCACAAACGGCCAAATCAGATCTACATACTGAACAAACAGAACAGGCAGGAATAGGCATAAACTGAATCCCGTTTGGGTAAACTCAACTCTGAAGAGTCGGTTTAGAAAGACCAGAGCAGATGTCTGTATATGGTTGGCTCTGCAAAAGCACTTTATTCTGATAGTTTACAGTGATATTTGGCAACTGATGTAAATTCATGGATTGGCTACAAGTTCAACATTCACTCTCTCAGTTAATAACATTACCTAAAGTGGCAGCCGACCCCATCAAATTCTCTCTACAGCAGCTAGGCCTATATTCCAGGGGTGAGATTACTCTGAAAGCACCCTGCTAGGACTGCACGACCAATAGGGAATAATGCAGCCTTCATGTGCAATCTAATTAGATTACCTGTACAATGCAGAATATCCCTCATGTGACGAACTGCTTTTCCAGCTACTCGCTCCAGAGCAAGCAGCAGTCTCAAACAGACCTGCTTGGTTTCTGCCACCGTATGACAGTTTTCTACAGAAACGTACACAGAACAGTTAAAACCAGCTGGTTTTATACAAAGCCTAAAATTTTGTCCAAAAGTTTGTCCACTTTTCAAAAACAGCTGTCATTCAGCATCAGACATCACAAAAGCAAGTCTGGTGTGGTTGGTGTAGCTCATTGGATAACACCAGTAGCCACCACCCCACATGTGGGAGACTGGGGTTCGAATCCCAGTATGGGTGATTGTGCTGTGCTACACCAATAAGAGTCCTTGGGCAAGACTCCTAACACCACACTGGCCTCCCTGTAATATGATTAACCTTGTAAGTCGCTCTGGATAAGAGCGTCAGCTCATGTAAAGTCTATTTGAGACAACCTAACTACTTGACTTTGAATGTGTGCCTCTTCAGATACACAAATATGCAAGTTAATTGATCTGCATCAGCTTCCAAAAGTTGTTAGCTATGTTAGCCTTGTCATTTCAGTGCAACTAAGCAAACCCTGAACACCAAACATCTTCCACGGACTACGTGCAGCCTAAAGGGGAAACTTTGTAACCTCTGCTTTCTAATACAACTCTTCAATGGGTAAAGCTGAGCAGCATTACTAGCTTTCCCTCACTGTTAGCTGGGTTAGTGCTTATGCTTAAGCTACCCCTTTCACGTCAGCTGTGATTTCATGATGGTTCTGGCATCCAGAATGGACACAGCCATGTTATTTTTGTTTTCGAGCCACCTCTAGGGCTTTATTGTAGTTACCGGGAGTCTGTAATTTAGGCAGCTTTGCACAAGGTTCTGGCCTTTTAAATTGCATGTCTCGCATCACGTGCAAGAAATGAATCACTCGTGACAAAATTAGACCATGTTATTGAACGGTAGTGTTTACGTGTCAGGGTACGGAACTGCAGGACGACAAGAGTTGCGGCGAGTGTGGTTGCCAAAGAAATGTGGGCCACTGATGTTGGATTTAGACAAAAGAAAACCCCACAAATCTAGCTGGAAGACTGCCGGCTGCTGCTCGTATATCTGAGTGCAGCGGAAACCAAAAATAATCGGTATACGAAAAGCTACGCTGGGATGCTACTTGGCTTTTGCAAATTAAGGCCCGTCCATCTGGCCAGCAGATTCATAGAACCTCTTGGGCTTCCACAAGATCCATAACCCTCATGCTGGACCAAAGAGACAGAACGCTGCAGTCCAGCTATCTGTTCAGGACTTCATTTAAGAACTGCAAGTACAAAAAGACCACACGTAAAATAAAGGCAGCTGACTCTGCATGACTTGAAGCTGCCTCTTTAAAACAGTGTCTCTTAACAGACAGCATTAGTCTGCTAAAGAACAACAGTTCCATCTGGAAGAGGTGAGGAGCGGCTCCCGCTGCCAAGTCCACACTGTGCACCAACATCAACAAATCCGGCCGTGAGACAGCGCAGATGTCAAAGCTGAGAGGGGTCAGAACATTTGGAATTTTGTTCTAGGAGATGTTTTGCTCCAGACCCTTTGCCAAACTGGGCATGGTAAGGGACAGTCAAAGCTAAGGTCTGAAAGGAGAACACAGGCCCATAAAAGGATGGACCTGGTGAGAAGAAGAGACGGCTGGTTCGCACCTAAGGAACATTAGCAACTGGAGTTGAAAAGTTTCACTGCAGTGGAGGCCATTGTTCTTCTTCTCCAGGGCTTTCAGACAGGCAGCAAGTGGTTAATTGCTTACTGCTGTCGAAAGAAAAGTGATTCAACATGATAAACAAGACTTTCTCTCTGAGATGTTTGGGTGCTTAAGAAGAAAGATTTTGGTTTGCAGTGCCATGACACAATACAGAGGCTCATTCCTGAAAGAAAGCTGCACTGAACATGTTTATCTAAAGCCCCACTACAGCATGCAGTTCCCAACATAAGGAAAATGAGGAATCATCATCATCATCATCAAAAGTTCCCCACATTGTTCTCCTCCGGGGATTTCAGGCATAGACTGCAATACCCACAAGTGGTTAAAGGGTTAGTTCTGCAGAAGGAATTGATAAGCATGACATGCCTCCAACTTGATAAACAAGACTTTCTCTCAGAGCTGTTTGGGTGCTGAGAAGAAACCTTTTTGTTTGCCAGGCCATGACACCATTAGACAGCGGCTCATCTCTGAAAGAGTCCCTTATTGAACTAATTAATCTATGGCACTATTATAGCCCACAGCGGTGCTCCTTTTTATAAACAAAGACTTGCTTGGTGCCTCGTCATCTAACAGTTCTTTATTCCATCTGAAAGAGTCACTACATCAGTGTCCCGCATGCGGACGATAAGCCCGTATCCTCACAGAACATCTACGGCTATTGCTGCAGTTTCAACTTATGAGTTCAACTTGCCTCAAAGTAACCACACAGTCATCTGAAGAAACAAAAAGAGACACGGCCTGCTTTCAATTCAGCAGCAGGCACCAACTTACTTCTTTCCTCGCAAGCAGCCGTAAAACGCAGCCATGGTGTTGAAATATGCAGACACGGTGGACACAAGAGTTCTTTATCCTTATCGCATCCTATGTGGAAAAAAATCCCTCTGAGGTCCCGAAAAGAATCCCTAGATCCTCAAACCGGATTAATAATCCCCCTTACATACACAAATACATGCATAATCTGGGACAGATGTCAGCAAAAAGGGGGATGAGAGTCCACTTCAGAGGAGCCTTCCTGCACAAAGAATGTGATATCCTTGTAGGGAAAGGTAGAAGTGAGAAGTGTGCTCCAGCAGGCTGCCTCCCAGACAGCGAGCATGCTCTCTCTCTCACGCACACACGCTCTCTCTCTCTCTCTCTCTCTCTCTCTCGCTCTCTCTACCCCCCCTCTATCCGTCACCTAATCCCTGCAGCCCGCTGCTATTGTTTTAACCCAGCAGCTTACAGCCTATTCGAGCAGGCGGTTGTGTGATAATTAGGTGGGGGAGAGCCTGAGGAGACACCAGTGCTCTGGCTGAAGACACATTCTGTCCTGCCAAATTGGGGGGTGGGTGCAGCCAGTACATGGATGATCAGTGACTCAGAGCTGGAAATCATCAAAAATTCAGTTCTCATAAGTGAAAAACAACTGTTGGCAGCAGTCACAGACTTCTGAAACGTCAGCAAAGCCACAAGTTGCCTCTGGAAACAAGGGCAGGTAGGAAAGTAGGTAGGTAGAGTCATATGCAAACGTTTGGCCACCTCAGTCAAATTGCACGTTTTGTTGATTTTCTAAGTGAAAATAAGTGAACACAGCCTCCACCGAGAGCACACTTCTGCACCCTGTACAGCTATTAAAGGGGAATTCCACTGTCCTAATGTCTGTGTAATTCCGTCACTTAGGTGTCATTCCTCATTCAAAGAGGATTGGTGTGAACGGGTCCACTGTGGAGAAGATTACTGACTGAATGATACTGACTTACAGTGGTGGTGATGGGAACCAGGGGTAAAGACGCCTGCAACTCAAATACAGCCAATTAATTTGCTATCTGAAACCTCCAGTAAACCCACACATACATTGCCTTATGGGATTACACTGACAGCTCCACTATGAAAGACTTATATATTAATTTTTATGACTTAAAAATATACATATCAGGCCTAATCCTTAGTAAAACACAATGTCTCAGACATTAGACAGCATATTCATAACCATACAATATAGTAATTTTCACAGAGGGAGCTTTTAGAGGTGGACGTCTGGTTCCCATCACCACAACTTCGAACACTGCTAACTCGGTGAGTTCTCTAGAGTGGAACATCTAACATCAAACCTCCCTGTGTGATTTCAAATGCCCCTCTGAACGCCAGTAAAGGTGGGTGATATGTCAAAAAGATGAATGTTGTGATAACCTGAACGCATTTTTCACAGTACACTGCATATCAAACTTAGGCCTAAAATGATTTTCCTTCAGCGTACTGTAAATCCAGTTCAAAAGGGAATTCCACAAAGTATCTGGATTACTCCGTCATCAAGATGGAAAAACGTTCCGCCCTGATTCATGCTAAGAAAATGTGTGTAGTGTCAGAATTGTTCGCAGTGGTAGGAACCAGACATCTGCTGAGTTTAATGCCTTGAAAAGCCCCCTCACAGAAATCTGCTACAGGAACTGGCTAAGAACGCGTTACCTAACACATCTTTTCATGATGGGTTTAAGAGTTTGGCTGTTTTTATTCAAATCCATGCAAGACTGAGAAATATGCGCACGGTGACGAAAGGCCAAACAGTTCCCACAGAAACAGATTGTGCACTTCTCTATCATAATACCAACCTTTCATTACACAAAACGTGGAAGAGTTGTGTAGGTTCACTAGTCATTGTAGACTAAATGGCTGTATTTGACCCCTGGTTCCTATCACCACCACTGTATAGAATTCCGAGTCAGTAAGGTATTCCACAGGAAATCTATACACATTAAACCACTGTGGATGAATGTTTTACGTTCCAAGTCTGAAAATCTCTAGTTTAAGTAACGACTATTCCTCCTAATATGCTCAGAAAGGTACGCCGTGACATGAATAACAGTAACAATATAAAGATATGATGATATGTATTATAAGTGAATATTTTACACATCTACACATTAAGATAAAGTCCAAACTAGCTAAAGGAGTGAACGTGAAGCCTCTGATGTTAACTCCGTGAACACTGCCAGGCACTACAATATGAAAACCACACATCTTTGTTTTGGTTGTGAGTAAGGAGCCTGCTCCATTTTCCAGACAGAGCGGGATTCGGCAAATCTGGCCTCAGCTCTGACGGAAGGGACTAGGCCTCCTAGGCAGTTGTCCAAGTGCCCTATTTTCTTGGAAAAATATAATGGGGAGTGCACACAACCACAGACTTGAAGTCTCTCCTGCCTAAAAACACCGGACCTCAGGGCCAAACACTGCCATTCTTCTGCACAACAGTTCACGGACAGACTTACGCTCAGACAAACACAGTTAACGAGTCAAGTCTGATGGGCCAGAAAGCAGGAATCCAGAGTTCCTCTTGTTTTTGGTTTTTCCTCCTGGCTCCTCCAGCCAAGGGAACGTGCAACAGACAAGCAACCCCAGACAGCTGACACTTCCCCTCTTCTTTCTTTCCTCCCTCACACATCTGTCCAGCTGTGTCTCAGGCATGGATGGAGTACCTGAATTTTAATGCAGTCTGAGTATATATCCTACCGGGGTTCTTTTAGGAACATTCTGTGGAATGTCAGTCAGCTTTTCCCTTGGAGGAAAAAAAAAAAAGGGCTGGTATTTCCTGAAACATTTTCACTCTGCCCCCAGTAACCCATATGTGCTCTGATTTATATACGTTTCTTTGGGAGAGGAACTGAGAAATGTAAACGAACACGGGCCAAGCAGACTAGCCAGGATCCAGTCGCACTGTTTATGTACGGCCTTAAAGATAAAAGTTTCCCTGGATGGTTCCTGGCTTGCACTTATGATAAATAACTTTATCTGAGGTTCTTTAAAAAGTTCTCCAAACAAATCTCCATTCTTGCACAGCTTATTTGCAAATGCTTCAAATGCACTACTCATTCTGTACATCTTTTTTTTAAATTTCAAACCTGTACAATTCTGTTCATATTGCACTATTTATATCTGTAGCTATTGCTTACACTGTTACAACTTGCTCAGCATATGCTGCTCTGTGCAATCTTGCATTTCACTCCTTACTGTATATATGTATAGTAAATTATATTCTATTTTATATACCACCCCCTTATCTCACATTCTGTGTACACATACATTCTATATATTTATTTATATACCACCACATGTACAATAATCTCAAATTGTTAGTCATTTCTGTTTTGCACTTTATTTAAATAATAATGGATTTTGCACTTCTGGTTGGATGCTAACTGCATTTCATTGACTTTGTACCTGTACTCTGCACAATGACAATAAAGTTGAATCTAATCTAATCTAAAAAAAAATGTTTCCTTAGGAAACCGTCCATTGGAAGGTGTTTTGAGGCATCAAGAACCCTATCTAGCACCCTTATTTGTAAGAGTGTATATTGTTCTAAGCTTGTAAGTTCTAAGAGTAAGTTCTTTAAGCTTTAAAAAAAGATTCTTTACACTTACACAGCTCTTTAGCCAAAATACCAACAGCTGTTCCTTTGTGACACTACTTTAGAGAACCCTTTATGGCACTCCTGTCTATATGGTTCTTGTATGATTTCAGGTAAACCTGTAAATACCCCCATAACATGTCATTTCATGTGGAGGTTCTATAAACGTTGGAAATGTACTTCAAATTTACACAGCTCATTTATAGTCATGTACGAGAACCTTACATTTGCAAGAGATTTCAGGAACTAAGTTATTCCTGTAGGTCATCGCTGCAAAGAGCACTTTGGGGATTGTTTTTATAGTTCTTGGCTTGGATACATGGTTCTAGGAAAAAAAATTGTCTGTACTTGAAAACCAGGAAGCGGTTCCTGTATAACAATCTTTAAATGCAAATGGTTCTTGGCTAGAGTGTATGGCTCTACTAACTTTCAACTGTTTAGAACCATCACAACCCATGACCATTCTTTAAAAAAAGAGAGTCCTTTTAGTCTGTGGAACTGCCCGAAGTAGCACTTTTGACACCTTTAGGTTTTTTTTTTTTTTAATGGTTCTAGGAAACACTATCCTTTAAAATGGTTCTCTACATTCGCACATTTTAATTACCAAAATGAGGCCTCAAAAGAACTCTCCACAGGAAGGTTCCTTACGGAACCAAAACTGATTCTTCTATGGCTCCAAAGAATTTTTAGCATGCTTACTTTATGGGTGTATGATTCTTGATTCTTGGCTTGGGTATATGGTTCTAGGTAAACCTGTACATTTGTTAGAACCTCAATACAAAGAGTTCCTTTAAACTTTTTGCTTCTTCACAACTCACCAAAATCATTCTTTATAGAGCCCTCCAGGAAGGTTCTTTGGAAGCTGGAGGGTCTTTAAAGGTATGAACTGTTTGTGGCACTTCTATTTTCAAGACTTGCTAAAAACGCTTGTCCATGTTTATAGTCTGGGGAAACACTGCATAATCTAGACGGCGTATAACTTAGCTCAGACAATCCCAAACACGTATTTGTTTCCAAGACAACTACGATCATTTTCTTGCTCGGACTGTGTGCTGTGTTTTATCAGATGGCCTCAGTGTAAAATGACGTTTCTATCCGACAGACTGGGTGTGATCATCTCCCACTGGACCATGCGAGAGGCCCCCTTCATTCAGCTCCGTTGAATCCCTCGTCTTTTCGACACTTTTCACTGACTCCAGTTTCTTCGGTCAACCCCTGCAGAGCACCGTTTTTCTTTTCTTCACAAAGCCGCATGGAATTCCAGCTCACATCTGGAACACATCTTTTGGAGGCAGCTCCTCTAGCCCACGTTCTAATTAAGGCCATCTACATCAAACTGCAAATAACTGAAACAAAAAATGATACCCCTGAGCACACAGAGGGGCCAGAGCGGTGAGGGACTGTGTACCAAGTCGATTAAACGAGCCACAACATTTCATAAAGCCAGCGCTGAAAGATACGGAGGAAAAGAAAGGAAAAGGCTTCAGCCCTGTATGTGCCAGTTATCTTCTCACTAGGATAAACACTGACCCCAGAACAGAGCAAAGGCTGAATGCGTATCTGTGTTAAGCCCTTCTTCTGCATTAAAAAAGGACCCTGCTGGGTTTGCACAGCTTGATCGATCAGCCCAACCCCCTTTCCCTCGGTCTGGGGCCGTTTAACTTTACCTCCCCCTATTCTCCGGACCCTTTAAAGCTCTGTGTGTGGTGGGTGGATGGGTGTTCCCCAAAGCACTCTCTCCTTTTAACGGGACGACAATAATTAAATAATTGCACCCTGCCTTTTACAGTGTTTTGCTCTCCTTTGCGAGACCCTTCGGGATTATTACAAACAAATGGTCAAATAAAGTCCTTTTACAGGACAATGGGCTTTCCGACCCAAACACAAGTCTATGTGTTTTTAATTAGCTTTAAATAAACTGCAGGACACATGGCATTGCATGGTATGGAGTCCAATAAGCTTGACTGCCTATCTACACCTCAAACCAACTGCTATTAGGTGGCCTTCAACATGCAACTTTTATTGACTGGGCTTTTATGAACACTGGCTACATGAAACAGACAGTAACTATAAACCCGGTTAAGGGTCCAAAACTTAAGTCCAATATGTTATCTGTCATATGGGTAGCTTGTATACCTCAGTATCATCAGTTCACTCATTCCAAATCGCTCCAACGCTAACCCCAACTAACTACCTTAACTCTCACTCGACTCTAACTTGAACTCAAACCCTAGCCTACTCAAACCGACAAGTTCTGATATTTCTACATTTTTAAAATGTGGTCAGTGTGTCATAATAAAAACCACTCAGATAGACTGAATGGCATTTATTGTTCAACTAATATATATATATATGGCTTTATTTGGCTTGTTTTTGTTTATTCGCTCTATATTTTTTGTATCTACTTGTATATAATTAGTATTAAGAATCATGTCCAACAGCTTAGGCAATGTAAACGATCGTTATTGTGATATTGCTGCTGGCTGCTATGCTAAAGGCTAAATCAAAGCTGAAGACTAGCATCACTCTAGGAGTCCAGCAGTTCCTTACGCGCCCTCAAAAACAATCTGGACTAGCACTCGCAGTGAGACCTCGCTCCGTCTACCAGGCCAACTAGCCTCTCCTAGCAGCAAGCCGGTGGATAAGAGTGCAGTGGGCGAACCAGGGTTTCATGGACTACAAGTACTAGCTGACCAAAGGCCTCGTGGTGACTCCACACAGCCTTAGAAGTAAATCAGTTATTTAATGAAGAACTGTTTATGTTGGGCTGTTTTAGATTCATTAGTACAGGGACTTTTATGCTGTAGAGCCTAAATACAGGTGCAGTGGTGCGTTTTCAAGAGGGGAACAGAGGACTGTGTTTTTAGCCGTCACAGCTGGAGAGGCGGGTTTTCTTCTCACTGTGTGTGCTGCTGTTTTCAGCAAATTACAAATTGGTGTCACAGACTGCAGTCTTGAGGTGTCTAGGTCTCCTGAGAATTAAGAATGTTACAGTATTTAGCAGTTTACCTTTACTGACCATCTATATTTAGCCAAAAATAACCAAAATTAAAGACCTGCCAAATACCTACTTAACAAACTAACTAAGTACAACTCAACCACACTGTAAAGAACAGGAGCTATTCTACACAGACATGTAATTTCAGACAGAGAAGTGAGAAGCCATGGCCAGGTATCTCACTACCTTTAGCCTGTTATGCTCCTCCTACTTTTTCCACTATGGTGAAGATCTGAAGGTCTACCACAGATGTACTTCAATAATATATTCAGCCTACAACAACAACAACAACGACAACAACAACGACAACAACGACAACAACCCATCCTAAATCTATGGCAGAACAGTTGTTCTTTTTCAAAAGCGCCTTTAAGATACATCATCAGAAGGGGGCTTCCTGTCTTTACACCAAAGTAGCTCTCTTTAGAGACTATGGAAGGATCTGTAGGATGCACGTAAGCATGTTTAGGAAAGCGACGTAGCAATGCTTGTAATTTTCCATTCAAAGTCAGAGTCTCCCTCTAAAATACAGCAGCAGAAAGTTCAGTTTAGACTTAGTATAGACCAGAAGTGTTCATTTACAACAGGAAATGTCAAAAATAACTCTGGTTTAGTTCTGAATTATAGATTCAGAACGATATTAAAGAGAAATACCACCATTTTCTTCACAAATCAGTCACTGACAACTAAACATGGTCATTCAGAGCAGTTTGACCCGAGGGGGTAATTCCAGAGACACTTAGTGACTCTGATTTCACTACAGTGGTGGTGATGGGATGCCATGTCTCCAACACAGATATAGCCATTTTTGGAAAACCACCAGTGAACTCATACACTCATCATCAAAAAGTAGCTGCACCCAGAAGGAACTGCGGGGCTGCAGTGCTATTGGGAAGGAAGATACAAGTTACAATAAATGAAGATAAACTTAGACTGATATGAGCAATATTTATTGAGCTACACATACAAAGTAGCAGTACCGATCGGCCGCTAGGATTGCTAATGCAACATGCCAGATGTCTTGGCACGGAGTTGTGGAGGTTCCTAATGGTGTCCTGTGATAATCCATCTCATGCAGCTTAAATATTCTCACACAGTTCCTGCAGATTGTGCGGTAGTGGTGGAGGTAGAGTGACACCAGGCCTTCTGGACATGTGACAACTAACAGTTCATCTTGGCACTGACCATGATGCCTCCACACTGGCTTGCTGGTCATCTGCACCATAACAAAAGTGGGGCTCGTCACTAAAGATACCACTCTGAGTCATTCCATGACAGTCTGGCTCAACACCATTGAAGCCTTTGGTGACGCTGACATGGTATTAAGGCCAGTCGTTGTAACCATCTGCAATGGTGAATGTAGTCCTGCATCGTGCAGCTGTCTGCCAATGGTGCTAGCACTAACAGGATGATGGGCATCATGGAGGGCATCAGCGCTCACTGAATGTCTGCCATTGTGGCTGTTGGGTCAGTAGGGTACAGCCATAAGGCTGTTCTTGCTTATGTCTCATGCACAGCTGAAACTCGAAACATTGGCATGTCTCACAACGTCAAACCGTTGTCGGCTGATTCCTTCTGGATGCAACTATTTGTGCAACTATTCTTTTGATGGTGAGTGTATATGTCATGCTGATGGTACATGTTATGGGACTACTTCACCTTTCCAATCAATTTTCAGCCAGAAATTGATTAAAATATATGGATTAAAACACATTTTAAGCCCAAACTTCATCACAAAACCATCATAAAGCTGGACATCTACAGCCATTTCATGTAACACCTTTCTGTGAGGGAACCTTTGGAGGTGGACGTCTGGTTCCCATCACCACCAGTGTGAACAGTTCTGACTCAGGAGCTTGCTCTAGTACAAAGCATGACACCAAAACACTCGGAATGGCTTTGTTTACATCTCCACCGTTCAGCTATATGGTATTTTTTGAGCTCCACCTTAAATAGAAAGCTATACGCACATGTTTTTAAGGTGTCACCAACGTTTTGTGTCCCTTTTGTGAAAGGAGTAGCTGAAGTTCGCTTCGTGTTCGAGTTGTGCCGTTCCACCTTAAATGGTGCAGCATTTACATTTAGCCGCCAGTGTAACTCCTGCACCATTTAAGGTGGAACGGAACAATTCCAACAAGCAGCTGGCAAATAGGGAGCCCCGTCTATTAAACAGCCTTAAACTTCATAAAGCCAATCCCACGCGGTTTGTTGGGGTGGTATGACATACATAACCCCTATTTAAGTGGACTGAAGAAAAGTAGCCCCATCCAAACCTTCTCCGAGCCGAACCTGACACTTCTGACAACACTAGCCGCCCGGTTCTGTTTCTTACCACAGCTGCTGAGCAGTCCGCTGTAGTGGCGAGAGAAGAAGTCGACAACCTAAAGCCACGAAAAACGACATGAAGTTATTCCAGACTTAACGGGATAACCTCAGAGATGTTTCTCCTCTCCTCCTCGCCAACAACATCTGCTTGCTCTGTCCTGGACACGCTTCTAACAAATTTAGGAAAACGAGAGAGGCGCGGTGAGGCGGCGGAAGGTGGGCCGCCTGGAACGCGCGAGGCTTACTTACAGATCAGTGCACCGCCGGAGCTTCGTGCTTATCCATCAAAGTGCGTTTGGTAACATCAGTGATTTCCCCCTCTATAATTAGAGCCCTACACTCACTTACTGCCCAGCCAGTCTGAGGCAGAGGGGGAAAGAGACTGAACAGCGCCCTCTGCCGGAGAAAGCCTGTTTGAAGTATACGTTCAGTCACAGGGGAACGCCACCGACTTTCCAAAGTTCAGGATGAGTTACAGTTTAACATGGCAGCTAAGGCCTTTAAAGTGGTTCGCTGAGTACTGCTCGGTACTAGAGAAATTTACAGACTTACTGACAGAACCGCTCACAGTGCTTGTGATGGGAACCAGACGTCAGAAGAGTTTAATGCCTCTGAAATGGTTGTGAATGCAGTGATGTCTGAGATGTAGACCTGTATAATTGTTTTGTCATAACGTTTGATGTGTCTAAAACATATTTTAATCAACAAACAACTTTTTCTTTTCAGATTGCCATTATTTTGCTATCATCAGAATTGCGTAGCAGTTCACTGGTGGTTTTGGATAGAGTATAGAGTGGCTATATTTGTGGTGCAGAGCCTGGTTTTCATCGCCACAATACAGAAATCAGAGTCTGTATGTTCTTCTGCAAAGGAACCATTTTCACACCAAACCCCTGAATGACTGTGTTTTCTGATAAGAAGTGTGACTGAAGTGATTTATGGATGATTAGAAATGGAACACTTGCCTGATCAGAATGGTCTTTGTTAACTGGTGTTCAGACTGGCTTGGTGTGAAATGCTCTGTTCTAGAGAAGGGTTGTTTACAGTGGTGGTGAATGGAACCAGACGTCTGAAGAGTTTAATGCCTCTGAAATCTCCCTCTCATAAAGCTTTTCACCTCACCCACTGAATGTATACAGGATTTTTTGTTGGTGGATTTCCCCTTTTCCAAATGGACTTATTTCTGATAAGAAATGCAAAGCTCCATTCTAGATACACTGACCTGATCAGGTTTTGTTGACAAAGTCATTCATTTACAGCATGTTTAGCTGATGCTCTTATCCAGAGCGATTCACAAGGTTAATCATATCACAGGTAGGCCAGTGTTGAGAGTCTTCCCCAGAATTCTTATTGGTGAAGCACAGCTTAGTCACCCAGACTGAGATTCAAACCCCAGTCTCCCACCTGTGGGAGTATTACATTTATGGCATTTAGCTGAAGCTCTTATCCAGAGCGACTTACAAGGGTAATCATATTACAGGGAGGCCAGTGTAGTGTTAGGAGTCTTGCCCAAGGACTCTTATTGGTGTAGCACAGCATAGTCACCCAGACCAGGAATTGAAACCCAATTTCCCACATGGTGTAGTAGCTCAGTGACCAGGCGTGTTATGCGTTGTGCCACAATGACATTACATAGAGGCTCCATAAACATGTGCTAGTTTACACTGCTAGTTTGGGATAGTAAATAAAATCCAGATATTTGTTTTGTAAACTTGGAGACACCTGGTTCCCATCACCACCAAACCCCCATCACTTCACACCAAACCCACTCTGAATGACTTTGTTTAGAGCACAACCAGCGAATTAAAAATTTCAGTGACATGCTCCTTTAAAGAGGAATTCTATTCCTTTATTAACAGTTTCTGCATAATAAATGGCTAAAGTGTGACCAAAGTAATGTAGAGCAAGTTGAACTGCCTGTGAGATCGTTTTACAACAGATTTGAGATGGTGTTGACCTGAAAACCTGCAGAGAGGTACATGCAGAGTGCTGTTTAACAAAATGATCCCCAAAGAAATTCATCAAGAGAACAGTTGCACCCAGAAGGAAGCGTTGAAGGTGTAGGTTACCAGGAAGTGATTACTGAGTGTTTATTGAGCTACACATACAGAAGTAGTGTCTCTCAGTGTGGTGTTGGGCCACCATGTTTGCTAATGCAACATGCCAGACCTCTCAGCATGGAGTGGTACAGGTTCCTGATGGTGTCCTATGATAATCCAATCCATGTAGATTATATATGTATCACAATCAGTATTGCATATAAAAACTCAATACAGTCATTAAATTATGTTTATTTGCATAGCTAACCATGTGACCCTGCTACACACTCTAGTATTATGTTATATACATCATTAATCCTGGATTTGTTCTCTCTAGTGGTTGGACTGATGATCTTTCAGAAACCTTTTCTTGCTGAAGATGCGCCAATTGGGCACTTCAGCCTAACTGACTAGCAGAATCCTTGTCCAGCAGCTCAGTGTAGGCACTGTGGTTCAAATTCCTTGTCACTTCAACCACAGAACTAACTTCTGGATAATTAAAACCTCCCAGAACGTCACAGAGGGGACTTGTTTTCTGCCTGGGGAGCTTATTTAGCTTTCCTGTGTTGCTATATTTGTCTGATTATTTAATATTAGCAGGTAAAATGTGAAAAGTGATCCAATGAAAATGAAGGAGGCATGAATGTGAGGGTTACTGAAGCTTTATTTCTCTGCTGCTTGCATGGTGAACTAAAGTCTGAGCATAAAGGCACAGACTGTCCTACAATTCTCACTGTTACTAACATGTTCATGCTATCAACAGCTACCAAGACACAGGTCTGATTGACCATAAGCTGTAAGCGATATGTGTATATACATAGTTTCTCAGTAGCCATGGCGTTTGTACCACTGGGCCCTGGCTACCACATCGTTGCTGTAGTCATCGCCAGTGGTTCCGATGTCCATCCGCTCATATGTGCGGACATTCCCTACTCCAGCGTTGTAGGCTGAAATTCCTCCTGATAGACAAAAACAACAGTAGAGGGACAATATAATAAGAACATGAACACACATATTGGAATAAGCATATCTGATGTTTATTTAGGTTTATGTCATGAAGGAGTTATGTATGTGTCATGAAGTTTTAGGGACCCTGCCTTATGAAAACAGTCCTGTCCTTTCATCATTCTTCTCAACTTTTTGGTAGAGCACATTTTGAGTCACTGTATCTTAATAAAGCAGGTGTTGAACTTAACTCTAAAAAAACTGATTGTGCCATCTTTACCAATCGGTAGAGGTATAAATAAGTTATAATAAGTTAAGTATAGATAAGTTAAAAAACGACTAGAAGTCACTTGCAGAGTCTTTCAATAGATACACCTTTACTGCTCTCATCCATAGAGGTAGCAAGGTAAGTGTATTTTTCAGTTTATTACAGTTTAGAGGTTTTGACGAACAGAACAAAACAAAGTCTAAATTTAAAATCATTTTTGAAAAACATGCATTACCAAATGGTCTAATAGGTTCTCTATGCTAAAGGTGTCTATGAATGAAATTAAAATCGACTATTTCTTATATTGTTATTGCCCCAAGCAAAAAAATAAAAACATGTTTTTTATTGGTGAGGAAATCAAAGGGCTATAATAAAGTGTTATAAAACATAAAACTGCAGTTAATAGGTAAAATCCTAATCCTAATGCAAAATATTGGCGTGATGTCATTTCATTTTCATAATAAAGTACCAAAAGTCAGAAAGTGATGCTACCTTTAAGCCAGTGTTTCTTCAGTCTGTTGGGAATTTTTGATGTTTTATTGAGTATAGTCATTCGTCTTTCTATTTATTCTTCACAAAAACAAATAAAACTCTCAAAGCAGCAGATACTACCTTTAAACTGGTGCTCCTTTGGCCAAGTGGGGAATTTCCGCTGAATTTGTTTGATGAAATCAATCAAAATATCGGTGCCCTGAGTGACATGCTCCTCACTGTTCCAGGCACCCTTTGGAGTGTGGTGGCGCTTGTCAACCTGATGAAAGTGGCATTCATTAGTATTAAACTGACTCCAAAATATACACAACTTATAAAGGACATCATCTTGGCTTTCTGATGGAACACTGACCAATTCTATTTCTACACAGTGGAAATGGAGAAATGGCTGGTGCAACAGGTGCCATTTAGGTAGGAACCAGCACAGTTACACAACAGAATAACGGATAACTCAAAAGCCTCTTTAATTACATCAGCTGTGCCTTCAAATGCAGAGGTGTGGCCTGTGCTACTCTTCCTTAACCAGGTATCAAATACAGAGGTTTTTCCCACACCCTACAGTGTGTTATTCACGCAGTTGTGCAACTTCTACATTTCAATTAAGGTCTCAGATGGATTACTTTAGACCATCCCCTCTCAGGACTTATCCCAGTTCCCAACCAAGCCCTGCAACACACCCACTTGGGGGAAACCCCAAAGCATTACAGCTCCAAGGACCAGGGATGGGAACCAGTTTTTGAACCTACCTGCATGAGTCCAAAGCCGTTGCCATGGTCACCCCAGCCATTTGTGAGAACAGCTCCAGCCCTTGACTCTCTGGATATGATGCCTGCGATCACAGCTGCGTCCATCTGCTTAGCTTTCCCGACCTTAATGATGATGTTCTTGTACTGGTCCATCTTCTTCAGGTCATTCTCAGCCAGCTTGTGAGAGGCTTCTACCCCTTTAGTAAAGCGGGCACAGTATTACTGTAAACCAGCTTAAACTTTCTGAACCAGCTTCCTAAATGTTATTTAATGCACTTTTAAATATCAGTATATGGGTCGTTCTACCATTGTGGTGGCAAACAAATTCACACCGCTGACTGTAAAACCAAATGAAATGACTCAGATCTGAGCTTTTCTAGAATACAGCCCAGTGCTGCTTTAGCTGCAGAGTCATATCGTATGTAGAACTCACTGTACCATTTGTGCGACATGACACTGTCCAAATTTTGGCCAAATATTTCAGAAATGTAAAAAACTGTGGATGTTAATTTTTCATTTTATTTTTTATGTTTACTTAATTTTTGTTTAATCTTTTTTATCTATGGCTCTGCTCACCTTTTCAATTTTGTGAATATTAATTATTGAATAATTAAATTATTAATCATTATTGCAAGTTAATAAAGCTGTTTTATCCACCTGTAAAGTTTCATTTTGTTGAGTTCCCTGTTTGATCAAAAACATCAGCAGGTTCAGAATTTGATGTGGTCCTGGTGTCACACTCTTCACCACTCTAAACAACTGGCTGCAAATCACTGGTCCTCGGGGGTCCATAGAGGTCCCCATTTTCTCTACTGTGTTGGCATAGAGCAAAAAATAAGGACCATCTGGAGGTCCCTGGAGAACCACTGATCTAATGCAGTGGTCACCTGCATTAAGCACCTGCTTAAGATCTACTTTCTTGCACCCAACATGTTTCTCCTCCACACACCAAACACTGATACATCTGGAGGAGGAGGTGCGGCAGACTGTGGTTAGAACTAGACATTGCCAGAAGGTAGATCTCCAGGGCCAGGGTTGGTGATCATTGTTCTAACATATCAGTTTTCTTTGTTTGCATGTGTGGAAACATAGTAACAGTCAGTTACGTAGATTAGATACAGCTCTATTGCCATGGTGCAGAGTACAGGTAGAGGGCTAATACTAGGTATTATGTGCTCAGTCAACACATATTATTGGGATAACTATAGTGAACCTCTCCTTTCTACCAATCAGATGGTACCATTGGAGCTAATTGTGGTATATAGGACATTACTACATTCCTGGCTATGATCGGTCCATACAAGTCAGGAACACGCCCTGCTCCACACTATCAGCAAGTAGAGAACTTCAACTGCATGGTGAACCAGGAAAAGCCAATGTATGTAAAATCACATCTATCTTCTTAAAAATCAATGTTCCCCAAACCAAAAGGAACCTGGTCTAGCACCTTTACATACTTAAAGCGGTTCTTTAAGCTTGAGGTACTTCAGGGAACCAAAAGATGCTGTTCTATGGGATCAGTATGTGGAACTCTCCTTAGCACCTTTATGTTTAAGGTTCTATAGTAGAACAGATGAAGATTAGGCACATACCCTTGACAGTGAGTTTGTCTTGGCGAGCCGTTTTCTCAGATGCTCCAGTTGTAGCGATCTTTGTGAGATCTCCGAAGACGGAAGCTAAAAGAGATAAATAAAATAAAATAAAAGAGCAGAGAGAGCAGGCAGAATAGAAGAGTGGTGTTTTTTCTAGATGGTAAGTACGTCCTCAACTTTGAGGTGTCCCCAAGGAGCTTGATGTGTTTGGTAACATTCAGCTGCATATCCAGCAAGCCATGAAGATTTCAGCTTTGCCTCATTAAGGATTTCACCCTTTCTTTTTACGAACTGAAAGTGCACACTGAAATATTTTTGGCCCAAAGTGGTTTAGGCCTAAAGGGCTTGACACCGCAGCTAAGAGATAAATGGTCTGGAGTTTGGTTTTAACCTCTAGAAAGTGCTGTCACCGGCATCGTCAAATAATGATGTTTATTTTAATAATGATAATGATTTCCATAAACAGTAGGCTTTAATAAGTTACAGTCATATACTCATTTGAATTGGTATCCAGAGTGCTTACAAGGTTAACTTAACATAATTTCAACATCATGAAGGACTGCAATGGTGTCGTCCCGCACTGTCATGGAGTGACTCTGACTGGCAGCGGGTCATATTCAGTGACGAGTCCCGCTTTTGTCTTGGTGGAGGCACATCTATGTGTGGAGAAACTCCTGTCAGCGCCAAGACACAACATCACACATCCAGAAGACCTGGTGTCCCTCCACCTCCGCCCCTAACCGCAAAATCTGCAAGAACTGCATGAGAATATTTAAGCTTCATGGAATGGATTATTACAGGACACCATTAGGAACCTCCAGTTTTAGTTTTAGTCAGGAAGAAGGTTTAAATTACTGAAACACTCAAAAAAAGAGAAGATACGGCCAGGTAAGCTTTCTTACTGGTTAGAATTTCAGGAGCTTAACGTAACCACTAACTTAACTTACAACTGACAGTGGAATCAGCCATCACATATTAATTTCTAATGAGGAACAATTTTATGAGAAAAGGTTTCTGGAAGCCCAAGACTGCAAAGTGGCAGACTGACCAAATGCATGCCATTCAGACGTCAGAAACTGGAAACAGAAGCTACCACTGTATGCTAGGACTCTTCAGTGAAAGGGTGCATGTAAAACATATCTTAATCTCTCTTACAAGCTTCAAATAAGGTTAAGCTTAGAATAGACATTCAGTCTCATACAGATAAAAAATATGATGTGAATTGCTGTTAGCTTAGCATTACCAAACTGTTTGAATCTCAGAGGGCTACCAGAAAGTAGCATTATAATAGACTGGCATGCAAACTCGGTAGTTAAAGTAGGAGGCACTGATCAGGAACCAAACACCTCTTTGCTGCAGCATCTACAGCCTCTACTGTTCTAGGACAACATCACTAGATGTTGGAACATTGCTGTGAGCATTTGAATGCATTTAGCCACAAGAGCTTTAGTGATGAAAGGTTCTGATTTGGATGTTTAGTTCTGGGTCACTGTGTTGGATGGAGCTCCGTCACTCCACAAAAAATACAATTCCACTACTCCACACCCCATTGCTGGGGGGCTTCATACCTCTCTAGCTGACACTTTGCATTGGCCTCAGGCTGATTTGCGGCTGCTACAGAGCATCTCGTTCTATTGACAATGCTTTTTGAGATAATACAAGCTGGGTGGGCACAACTGAACACCTGCGTCAGTAATTGGGTTCACCTCAAAGTAGCTGAATTCACTAATTAGAAAGGTCTGTCTGAATATGTTTGGATGTACACAGTGTTTAGCTGCAGAACGGTGGATCCTCAGTAGCACTGTCTAATGAAGGCTTCTTGTTATCAAGGCAAATGCCAAGGCTGCTCTTTCCTGTCGTTGGCAAGGAGCCGGCATGCAAAATACTGCTGGCAGCTGGCAAGCAAGACAGTCATTTGTTTGTAATTAAATGCTATTCTTCAAGCTGACCTGGAGGAGGAACAGCATTTCACACCCTACAACTTGCAGCTTGGGTTCTTTATTCAGTTACACGATAGTATAACAATAAGAGTTTTTGGGCAATACTCCTAGCGTTACATTTACCTACCTCTGAGAATGTATACATGCGTTTAACGATCCGATAACTGACAACCAGCTCTTGTCAGTATTCAGGTCATATGATTCATACATACATGATTCAGCTTTATACTTTAAAGCCAGCCAATATACTCACAAATTAAGGCATAACATAAATATGAAACTTATGGCACGTTAAGATGACATTGAGTGACTGTGTCTGAAAATCTAAACATCCATAATCTAGAAGACAAATAATATTTAAATCCATTATATCATCGTGCATGCAGGCGGTTTCAGTGTTGCTCCAAAAGTGAAAGAAAGAAGAAAGAAATCAGAGTAAGGGCACATATTCTCTGAACAAAAAAAGCACTTAGGCTTTAATCTAATCTAAGAGTTTGGAATATGCTGTTTACATGGCTGCTGATCAGATCAGAAATCTGATTATGATTGGAATATTAAGTGCATGTAATCATAGTAATCAGTCTGACCATTATCATCTGTTAAAAATGTAGGGACAAAGATTTTTAGAATATTGCTTGATATAGAAACCCTGAAATATGATAAACTAAAATCTCACTTTGATGAAGATTCTTTGTAACCTATCAGTAACCTAGCATTAAGCT
The DNA here is from genome assembly GCA_024036415.1 of Prochilodus magdalenae. Taxonomy (NCBI): domain Eukaryota; kingdom Metazoa; phylum Chordata; class Actinopteri; order Characiformes; family Prochilodontidae; genus Prochilodus; species Prochilodus magdalenae. The sequence goes on along the minus strand of JAMWET010002814.1, from coordinate 57,688 downwards.
GTGAAGTAAAAAAATATTTAGCATTAAATATTTGTTCATATAAACAAATATTGTTCATATGCATTGTAACTTATGAGTTACACATACTAGGAATCAAATATGAAAAAGCTTACGCAGCCGAGTAACATACTTGTCAGGGTTCACGTCTCGTTGGTGTTTTTTGATTGGGCTTTAGTTGAATGTTCTAATCTAAATACACTGTGCGATTTTAAAATCTTGTTCGTAGGTGACCGTACATTTAAAAGGACCATAGTCCAGTCACTGCTGCACTGTGTACAGTTTTCAGTCACTCCTACAGAACTAACTGTCTGAGCATTTTAAGCTGAACAGCTGCCCAGACCGGGCGATCTGATGCTTTTGCTTGTTTGCCTTCCAGACCAGTTTTACCACCTTGCTGCTGTCTAGTGCTGTGCAGAAAGCCTCACCTGCATGCCACTGACCCTCCCGACGTTCCTGCTGCCTGCACTGACTCATCACAGACGCTACTTCACCTGCCTTATAATTCTCCTAAGCTCTTTTTATAGTCAGGTAACATCATCCCTGACGTCATCATCAACGGTAAGGATTTCTGACTCTGACAGTCTCTCCAGTCCAGTCCATTGCCCTTTGCTAGCTCTCTGGGAGCTTGGACCTGAATTTTCTGTAAGGCTGTATTTTGACAAAGCAACAAGCTGCATACCCGAGTACTGAAACTGAAAGCAGGCAGTGAGGTACAGGGTAGGACAGTCTGATGTCCTGTATTATAAAAAATCAGCATAATGATATCTATGCCTCACAATTCTGTAGAGTCAGATTGAAGTCAGCATACACAGACTTGTCAAATGTCAATTTTGAGCTAGCCTACCTGTGTCCACCAGCCTTGGGGAAGTGGATGGGATTGTATTTATTTGTTTAAATGAGCACTTACAGTACAGTATTGTTTGTCGTCTAACGAGTCTCACTTTCAGTCTGTGTATGTAGACAGGGAAGTAGAGGCAGTGAACTAAAGCTGGCGCTGAGAAATGGATCACAGGGGCGGGGTGGGTTAAAGGGTGTAGCACCTCTCAGAAGGTGTTGCAGCACTGATATTGGTCTTGGACGTTGTATATATTTTAAACAAAACGTACTAACACTTTTTACTAATACTATTGCTCAGATAGATCACTGGAAGGTTTCAGAAGGTATATACAGTTAGCATATAAAGAATAGCTGCACTCAGAATGAAGTATCAAACTGCGGTGCTATTGCGAAGGAAGATAAAGGTCACCAGGAGCAATCAATGATGATACATTTAGACTGATATGGGTAATATTTATTGAGCTACACATACAGAAGTAGTGTCTCAGTATAGCATCAGGCCACCATGTTCACTAACACAACATGCCAGACTTCTCGGCATTGAGTTGTAGAGGTTCCTAATGGTGTCCTGTGATAATCCATCCCATGCAGCTTGAATATTCTCACACAGTTCCTGCAGATTGGATTTGTTGGTCATCTCCACCAAGACAAAAGGGGACTCATGAGTGAAGATGACCTGCTGCCATTCTGAGTCACTCCATGACAGTCTGGCATGACCCTATTGCAGTCTTTGGATTTGATGTGGTGTGAAGGGCAGTCATCATATTGGTCTGTGTGCATGTAGTCTTGGGTCGTACAACCGTCTGCCAGTGGTGCTGGTACTAATAAGATGACTAATGGAGGCATCAGTGCTCACTGAAAGTCTGAAATTGTGGCTGTTGGGACAGTCAGGCTCGCTTACGTCACATGCAAGACTGAGTGTGAAACTTGAATCTTTTACATGTCTCACAATTTCAAACCTACCCACCACGTTTCATTCCTGTCGGTTAATTCCTTCTGGGTGCAGCCATTTGCGACTATTCTTTAGATAATGAGTGTAATGTTTAACTTCACACATCATCATTATGTCTTAAGGTTCTAGAAGTTCCTCACTAGCCTATACATTGTTGTTGTGTTTATCTAAGTTGCTTTCGAGTCATCAAATCCACCTCTTAAACATAAAAATCTTATGCACAAAAAAGGTACCCTATTTTCTGACCCCTTTCTTTTCAGGGCCATCATCCTAATCTTTCCGTCCATTTTTGGCGCCTCTAGTAATAAGACAATCTTACAATAATGCAGAAACTAGACCGACGCCACACTGAGAGACACTGCTTCTGTAAGTGTAGCTCAATAAATGTTGCCCATATCAGTCTAAATGTATCATCATTGATTGCTCCTGGTAACCTTTATCTTCCTTCCCAATAGCACTGCAGTCTGACACTTCCTTCTGGGTACAGCTATTCTTTTGATAAGGGGTGTATCTATACAATATGAAAAATAAAGAGATGTGTCATATTTTCTTGTAATAAATACAGTTTGTGCAATGCATGAGAGTTCAACTGATGTGTTAGTTCTCCACACGCTAAACAATCATTGTGCTCCATCTAGTGGCCAGGGTCTGAATTACAGACACAGATAAACAACATAAAATGGACATTAAACAAAACAAAACAAAACAAAACAAAACAAAACAAAACAAAACAAAACAAAACAAAACAAAACAAAACAAAACAAAACAAAACAAAACAAAACAAAACAAAACAAAACAAAACAAACAACTACACCTAGCATTCATATATAGCACATCTACTCAGTGAGCACTTCTCTCACGTGATGCTGCTGTTTGCTGTACATATCTCATACAACGAATGAACTGAAAATAAAAATCTAACAATTAAATCAGTTAATGACTAAAGGAAACACAGAACACTGTTATAAGCGTGGCAGTAAATGCTTTCCTCAGGTGGACAGTGGACTTTTCCTAACAGATTTAGGGTGGGAGCAATACCACTAGCCTTTGCTAGCTAGCTATCTATTTATTCAATGAGCAAACATTATCAAGTGAGCTAACCTGGCTCTAAGCATCTTCACAGAAATTATGAATGTTTATATTATTATACTATAAAGTTAATAACTTCATTACAATTTACAAATAATTGTAAAAAATATTAAAAGTAAGTATAAAATTTTCCCCCTAATTTGGGGTGTTTCTATGGATGGACGGTGACCCACTAGCATTCGAATTCAATAAGGCTGGATGAAAGCACTAAGTGTGGGTCAGAACTGGCCCATGACCTTTGCCTATTCCACCCTGTGATGGGTTTGCCATGTACTGATCTAAACTAATTCCTACTAATATGATGGTGAATGGTATGTAGCTTTGTGGGGTCAACATGTTTTTAATGTATATATGACAGAAAACAGTTGATGGCCATTGTCCATTCAGAATGTGATGTGGTAACTGATACATACTGCTGTTCGTTTTTGAAGCCTTTTCCTCTTAAATATATGTTTTCTGTTTTTTGAAAAACAGATGACTTATGACTAATAGGAAAAACTAATTAATAATGCATCTGAAAAAAATACATGTTTTACTGAATGTACTGCTACTGCTATAACTATACTAATAATATACTATACTAATGATATGTGATTCTAATAAGAACAAACAGTTCAGTCTATTGATTAATGCTGTTTATATCTATAACAATAAGAGCTTTAACAGATATAAACCCTCTAAGACATTTACTGTACCAGCCACTAAGATCAAAGAAACTGGGGCTGCCCAACTAAATCTTCTCTCTGTGAAATGTAAACTAGTGGAGGACAGCTGTGGTGTATGAGACATAACATATGAGAATGTTATATAGCTATAAGGTTGTGATCTGGCAGTGATAAAATGCATGTTTATAAAAGTACACTGATGATTAATGCAGTATAGAGCTTTATTTCGTTGGTGTTGCATGTGGTATCCAGCACATGGGATGTTCAGTCAGTGCTGCATGGGATATACACATTCCTCAGTAGCCATTGCGTTTGTACCATTGGGCTCTGGCTACCACATCGTTGGAATAGTCATTGCCAGTGGTTCCGATGTCCATTCCCTCATAGGTCTGGACATTCCCCACGCCAGCGTTGTAGGCTGAAATTCCTCCTGAAGCAGAAAATAACAAAGTAGTGTAGTATTTCTTGAGTAACGTTTATGAGGCTGGGGCAGAGTACAGTAACACTCAGTCTTTTCATCTTTCATATAAAAGTAATAAGACTCAATAACAGCAGCAGACAGTACCTTTCATTTGCATGTCCCTTGTCCATTCAGGGAATTTGCGCTGAATTTGTTTGATGAAATCAATCAAAATCCCGGTTCCCTGATTGACATGCTCCTGACTGTTCCAGGCACCTACTGGAGTGTGGTAGCGCTTGTCGACCTGCAGGAAATGGCATTGCATATGAATCACGTCAAATGTTACAGACATCAAATGGTTCAGATATTAAAGGGCCAATATCATGAAAACCCTTTTGAGTCACATTATTATGACCACTTTATCCTTTTGCCTGCAGCAGTGCGTATCTCATGAAGGAAGCCACGTTTTCATGGCTTTGTAGGGGGCCACTTGTCCATGTGGAAGGCACTCTCAAAAGATCTGGGTATGAATCCATCTATGCAGATCACATACACCCATATATGCTGAATCCCCAGACTTGAACTGAGCTTCTGTAGGAGCATCTGCAAATGGCAGGTACTTAGGATATTAGCTGGTCATAATAATGTGACTCAACTGTCTAATAGTTGAACGTGTATATGGTATGCCTCAGTCCATATATGGAATCAACATTAAAAACAGACTGTTTTAAACAGTATTTATCAGAACCGCCTTATTTACATATATACCCCTTCCACCTATAGCAGTTTAGCTCCGCCTATTCAAACTGACTGCCAGGACTGCTTTATTGATAAGGCACAATACAGGGCAGCCAATCACAATGGAGCTCATTTACATACATCAGTTTTTAGCAAAACCAGTCTGTTTAAAGTATGAAGCGAGGTATTAAACAAACCTGCATGAGTCCAAAGCCATTGCCGCCATCACCCCAGCCATCCACCAGAACATTTCCAGCCCTCGACTCTCTGGATATGATGCCTGCAATCACAGCTGGGTCCATCTGCAAGTTGGTCCCAACGTTGGTGATTATGGTTTTGTACTGGTTCATTCTCCCCAGATCGGTCTGGGCCATCGTGTGTGAGGCTTGCACGCCTTTCAGCAAAGACACAGTTATGTTAATTACTGGTTTCCAGAGCTTAGCTTTGACCAAAAGGAGGCGCAGGTGAAGCACTTACCATAATATGACAGATTGTCCTGGCTAGCTGTTACCTGAGATGCTCCAGTGGTGTCGATCTTTGTGACATCTCCATAGATGCCAATGAGGAATAACGCGGAAAAGACCACTTCAGCTCCTACAGATTCGGAAGACAGTTGATGTAATATAAGTCACTGAAATCTCCCAGACGGAACGTTTCACCTACACAGAAACTTCTTCAGCTGTGTTTCTCTTCATAGCCCACATTTGATGGTAAGCCTGGGATGTGAATTTCATTAGCAGTAATTTGTAGCAGCTCCCAGAAACAACTCACCCATGATGCTGCTGTTGATCCTTCTCTACTGAGACAACGGCTGTTGTGTAGCCTGGCTTCTTCCCGCAGGTATATATATCTGTGTATCTTGAGTGAGCAGGTGCTGCTTTCCCAGGAGCTGCTTATTTCAGATGATGAGGAGGCTGCCCTGATGTTATGCAAGATAGGTCTTTCCAGAATGTGTTTCTGAGCCACTGAAAAAGTTTTATGTACTGTAAAAACACCATATACAGAGAGACGACATGGTCTACTACTACTACTATTAATAGTGATGATGATGATTATTATTATTATGAGTGATAGTAGTAGTATGCTGGGATGCCTTTGCTCACACAGACCTTTTCAGGTCATACCACAGCACCATTGCAAAACACAAATCTTCATCTTTATCATTCATTCCTCTGTGGATTTATTTGTGTGCTTGGGTCATTGTCTTATTGCATCAACCAACATCTCTTCTGCATGAAATCATGGACCACAGCCCTACATTCACCTGTAAGTTAAGGTCAGGACTCTGATTTTGCCACTTCAAAACACAGATCTTCTTATTTAACCATTCTTTAGGTCATTTACTTTGGTGCCTTTTTGAATCACCCAACATTTCTTCAGCTTGAGGTCATGGACTCCCGGCCTTACATTCTCCAGTTAGATGTTTTTATAAGCCTTTGGATTCATAACTGAATGATCATATGGTGTGCAGATCCTGATGCAGTACAGCAGCTTCAAACCTTATGCCTCTAGCAATGAGATAATGTTACATTAATGCAGAAACTAGACTGACGCCATACTGAGAGACACTGCTTCTGTATGTGTAGCTCAATAAATATTCCCCATATCAGTCTAATTTCACCATCCACCTTTATCTTCCTTCCCAACAGCACTGCAGTCTGACACTTCCTTCTGGGTGCAGCTATTCTTCTGATAATGGGTGTATCTATGCAGCCCCTATGAAATGCTTTATAGCTGGGATGGAGTTTTGCTGTTGGTGTGCATATGCACAAATAGAACATTTTCCCAGAAGCATTGTGAAACAACCAGGTGGTCTTGGGCAAACTTAAGATGGGCCAAAATGTTTTGTTGTGGGCAGCGGCTGCTTCTTTTGTGGTGTTGTAACGCACTCAGTAGTTGGGTGAAGGCTCCCGGGGAGGGAGATGCAACAGGGGGTTAACTGTTGTCCCCGACCTCCACAAAGAAATCCAGACGAGACACAGCCGTTCGGAGTACTGGACCATTTACTGGGCTGAGGAGCACCCACACCTCATAGTTACAATCCCAGATAACACTGCAGCAGAACATACAGGTTACAAAAACCCCCGTAACCATTTCGCTTGCCGTACTTATATAGCCGTTAGCTTTGTACTCCCTCTCTCGCTCACATACAGACATACAGAGCGGATGCGCTCAATGCCGGCACTTAAAGTGACCGTTACAGTGTCCTACCCTGGACACCATTCCTCATCAGTGTTTTGCTAACAGTGAACACATGAACAGGTGTATGCAGTTTGTAGAGTCTTCTGTAGGTCTTTTGCTGGTTCTCACCTCCTTCAGGATCACTGTTGTGCTCTTGGAGAGGTCTTAACAGAACACCCACTGGTAGGGAGAGCATCAACCGCCCTGAATCTTCTCAATTTGCAGACAGTTTGTTAAACAATGATGCTGTTTTTAAAGCTAGTAACAGGTGATAACTGATGGATATTAAAATGTTTCAGATGTTTAGTGTGTGAAACAGAGCACTGCTTCACCAGTATCTTGTGCTTCATCCTGGGAACATTCATTAAAGCAGCACCTGATGATCTTAAAGCACAATATGAAACAGACTTTGTTGGGCTTTCAATGATGTATGTAGATGCCAATCCATTAGGAGACTTAGAGACCAGTTAAAGAACTAAGAAATCAATTCTAGGCCAAAAAGGCTGCCAGAGTAATGAAGCTAAAACAGATGGAGCATGGCTATTTGTAGGGTTAATTCTCTAGTTGTGGAGTTCTGAAGTTGTAGTTTGTCAATTGTGATTTTAGGTAGCCATGCGAATAATGTATTAGAGTAATCTAGTCACAGGAAATACTTGGAAGATGCATGTTATCTTTCATAAGTGAATGAATACTGTTGAAACATTATCAGATATTAGATTAAAGTTAAGGTGGATTATAAAATTACATTAAAATTTCTAATTTAGCTTCTCCATGCCTTTTAACTTTTAATCTTTAATTCAATAAAGAACATTTATTCTTTCTGCTTCAGTACCAATTATGAGAATTTTCATTTTTTGTTTATTAACAACATGCTTTTTAATGATGTGACCTAATTTAAGCATGATTGAGAGAAAAGAAGTGGGACTAATACAGAACCCTGTGGAACACCATACAGTGTGAGTTGGAGCGATCTCATTTAGACCAACAAATAACTTTCCTTAAGGGTATAAATGGGACCACTTTAGATGAAAAGCCTATCCAATTAACAAGGCTACTATATCAAACGCCATACTTAAATCTAAAAATGTAAGAACAGAAACCAGGCTTTCATCAACATCAGCTCTTATCAGCAGATTGTTAACCCTGAGTAATGCTGTTTCAGTACTGCGGCCTGGTCTGAAATTTATATTTAGAAACTCATGAACATGAACAAGAAACCTACAAAAGTTAATTTTGGCATTTTTTCTAGCATTTAATTTAAAACTGTAATTGGTCTAAGTTTAATTTATGAATCTACAGTAGTGTTTCTTTAGGATGGGCTTGACCACAGCATGTTGACACCTTCCTGGGAAATGTCTGTAGTAAGTAATCTCGAAAACAACAAAAATAAGGCAACAGCTAAAATTAGTTTAACAAACTGAGTTGGAACTAAAATCCAGGTGGAAGAACGAATTGATCAGATTTCAGTGATTTTATTAATATGTTGAGGTAGAACCTTTACATAACCTGTTTTTCACAGAAGTGGGCCCTAAAAGGTGGTCAGTAGTCGAAATGAATGGTTGTATTTATTTCTTATCTTTGAAATATATAATTGCTCCTGCTTTGAAACTGTGTTATTTGTATCAGTGCAACTTCTTAGAGTTTAATGATGTGTGTTTAATTTAGTTTTTCTCCAAACCCTTTCAGCCTTGCTTGCAGCTGCTCAGTTTTCCATGGTATTTTTCTGGCAGAGGCATCCTTTTTTACTTTTCTGGGACAACTATATCTAGAATTGACCTTATCTCTGAATTAAACATAGCAACATCATGCACTTTGATGCACTTCTGAAAAAAGGTTGATTGAAACGTTAATAAGATCATACAAGCTTAATGTATTAAAATACTGCTTCTTTTTAACAATAGAGTTCTTCACTGTCTTCCTTTGATATTAATTAATGTTAACTCACAGCAGTGATTTTACAACTGCAACATCTATAATTTCTTCTATATTGGAAGACAAACTGTGGGGGATAAATAGATACCGTATGTTCTCGGTTATTTGTTACATGCTGGTCAGTTAAAATCACCAATAAGAGGAATAATCGGTAATCTTTCTATGAATCAGGCATCTATAATGCATTACAAGTGCAAGTCTATAAAATCTTTAGAATACTCGATAAGACTAGACATAAGCCTTTGTAACTGCGCATAAATGTCCAGAAACACACACATGAACTGTCATAACACAAGTGCATATAGCTTCGTGGCACAAAAAGTGACATAGTGTGTTATAATGCATGGCATTTTCCTCTTATTAAACGTATTGGTGAAACTAGTATCATAAAGCTTAACAACTTAAATTGTGTTCATTTGTATAAATTCTTTATACGGATCCACAGTGAGAACATTCTCTAATGTTTCTTATTATTTTCAAAAAGAAGTGCACTTAACATCTAATGAACATAGAAACTTTTAACGATGCTTATGATGATGTTATACCAGTTTATGTTTGTGATTATGAACAGGTACACTTAAAAAAGTCTGATGAAGTATGATGCATTACGAATACCTAATTCGTAAAAAAGTGCAATAGAAGAATTTTAACACAGATAGCTTTTAGTTCAGAGAACTGAGTTGGAAAGGGGGGCTCCTGACCCATTCATTTAATAGCCAGATATTAGATAAATGGGAAGATACGTTGGGGGAGGATCTAGATCACTTAGTTAGGGCTTTGTGCTTTCAAACACTTTAATAAAACTTTGCACTCAAATTTTAAAGGACAGAAATTCTATTTTCATCAGCATAGACTATAAGATTGTCATTTATTTTTAGTAATGCAGTTCATGTAGAAACTAAATTAAAGAGATGTATTTTACTATAGAAATTTAAATTAGTCAAAATGTAACAGATGAATATAGACTGTGTTTCTTTAGTACATCAACCTTGACATTATGGTGGAAAACCGATTTTAAAAAATTAGTTTGGAATATTAGCAGATACATTATTTTATGGAATCCGAAATCTTTCTAAACTGAGGAATGTGGCTGGAAAATGGTCAGAACTTTTTTGCCGGTATTTTTCTAGCTGAGGCAGTTCTATATGTAACTATATATATATATATATATATATATATATATATATATATATATATATATATATATATATATATATATATATATATATATATATATATATATATATATATATATATATATAATTAAACATAGAAACCTCATGTACTTTTATGCACTAGGTTTAAAACATTAATAAAGTCATTGATGCATTAAAATACTGTTTCTGTTCAGGATTTGAGTTTTAAGCTGTCTTTAGGTGTTGATTAATGTCGTTGAAAACACACAGCAGTGCTTTTTTTGAGTCAAGCCATGTTTTCGTCATGAATATAAAATCTAATTTTAGCTCACATATGAGATCAACTTAGAATAAAAGTCATACTGATCTAATATCTAATATTAGAATGGGCTATCTAGGTCATTTAGTTCGTGATCTCAAACGCTTTAATAGAAAGATGTTTTCGGTCTTATTTCGACACCAAACTTAACTCATACTGGAGAGCTAGTGCAGGAAAATACACCCCACTCCCTCAGCCCCTCAAATCAAACAGCTACACAGCTTTGTGTGTGGAAAGTTTTCCAGGTGAAGATTATTCATTAAACTGATGATTATTTAATGATTATTTTTAGGCTGAGTGTTATGTGACTGCAGATCTGATCTGTTTTCCTGATTGCTGTGTATGTGTATTTTTGTGAGATATCTTGCCCACCCCCTGCCCATTTTTCTAGTTTCGTAGTTCTAATCCTTGACCTGAAATAAACAGTTCCCTTTTTGCTTGCTGCTGTATTTCAAGGTTATGGCCAAAATATCTGGCTGAGGTACATGCCAATTAATGCTGCTTTAGCAAAGTCAAGAAACATGTGTTTACCTGTTAAGCCCTGGTTTATGTTCAGTTAAATGTCTTCGAGTGGTTTCTGGAACTACATACAGTTTGCTGGAGTGTCAGGTTGTTTGTCAAACGTGGATTTAGGTAACCCAGTGAATAATGCTTTACCAAAAATGCGTCACCAAAAAAGCAATAATTTAATTTTTTCGTACTTAACGTACTTAAACCTTTTATTCTTTTTCAGCTTCACGGCCGATTGTTGTAAAAATGCTAGTGATCCATTCAGTTAACGAAACTGCAAAAGCAAGTTATTTATTTAAAGGTCTTTTATCATTTAAAAATATAACAACATAGCTGTGATAACAGACACTTTCAGGCCTTTTCTTAATGTGACCTAAGGGAAGCGCTAATGGGGCCCTATTACAGAACCCTGTGGGACACCATAAAATAGGGTTACTGTATAAAACTCTGCACTCAAATTTTAAAGGACAGAAATTCTATTTTCATCAGCATAGACTATAGGATAGTAATTTATTTTTAGTTATGCAGTTCATGTAGAAACTAAATTTTTAGTTTTAAATTTAAATTTCAAAATTTTACTATAGAACATTTTAAATTGGTCTAAATGTAATAGATGAATACATACTGTGTTTCTTTAGTACAGGCTCGATTACATCAACCTTGACATAATAGTGGAAAACCGATTTTTTTAAATTGTTTGGAATATTAGCAGATACATTATTTTATGGAGTCCGAAATCTTTCTAAACTGAGGAATGTGTTGAAAAATGGTCAGAACTTTTTTGCTGGTATTTTTCTAGCTGAGGCAGTTCTATATATAACTATATATATATATATATATATATATATATATATATATATATATATATATATATGTATATACATATAGTTAAACATAGCAATCTCATGCACTTTTATGCACTACTGTTTTGAGAAAAGCAATAAAATACTGTTTCTGTTCAGGATTTGAGTTTTTAGCTGTCTTTAGGTGTTGATTAATGTCGTTGAAAACACACAGCAGTGCTTTTAATCCTAATCTTCTCCTTCGTTTACGGCCTTCCTTCTAGTTGTAACGTAATGTTATGATTATGCTGAAGGTAGACTGACTATATTTTTCCTTTAGGGCAGTGCACGCTTTAAAATGGTCCTGCATGACACCAAAATCCTACTGCGAGTTAAACGTACCAAAATAAATAAATAAGTAAATAAATAACAATAAAAAACGGGAAAATGAAATGACCAAATAGTACATTCTACTTAAACCAGTTTAACATCGATTTTACCTCATGCCAGTTTGTATTCAGCTCTTCATTACTCAGAAAAATCTATACAATACGTGAAATCATTTTCATGTAATGCAATGCCTGAGCATTCAGTAAGTGTGTTATTCTCCACAGGCTAATCATTGTGCTCCATCTAGTGGTTGGGGGCCACTAGTGGTTTTGAGTCTGCTGAGTGGACAAAAAGAAATGGTGACCTCCATTCAGAATACAGTGTGGTGTTTGATATTTTGATCTGGCAGTGATGAAATGCATGTTTATGAAAGTACACTGACGATTAAGGCTTATAGAACTTTATTTCGTTGGTGTTGCATGTGGTATTCAGCACATGTGATGTTCAGTCAGTGCTGCATGGGATATACACGTTGCTCAGTAGCCATTGCGTTTGTACCATTGGGATCTGGCTACCACATCGTTGGCATAGTCGTTGCCAGTGGTTCCGATGTCCATTCCCTCATAGGTCTGGACATTCCCCACGCCAGCGTTGTAGGCTGAAATTCCTCCTGAAGCAGAAAATAGCGTAGCATTTTTTTGAGTAACATTTATGAGGCTGGGGCAGAGTACAGTAACAGTCTTTTTTCATCTTTCATATAAAAGTAATAAGACTCAATAACAGCAGCAGACAGTACCTTTCATTTGCATGTCCCTTGTCCATTCAGGGAATTTGCGCTGAATTTGTTTGATGAAATCAATCAAAATCCCGGTTCCCTGATTGACATGCTCCTGACTGTTCCAGGCGCCTACTGGATTGTGGTAGCGCTTGTCAACCTGAAGGAAGTGGCATTGCATATGAATCACGTCAAACGTTACAGACATCAAATGGTTCAGATATTAAAGGGCCAATATCACAGAAAACCCAGATTCACTTACTATTTCGTTATTCTTTATGTCTATATGTGGATATTACATTAACTCATTTCTCAGTCCACTTGGTTTATGAGAACCAACTCATTTACATATGCACCCATTCTACCTATTGTGGTTTAGCTCCACTCATTCACACCAAACGTTGTCCGCCTGGACTGCCTTCTCTCATATTACTGTGTTACACTGTGCTAAAACACATAACAGCGACTCTAATAGAGTTTTCTATATAGCACCAAAAGAGTTAGTAACTTTGTAGTAACATTGTAACTACAGCAGAACACTTCCTGGAACGACATAGAACCCTTTTCAACCCTTTTCATCTATAACACACTTTGCACCAATCTGAAGAATCTGTTCATGAAGCGAAGGGTTCTTTGAGTGTTAATGGTTGAGTTTGGAACAGTCTTTTTTCCAAGTGTGTACATTAGTCAGTAGCATTATTGGTTCCTTGTTACTGTCTGCTATTTTGTCTACTGTCCCTCCTTATTAGTAATTTATTAATACCCCTGATTTCATAAGAAACATTGGCTGAGCAGGTGTCTACAAACTTTTGTACCAGGTAGTGGAAAATTGTTAACCTCTACACCCATAATATTAACAATCAAGCTAATGAATAATAGATAAATACATAAAAATGAAGTAACTACAGGACATGTATACAGCTTACAGTGTATAAGCCCTGTTTGAAGCTGCAAATTGGATGTCAAGTGCTCTGTGGAAGCCTATGGGAGACAATTTTAATGTTGTAATTCACTTCAAAATCAGCATTTAATGAATTCTCCAACAAAATTGTGTTTTATAGTATATCCTAATAGTTTTAGGTATGATTCTGTTCTTTAAATATTGCTTCAAATGTTTATTCTAGCTAATATGTAGTTATATATTGTAGAGTATTAACAAAAAAAGATAATTCCTGCTTTGTTCTTTAACCATGCCTTCACTGTAAGCAAACAAGCTGTTTTTTTGAAGTACTGGCGATACCCGCACCAAAAGTCATGTATCATGATGACAATATGTGCAGTCGTATCAGCCAGCCCTAAAATATATCTCCATTATCTACTGTTTCCTCCACTGAGCTAACCCAGACTAAGTTCCACATGGATGGAAAGTTATGTCACCACAAAGTCATTCACTCTTTCCATTGTTATTGACATATATGCTTTAAACGAACCTGCATGAGTCCAAAGCCATTGCCGCCATCACCCCAGCCGTTCACCAGAACATTTCCAGCCCTCGACTCTCTGGATATGATGCCTGCAATCACAGCTGGGTCCATCTGCAAGTTGGTCCCAACGTTGGTGATTATGGTTTTGTACTGGTTCATTCTCCCCAGATCGGTCTGGGCCATCGTGTGTGAGGCTTGCACGCCTTTCAGCAAAGACACAGTTACGTTACACACTGGTTTCCAGAGCTTAGCTTTGATCAAAAGGAGGCGCAGGTGAAGCACTTACCATAATATGACAGATTGTCCTGGCTAGCTGTTACCTTAGATGCTCCAGTGGTGTCGATCTTTGTGACATCTCCATAGATGCCAATGAGGAATAACGCGGAAAAGACCACTTCAGCTCCTACAGATTCAGAAGACAGTTGATGTAATATAAGTCACTGAAATCTCCCAGACGGAACGATTCACCTACACAGAAACTTCTTCAGCTGTGTTTCTCTTCATAGCCCACATTTGATGGTAAGCCTGGGATGTGAATTTCATTAGCAGTAATTTGTAGCAGCTCCCAGAAACAACTCACCCATGATGCTGCTGTTGATCCTTCTCTACTGAGACAACGGCTGTTGTGTAGCCTGGCTTCTTCTCGCAGGTATATATATCTGTGTATCTTGAGTGAGCAGGTGCTGCTTTCCCAGGAGCTGCTTATTTCAGATGCCTATTAGACAGTGACGTTATGCAAGATCAGTCTTGCCAGAACTGGTTTTTCAGCCATAGAAAAAAGATTTTATGTACTGTAATAATTTGCTATATACAGAGCACATGGCCATTCCAGAAAACAAATGTACTTGTTTGATCATTGTCATGTTGGATCACCCAACATCTTGAGGTTATGGACTGCTGTCCTTATATCGTCCTGTAGAATGCTTAGATACACCTTTAAACTCATTGATAACTAACTGATCATATGGTTCTCGGGCCCTAAGGCAGTCAGACAGCCTTAAACCATGATGCTCCGTCCACCATTGCTTATTGCTGGGATCTGGTTTTGGTGTTGGAGGTCAGTGTCCTTTTAAACTCTAATACAGCTTTGTGCAGTTGTGCTATAAAGCTCCACCTTTGTCTAACCTGTCATTTCCCCGGAAGCATTGTGGAACTACAGTTAGGTGGTCTTGGGCTAACTTGAGATGACCTGGAATGTGGATTCTTTCTCAGTTCCCTTAGGATTGCCTGGTGTGCTCTTGCAGAGAACTTTACAGGGTGTCCACCTGAGAGCAGTAACAATCTTGAATAGTCTTGAATCCGTTTGTGGATTCTCCACCATGGACTAATACACACCCAGGTCTGTAGCACTGCCTTTGTAGACTTTTCCAGCTTTATGTGTCTCTATAAACACGTCTTCTGAGGTCTTACATTCATCTCCTGGCCTTAATTGAAATGCCTTTGCCAGTCAGATCCTAGAGGAGTTATAAGCACAGAGGTTTGCTCATGTATGTAGAGATTTAGAGATTTATCAACCAGTAACATTTTATTAAATCAATTCTAAATGAGACAGCCGGTCAGTTTTGGTGAAGCTAGGACTGGTGTAATGTTGTGTATGAGTTAGTGCTGTCGTTCCAGAGTTCTTAATGAATAGTCTGTTTATTTGTGGGTTTTTTTTTTATTTTGTGAATAACCCAGAGTGAAAAACCAAAAGCATGAGCCAATGTCTGAGCATCCTGCAGTTTAAGCAAGGGCCAACTTGTGTAAATTGTCTTAAATTAATTTTTTTTAAAACTTTATCAATATCAGATAAAATATTAAGGTGAAATATAAAATTACACCACGATATCTCAGTTAAGTTCTCTATTGTGGAGCTAAACTTGAACTATTTCATGTTTTCCTGTCTTTATTACCAATTATGAGATTTTCTGAAATTAGATTTCTACATTTAATTTAAATAGCACTACTCAAGCAGTTTATTAAACTCCACTGTGTACTTGTACATGAATGGAATGACAATGAAAGCCTCTTGACCTGACTTAAATTATTACACATAAAATTGACATACATTACATACATTTAAAATAAAGTCTTATTAATCAGAACTCTAATATTTAAATATTTAATATTTAAAGAGGTTATCTAAGTAACCTTATTAGGGCTCTGTGCTCTCAAAAGCTTAACATTAATATGTAACATTAATATAAAGTTATCGGTCTTGCTTTGTGACAAAACTTGACTTTAACACATACAGCAGAAACTACACTCCCTCAGCACTTCAGACCGAACAGGTACCCAACCTTGTCTGTGTGGAAAGTTTTTGCGTCCAGGTAAAGATTATTCATTAAACTGATGATTATTTAATGGTTATTTTTAGACTGAGTGTTATGTGACTGTAACCAGCCCCTCTTCCTGCTTGCCAAACGTGTGCACTTTTGTGAGGGATCAGTTAGGCCATGACCTCAGTTTCATGTTTCTCTGTGTGCACTAAAGTAGAAGCAGTTATCTGCAACCTAAAATGAGCCGTTATTTAGAAAGTGCTATTATAGTTGTTGTGAGAAAAAGTGCTTAAAATCTTTTAACCAATCAGATTGCGCCATTGTATGGATGCCACTATCAGCAAGTAAAGAAGAGAAGTTTAGTCACAGGGGAAAAAAATCAGGAATTAATGCAATATATATTTGATACCTGTATATTCTTAAAAATAAAGGTTCCCAAAAGGGCCTCAACAATGATTCTCGGAAAAGCCTTTAAATGGAAAAGCACTTTTACCTCATGAGGAGTTTATTGGACTGTAGGTCCTTTATATTAACTCATCTTATTCACCAAAAATGGTTCTCTAAAGAACCATGCACTTGAATTATCTTTCATGGAACCGAAAGATGTCCTTTTATCCCAGTAAGCTTGGACCAGAGATGCATCTGAGATTAAATGGTTAAATTCTGCATTAGCAGAACAGCCTATTTTACAGCACCTTTACTCTATTAAATGTTTCCAGATGGTAGACTTTAAAAATGGCTTGGTGCTTGGTCGCTAATGGTAATCCTTATTATCGTCATTTTCAATTCTAATGATTATAATGATCTTTTTTTTATTTTAAACATTTAAGCAGGGTAATATGATGCTGGATATTATTACCATTATTATCACCACCATGTACTAGACATCTCAGGCATACTTCACAGAAAAGGAACCTGGAGTGAACACTGGAGGACAAATTAAGATCCTGTAAGCCTTTCTGTAAAAACGGCTTTCATAAAGTGATGACTTTACAGCAGATGTTTTCCTTTATGTTCCACTTTTGACTCATCAGTTTACAGAATATCATCCCTTAGATTATGGGGGGTCATCTAGATGTTCTAGATGTGTGATGAGCCTCTGTAATCTTTTTGTCCAGTGGTTCATTTCTCCCATGAAGGCAATTACTTTAATGAAATCTTGATTTGATTACTTGGCTTTTCTGTCTAATATGAAAAGTGTTCTGATGATCTGAAAGATTGAAGTGAGACAAATTGTCACGCCTGCTGGCTCTCTTCGCACCCCTAATCTCCTGGACTCCATTTCCCATAAACCACCACCCGAAGATATCACTGTCACAAGTCCACCATCTCCCAATCTCGTTCCGTTTTCTGGATCTGAGTCACCAGAGTATTGATCACACCTGTTGTGAATTTAATCTGTTTGTACAAATACCCTCTCACACTGCTCATTGCGAAGTACTGCCGCTCTGTTCTTACCCAGCGGTTCTCTCGGCTATTACTCGAGTTTGCTACTCTGGTTTAGACTTTATTCGGATTCTCTGATTTTCTCTTTCGTCTTTGACCTTTTTTGGTTCTTTTTCTGTTCTGACTGTTTGCCTGGTTGTGACGTTCGCTTGTTTCTTGACTCTGAGTCTGTCTTGCCCTTCTGTTATGTCCGGCTTGCTCTTGTTGCTGCTGTGATTGATTACAAATCAGTTAAATAAATCGCGCCTTGATTTTAGCTCATCGCTCGTCACAATCTGTTTGTCCATCAACACACAAATATGCAAATACTTTTTCATGGAAAATAAAAGAAATGAAATATAGAGTTATAAAGTTCTGACAGTGATGAAATGCATGTTTATAAAAGTACACTGATGATTAATGCAGTATAGAGCTTTATTTAATTGATGGTGCATGTGGTATCCAGCACTTCAAGTAATGTGTAATCAGTGCTGCATGGGATATACATGTTGCTCAGTAGCCATTGCGTTTGTACCATTGGGCTCTGGCTACCACATCGTTGGAATAGTCATTGCCAGTGGTCCCGATGTCCATTCTCTCATATGTTCGAACATTCTTTACGCCAGCATTGTAGGCTGATATTCCCCCTAAAGCAGCAAATAAAAAAAAACTGATGAGCAACAGTGCTTTGTGTTTCTGTTTATGAGGTGGGAGGAGATGACAGTCATATGGCTTTGTATTTATTTTGTACAGACAGGTAATGAAACTCACAAAGCAACAGATACTACCTTTAAACTGGTGCTCCTTTGGCCAGTCTTTGAATTTCTTTTGAATTGCTAAGATGGAATCAATCAAAATCTCGGTGCCCTGAGTGACATGCTCCTCACTGTCCCAGGCACCTCTTGGAGTGTGGTAGCGCTTGTCAACCTGAAGAAAGTGGCACTGAATATGAATCACATGAAAACTATACAGAGCCTGATAAATATGATGTGTTTTTATATGAAAGATGTTTCAGGCAGCTGAGGAGGGTGCTTTCTGTGGGAGAGAATTCCCAGGCTTTATAATTTTGCAGACCGTTTACACACGTAAACTAAAAAAACACCGTGACACACTAAAGGAAAGGGAACAAACTGGAAAACTGTAATAGGGTTCCCTTATTATACCCATGAAGAAACGCTGATAAGCGTTTGGGACATTTACATTTCAGGCATTTAGCAGACGCTCTTATCCAGAGCTACTTATAACCATGCTTAGTGTTCCGTTGGATAATATTCCAGCTAGTAGGAAGTTTAGAGCCTAAAACTTACCACGAGCTCAGACACTGCCCGAACAAGGGCCAGTGACCTATAGTTTTAAATCTCGTGACTGAGTTTCTGAGCCGTGTATCAGAAAACCATCTTTGTTGTATTTTTTACTTCCTGGTTTCGGTCTGCTATTTTACCTACTCCCCCTCCCTAATAATACCCTTGATTTTGAAGAAACCTTGGATTAGCAGGTGTCCAGAAACTTTACAGTGCTTCTGGCAGAGGGAAGCCGGAATATTAGCTATGAAAGAAGCTAATGGGTAAATATATCTAAGTAACTTTTATAATGTTGGTAAATACATAAAAATGAAGTCACTCAATAACTAGAAAACATGATATTACAGCCTTACAGTTATACGAACCCAGTTATACAACCTCATGCCTGGTGGAACCTTCTGGGCTGTAGTGATACCCATGCTATGCTATGAAAAGTCATTTATCCGGATAACACTGCGTCGTATCACTGAACCCTAATATATTTCTACATTGTCTACTGTTCCTTCCACTGAGCTACCCCATGTTAAACCTCACTTGGACTGAAAGTTACATAACCACAGAAAGAAGAACAGAGAGCAGCTGCATACATGAGCAGCCTCTGTTCTTACTGATATATGCTTTAGACTAACCTGCATAAGTCCAAAGCCATTGCCGTGATCACCCCAGCCATCCACAAGGGCAGCTCCAGCCCTCGACTCTCTTGATATGATTGCGGCAATCACGGCTGGGTCCATCTGCTTGGCTCTCCCAACTTTGGTGATGATGTCCTTGTACTGGTTCATTCTCTTCAGATCATGCTCAGCCAACTTGTTTGAGGCTTCCACCCCTTTTAGCAGAGACACAGTTACACTGAAACTAGTTTCAGGAGTTTGTTGAGCAAGAGTAGGTGCAGGTTAAACACTTACCTGTCACTGTCAGCTTGTCTTGACGGGCTGTTGCTGCAGATGCTCCAGTCGTGTCGATCTTTGTGACATCTCCATAAATGCATGCTAGGAACAACATGGCAAAGATCGTCTGACATCCTACAGATTGAGAGGATAGGTGATGTAATATAATGCATGGGACTGTCCTAGAGAGAATGGTTCACCTACACAGAACACTGAATCTAACTTCTTGAGTGTTTCTCCTAACAGCCTACATTTGATGGTAAACCTGGGATGTGTGTCATTGTGAGTAGTTTGTCCCTGGAGTAACTCACCCATGATGCTGCTGTTGATCCTTCTCTACTGAGAACACGGCTCTTGGTAGACTGGCTTCTCTTTGTAGGTATATATCTGGGTGTCTTGAATGAGCAGAACTGTTTTCTACACCATAAGCAGAAAACACTTCCTCTAAATGGAAGAGGAAACGGGGGAATTGTACTATTGCGCAACACCGAAATTTCCCAAAGCCTATGTAAGCAGTATGGTGATAAGCTTCTACCTTAACAATGTGTATATATACATACACACACATACACATACATATAATCATAGGTATACAAACACACATATGCCTACAGACACAAGCACACACATATATATATACATAGATACACACACACGTATATATATATATATATGGCAGCATCCGGTGCTCTCGTATTTCACTGTTGAGCAGGTTGGTTCAGTTGCTGGGTTTAGAGTGTGAGTTACCGTCAGTGGGGTGTGTTTTCTGTTTAATAACCCCAGGTGTGACTGAACTGGAAGTGTAAAAGCATATATATATATATATATATATATATATATATATATATATATATATATATATATATATACACTGATGAAGGGAACATTTAAACACAATATAATAAATAAGACCACAGACCGCTTCCAGGTACCTGAGGCTGTAGGAGAGCAACAACCCAGCAGCAGGACCGCTACCTCCGCCTTTGTGCAAGGAGGAACTGGAGGAGCACTGCCAGAGCCCTGCAAAATGCAAAAATCCATGTGCTCGCCAGAGGTAGCCTGACTGGCATTAGGTACCGAGAAGATCCTCAGACCCCTTGTGAGACCATATGCTGGTGCTGTTGGCCCTGGGTTCCTCCTAATGCAGGACAATGCTAGACCTCTTGTGGCTGGA
This sequence comes from Prochilodus magdalenae, assembly GCA_024036415.1. Lineage (NCBI taxonomy): Eukaryota > Metazoa > Chordata > Actinopteri > Characiformes > Prochilodontidae > Prochilodus > Prochilodus magdalenae. Next base: position 36,573 of record JAMWET010002814.1, on the reverse strand, counting down.
GTGTGTCAGCAATTCCTGCAAGATGAAGGCACCTGAATCCGAATGAGCACATCTGGGACATCATGTCTCGCTCCATCCACCAACGTCACGTTGCACCACAGACTGTCCAGGAGTTGGCGGATGCTTTAGTCCAGGTCTGGGAGGAGATCCCTCAGGAGATCATCCGCCACCTCATCAGGAGCATGCCCAGGCATTGTAGGGAGGTCATACAGGCACGTGGAGGCCACACACAACACTGAGCCTCATTTTGACTTGTTTTAAGGACATTACATCAAAGCTGGATCAGCCTGTTGTGTGTTTTTCCACTTTAATTTTGTGTGTCACTCCAAATCCAGGCCTCAATTGGTTGATAAATCTGATTTCCATTGGTGATTTTTGTGTGATTTTGGTGTCAGCACATTCAACTTTGTACAGAACAAAGTATTCAATGAGAATATTTCATTCATTCAGATCTAGGATGTGTTATTTGAGTGTTTTTTTTTGAGCAGTGTGTGTGTGTGTGTGTGTGTGTGTGTGTGTGTGTGTGTGTGTGTGTGTATATATATATATATATATATATACAGCAGAGCTTGTGTGTGTGTGGTATAATACATAATAAAATCATTCAATAAATATAAATAATGCACAAATCTATCGCGTATATAGCAATAATTTTCCTTTATTGGCCAATAGGATTGAAGGCGGGGCTAAAAAACGCGGAAACCGGAAGCAAAACACCAAAAACATGTCGAGGGGAGTTCAGGGATGTCAGATGTAGTGTGAGGAGTTGTTTGTTTTTAGAACAGCCGTATGGGCAGATCGATTATAGATGGGTAACAGCTCCAGGATGCTTTCTAAGGCTCAGCTATGGCTGTCTGTCTTGCTGTTACACTTCATGGAGCCGTACGTATGTGCGACAGGTAGCCAGCCAGCAGGCTAATACACTCCGGTGGTTTTTCTCGTCTGCCGCGCCACTACAGCAGCCAGGCAGTGGTGCTCGCTGTGCTGGCTGTATTGCCTGTTACCTCCTAAAGCTTCTGTCTTCTCCTTTTTTTGTAGGGAAATTAAACGTGTTGTTCATCATAGCTGACGATTTGAGACCTGCGTTGGGGTGCTACTCTGATCCGGTTGTAAAGTCACCAAACATTGATCAGCTTGCATCTAAGAGCACAGTCTTCTACAACGCGTACGCTCAGGTAGTCTGAACCCTCACTGCAACATGACTAGACAACATACCAGGAAACACTTCACTAAGAGCTGCTTAGAGGGGAATCCCACCAAACTGTCCAAATATCAGTGTCATTTAACCGTTAAGGTCAGCCAGAGTGGCTTGATGTAATCTGATGCACTGTTTGAGAATCTGTCTGACTTCTTTATAGGGGTAGTAATTCCATACTGCGCCTGTGATGCTTTCAGCACAAGCATTTGGTTCAACAAATCTAATTTATTTTTCTACCCTACTGACTACTGAACCTACAGTGTATTATGTACTGCTGATGGTGGAAAATGGTGGGAAATAATAATTATGTTTTTATTTTAGGTGCTATTTTGCTTTACCATGTCCTGCCTTTATGCCGCTGCCATAAATGGCTTTTTAAAATGTGCTTTAAGTGAAAATCTGATCACAAAACTATCATTTTGACTTTCAGAGCTCTCTGGCTTTCAGAGGCTTTAAACCCTTACAACATTAGATTTAGATGTTAGATTAGAGAAGTGGTGGATGAAGCACACAAGTCATGTAGATGAATGAAAGTAGAGTGACTCAAGGTATAATATTCCCCCCGGTTAGCAGAAAGTACAAGTTCCTCCCTTTGTACCTCCACTGGAGTAAAAGTACTAAAGTATTTACCTTCAAATGTACTGAAGTATGGAGAGTAACAGGAGCATGATTTATTACAGCTCTAGTGTCCTATTATCATTTCTGGAACGGGACTCTTACTCAGCTCAGTGTAGGTAAAGAGACTCTAGTGTCTCTCAGTCCACCAGTCTTTAATAGAAGCTCGTTCATTAGTCTGACACTGACGTCTATTCAAATGACCATAAGCACAGAACACTGAAGGAGAACAGGTTCTATTATCTAGAACTATAAAATAACGTTTTGCCAAGAGGCAGAGTTTCGGTTTAAGATTAATTTGCAAACTTAAATATAACTTACAGTTTAATAAGAACTTGTTCATAAACATAAACCAGCCAAAACACGTTTACTATGAAAGGTGTTTGTATGTATTTGCCAGTAACGAGTGCATGTGTACATATTTCTATATTGTGGGTGAAGAGGCTCTAGTGTCTCTCAGTCCACCAGTCTTTAATAGAAGCTCATTCATTAGTCTGACACTGATGTCTATTTAAATGATCATAAGCACAGGACACTGAAGGAGAACAGGGTTCTTTAGCTAAAACCAAGGTCTGTCCAACAGGTCAAAACAAAGTGACCACTGTGCCGTAATTGGTGGGCTCGCTTCACGCTTCTTTTGTTTGAACATGTTTCATTTTTATGGTCACATGAGCAAAAAGGAAGGACAGATTCGGCCATAATGTAGTGCTCTTAAACAGTACGATATTAAACTGTGAAATAAAGGTGAGACCCCCAGAATGGAAAAACCTCAGTACAGATAGACCAACACACTACTCGAGTGCAGTAGCCGTTACTTCATTACTGTCCACCACTGGGTTCTGTCATAACCGTTGTAAGGGATTTAGACAGAGTGAGTTTCTCTGGAGCAGAGCATTTTACACTAAACCACTTGTTTACTTATTAACCACTAAGTTATGCAGATTTTTGTTAGATCTGTGGAATTCCCATTTCCCATTCCCACAACTCTTCGTGCTTGTGTGTGTACATTTGCCTCCTCTTCCAAGCAAGCAGTATGTGGACCTAGCAGGACCTCTTTTCTGACAAGCCGAAGACCCGACACCACCAAACTGTACGACTTCAACTCATACTGGAGAGTTAGTGCAGGAAACTACACCACGCTGCCTCAGCACTTCAAATCGAACGGGTACACCACCCTGTCTGTGGGGAAAGTTTTCCATCCAGGTAACGATTAATCATTAAACTGATGATTATTTAATGGTTATTTTTAGGCTGAGTGTTATGTCACCGTATGCAGAGCTCCCTTCCCGCTTGCTGGACGTGTGTGTTTTGTGAAAGATCTTCCCCGCACTGTTGTAACTGTGGTGTCTAAAGTTTCACTAATGATGTCTCTGTTTGACCTAAAGGCATCGCCTCCAATCACACGGATGATTACCCATACAGCTGGTCTGTACCGCCGTATCATCCACCCTCTTTCAACTATGAAAAGAGGAAGGTCAGTGTGTGTATAGGTGTGGGTGTGTGAGGGGGAGAGGGAAAGGACGTGTCTGCATACTTGCTCTCTGGGCCCTGTTTCCTATTTCTATATATTTCTGCAGTTTTAAACCACAAGGGTACTTTTGTCATTGGGGGCCAAACCTCCAACAAGACAAAACATACAATAAGTGGTAAATCAAATTTTAGAAATTTATTTTGTGACGTTTCTCTTTATTGCTTTACTGTAATAAGCATATTGCAGATTGCATTACATGTTAAAAGTTCATATGTAACAATCTAAAATGTTTTGTAGTTTATTATTTGTATGAAATTGGCAGAACAGTACAAAATATACTTGTGTGCTTATTAGAATACTTGGAGGGCGGGGGAGAAATCGATATAACGTATTGTAGAAATATTTTGCATGGCAATATTATATCAATACATAGATGTAAACTATTGATATTTTATTATATGTATTGTAAATAAGAATGATTCTTTTGCTAGAAATATTATATAATAGTCCACTAGATGGTGCTTTTTTGTGAGGTCAGTAGAGGTGATGGTCAGTGGAGGAAGCTGGAGATAGAAACAAAATCAGAAACGCACCGTCTGTGTTTGAATCAGGTTCATTAATAGGACAGAGGCAAAGACATGGACATAGCATGCAGTTTGGGGGGAGTGTCATTTTGATTTGATTTTAATCCCTTGTTGATCCCACAGTGGGGAAATTTAGTCTCCGCATTTAACCCATCCGTGAAGTGAAACACCCACAAACACACTCACTAGTGAATACACACACTAGGGGGCATTGAGCACACTTTACGGAGCGGTGGGCAGCCCTATCCACGGCGCCCGGGGAGCAGTTGGGGGTTAGGTGCCTTGCTCAAGGGCACCTCAGTCGCTACTGTCAGTTCAGGGAATCGAACCAACGACCCTCCGGTCACAAGGCTGGTTCCCTAACCTCCAGCCCACGACTGTCATGACAATATAATCTCAATATGTTGCAATACACGTTACTACAATACTCAGCATATCGTCGATAATAAACAGTATGGTACTGTGGTTCTATTGGATCATGGAGCCTTTGGGCATTCCCACCCCTATAGCATATAAATAATATTATAAGCATCATATAACCAATCCTACATGTGGGAAACATTGTACATAGATATACAATATCGACAATTTCGGATCTGTTGCTGCTCAAAGCTTTAGCTCTTACCGCATCATGACATCTTACTAAAATAACAAAAATGTTTGGTGGTATGATAAAAATTTTAGAAACAGTCAAATATAAACTGTCCCTGGAAATAGTGTGTGCAACATTAGATGTGGTGGGCTTAGTAGTGCAAGGTCTTATAACAAAGTTTAATTAAACTGTGGATTGTACGCATACCAGTGCTTTTAAATTTAATATTGTGCATAGATTTTTTCTTTATCACAATTGAGAGCTAACTGTGACTTTTTCTGTGTAGCTTTTAGGAAAAGCTAGCTAGTTAGCTAACTGTTGTTCCATAAAGGCCTAGTTTCGCTATTGAACTTGAAGATGCCAGTCGTTGTTTTACAAATAACTTTTTAAAGATTTTTCTATAATCTTTTTATTCTATTATCTTTTGTGTGTGTAGGATGAGAATAGTGGATAAATGTAACACATCGATCATAAAATTCTTACCTGCATAAGTGAAGATAAAGATCTTTTAAAATGCATACAGTTCTATAGTATTCTGCCTTTTTATTCATTTACATTTATGAGAACTTGTCAAAACGCTCAAACGCTAGAATGGAGAGTCTAGGGGATATTCTGTGCGTAAGTGATCCTCACTCTTCACAGCTTAACATCACTTTCTATTAGGTTTGTAAAAATAAAGATGGCACACTTCACAGTAACCTGCTCTGCCCCGTGAACGTGTCAGAGATGCCTCTGGGAACCTTGCCTGACCTGGAGAATGCTGCAGAGGCTGTAAGGCTGCTCAAGCTGATGAAGGATACAGAGAGTCCCTTCTTTCTTGCAGTGGGCTTTTACAAACCTCACATCCCCTTCAGAATCCCACAGGTAAGTAAATGCACTCTGTGTATAATGTTAGTCTGAACACACTGGTACGAACCAAGGTGTTTCCTTGTGTCTCAGGAGTACCTCAAGCTCTACCCCATTGAGAACATGACATTGGCTCCAGACCCAGATGTTCCCAGGAAACTTCCGGATGTGGCCTACAACCCGTGGACTGACATTCGGGAGAGAGAGGATGTTCAGGCTTTGAACCTCAGCTTTCCATATGGACCAATCCCTAAGGACTTTCAGGTACAGTGTCATCATGAATGTCTTTTGCCTGATACTCTGTCTGATGTTTGCGCTGGGAAGTTATTGAGGGTGGGGGACATGCATAATTATCACCGTATCACCAGGTTGTGGTATGTCTTCCCCTATGTATTATTTGATTAAGGGTGATTTAGCAGAGTCTCCTGTCTGTATAGGGATATTAGCCTTATTTTCACTCAGTAAAACTTTATTTCAAACCTTTGCACACAACTGCCTAAGAATATTGCTTACTAAGGGGATTCTGAGTTTGAGTCCTGACTACTAGGTTTTGTGTCTTTTCCAAATGATCACTTATTAATATTGTGATGCACTTCCTGTATTCATAACTTTACTGGTGTTGCCATTCTAAAACAGTAATCCCCCGATTTCAGAATGTCTAGTAGCAATATAATTCAGTTTATGGTCTTGAAATTGATTTATTTGGATGTTTATTGATATTCCTTCTGTTTTCGTTGTTTTGTAGCTGCGTATTCGACAGCACTATTTCGCCTCAGTATCATATATGGATGCTCAGGTTGGAAAGGTCTTACAGGCTCTTGATGATCTAGGCTTGTCCCAAGACACTGTCGTAGTGTTCACCTCAGACCATGGTTTGTAAACCCTACTCCTGTATGTTGACTGTATTATATAGGGTATCAAATTTATGGGCTGCTTTTCCAATAGTGTAGTTCTGTAAACACCAGAACTTGAACTTACATTATGCTGACAATGTAATCAAATGTAGTCTGTGCTATTTTGTCTTCATCGTGCCTAATCTTCATCTTCATACGTATATAGAGGTAGGAAAAAAATATAGTGGTATGTAAAAGTTTAGGCACCCCCTGTTTAATTGTTTTGAAAGCGCATATAAGTTAACACCTACTTTACATGCTACTTCGTCTTTTTATGTATAATTGCAAAGTGTATAATTGGTTCACTTAGAAAATCAAAAAAATGTATAATTTCAAACCTCTGCAGCCGTAGCTGTGTAAGAAAAATAAATGTAAAAAAAAAAAAAAAAATATATATATATATATATATATATATATATATATGTATAATTATATATATATATATATATATATATATATATATATATATATATATATATATATATATGTATATGTATAATTATATATAATTGGAATTTGAAGTGAATGTAGTGATTATATAGACAGTTGTATGGTTAAAGTATCGAACACTGTATTATTGATATATAAATATTTAAGCCGTAGCAATTAAAATAATTTCTGTCCTCAGTTTAGTGACCTCTGAGTGTTTAGACATTGGTATTTAACACTTGTTATATTTGGGAGATTATATATTCTGCTATACTCTCCCAAAAATACTGTACACTACTAGTCAGAAGTGTAGACACTAAATGCCAACTAAATGGATGTTCTTGGTTGTCTGAAAGACTCTACAGGCTTATACTCAACAGTTCCATCAGTTCCATCTCTGAGCAATACATATCCTGATATACCACATACACTCTTGATCACAGTATTATGTTTTTGTCGTATCACCATCTCTAATATATACTTTTTTTTTTTTTACACAAAAAGCTTTTATCTCTTTCTTTGCACAGTTTGAAAGCTCTAGTGTTTCGACTTTTTCAACTGTCAGTATTCATGATGGACAGAAAAAATAGAATTGGTTCAAAATTGCTTAGACAATTAATCTTATTTCAGCCTGCAGGTTAAGAAAGCTGTTTCATGCTCTTTAAAGTTTCCTTTAGTGTTTTTAAGGTGGACTGCATACTTCTATGAGTGCTGTTTTATAGTTTTGATGCGGTGACTTTTATTTCAGCCGCATCTAAACCTTTGCCTGGTAATGTATGTGTATGGTTCCCATTAGTTGCTTTGTAGTTTCCGAGGGAGCACTTGTTTCCTGTGCTCCACTAGATGGCAGTATTGAAACATCAGATTTCCGCTGTCCTGCCTTGAGCCTCATGGCATACATACATTGTTTACAGCACTATGTCAGACGATCCTGTACTGATATTTATATTAAAAAATCTTCCTGAGTGACGTAAACTCTCATGAGCGCTTTTGATGATGTGAAAACTAGCCAGTGCATAAACCTCCTATTCAGAATAATTGGGGTATTGTTGCCGTGGATATTGTAGTTCAGCTGAGATGGCTTGCAGATGTCTAACCTCTATCAGCATGAAGTGGATTGCACACACTGATTCATACCCTGAGAGGAGAAGCGCTGTTTCCTTTTAAGCTTTATAAAGGGACAACATGTGCTTAATCATAGATGCTAGGCTCTGACAAAGCAGCCCATCGAGTATAATATGAGACCAGCTCTTTCTCTCTCTGTCAGAAATCAGGAGATGCTCCTTCCTGTCTGTTTTCCAGGCTGGTCCCTCGGCGAGCACGGGGAATGGGCCAAGTACAGCAACTTTGATGTGGCCACCCGTGTGCCATTAATAGTGTACGAGCCAGGTGTGACCTCGCCTCTACCTCGGCCTGGAGAGAAGACTTTCCCCTACGTGAACGTGTTTGAAAACACACAGGAGCAGTTTGGCGAAGGTAAACACTCTCGGACCATCCGTCACGTTCACGGACTGCGCAAGCCTCCCTGGAGAGTGCTCCTCACAGTTAGTTGAAATCAGTCCTTCCGTATCTGATTTCAGTTTGCAGGGAACATTTACTGCCTTTTGCCTTTTCAATTAAGCGAAAACGTTTTGGAGATATGTCACTGAGGACGTGATGTGCCAATATGGAAAAATTAGGAGCACTTTATTTAGGGGCATAGTTCACAAGGCTAGCCTTTCCTGACAAAGCAGTCAATACACTACAGAAACTTTACCAGATGTTTCGGTAGTGACAATTCTCGCTAATTTTGAGCAGAACTTAGAAACGCAGGCCAGTACATGACTAGCAGACACAGCTTTAAACAGGTCTACATGCATTTCTTTTCATTTAAACACAAAACGTGTGTGTCAGCAGTGACAAATCTTAATAGAACATGCTGATTTTCAGACTTTAGGACACGTTTACTTGACAACTAAGATCTTACTGCTCACCATTCGGAGGGACAGGGATGCAGCCTCACTTCCTGCTCTGAAATGTAGGGCTGTAGCTAAAATAAGATTCAACATACGAATAAAATCTCTTTGCGTTTTAGTAATAACATGATAGTAAATAAAATAATAAAATGAACTAAATTTTATAAACTTCACTTTTAAAATGAAATAGAAAAGTATTCGAGATTTTGAAAAATACCAACAAAATAAAAAAAGTATTAATGAAATAGGGAAGTATATGGTTCGAGACGGAAACCTTCCAATAGAAAAGAATCGTCTATAAATTAAGATTTTGTACATATTTAACTGTTTAGCTTATTGCTAACTAAATGCCTTGGGTTTAAATGGATCATAATATAATCCTTATTAATGCCTAAGGTTTGAGGGATAGGGATATTTATAAAGGTTTATTCCAAGTAACAACAGTTGTCATATGTCATAAGTGATATTAGCATCCAAATAGACAAAGAAAACCGCTTTTATGACCACGCATGTTTGAATAAGCCTTTATGGATTTATATGCATGGTATGGTATATGCAGGTGCCATGTAGTCCTCCCCTTTCATTCGGTAATACCAGACAGCTGAACCTTTCCTGACATCTGCTATTTCTGCCCTTTAAATTCTAAACTGGGCTTTATTAAGGTTGATTGGTTAGAGGGATGAGTCTGGATTTCACTAGCCTTTAGATTATGTTTTGGCGGTGTAAGTGTAATAATGGCTAATGACAGAAAGTGCTACGGTGTAAGGAAGCCTTCTCAGCATTCCTGCTCTCATTACTGTACTCTGTGGCTGGAAGTTTCTACAATGATCCGAATTCTGCAGGTATGCCTACATACAAATGTCCAGACCCTAAGGGAGCAATGCCTAAATTCATTGTTAGGAATTGTTTACCTCTGGGAAGAACAAAGTGCCTATAGCAACATGCACGCCATTCTACATATAGATGAGGTAGACGGCACGGCCATGGAAGCCATTTCACAAGGTTTTCATGATGTTAATAAGGATGTATGTTTATTTCTTTGTTTATTGGTCTATGACGTATATATGTGTGTGTGTATATGTGTGTATACAGTATTATTAGGCTTCCTGTAAATACCACGCAAATTTTGCGTGGTATTTATGGTACCTTGTCATTATTAGTAGAACACACATACTTTGCAATACAGGCAGGTACTATGATGTTCTGCTACAGTGAATGGTATAGCAGGATATGTCTGTAAGCAAGGTCCTGTAATTAGAAACAAGTTCGGTTAATATTGATTCCTCAAACCAACATATTGAACCAATTAAGCTAGTAATGCTGGATGTCGTATTGAAATTCTATAGTTCTACGGGACTTTGAGACAAATTAGTGCAGGTTTTGATCCCATACCATATATATATATTGGATACAACATAGATGTAAGCCTTTTAGCCCTAATGTGTTTGATAACGAATCTGATGTGTTTTCATTCAACTACATTTACAACGGTGCAACTGCATATACTATATATAATGTTTCATCATAATTCCTAAATGCCTGTTTTTACTTTTAGCTTTTAGTCTGAAATTGACTTAAAAAAAACTTTCTCAAAAAAATTTTCAATCATGTTTTCAGACAACCCTGTAATTGTTTGTATGGGAAATGTTTTCTTGAGATTAAAAAAAAAAAAAAAAAAAGCTCTCAAGGTAGTAAACAGGTCTGATAAAGCATTCCAACCTAAACCCTGCACTTCAAATGTCGTTTGCTACGTGACCCTCTTCTGTTTTGTAGAATTCACAGTTTTATACTGTCTTTGAGTGTTTAGCCGTCAATGTTCTGTATTCTGTCAACTCTCTCTGAAATCCTATGTGCTAGTGTAGCCACTGATAGTAGAGGCTAAGATATAGAGACGTAATTCCTCTCCTTCGAGAAACACCCTGCTTCCAAAGCTCAAGTCGTTACATCATAAGAAGGGGGATTTTCAGTCTTTAAATCAGGAAATCCCATTCTAGAGACCACTGCCTTGTAGGAGGCTTGTTCACAACAAACTTAGAAGAAGTGACATCTTCAGTTTAAGCCACAATGTTAATTTCAGGTTTTTTTTTTTTTCAGAGAAATAGTATTTGTCCTGTTGTTACCCTCATCATTATTGTTTGGTCGTCACCATCTTCCTCTCCCCTGTCCTCTTCCCAGGCTATGCGATGCACACCATGGTGGAGCTGGTGGACATTTTTCCCACACTGGCCACCGTGGCTCAACTGCCTATGCTTCACCACTGCCCCATCCCCTCTTTCAAGGTCCGGCTGTGCACGGAGGGCTACAGCCTGGCCCGTATGCTCGGCCGCCAGGAACGGACCGTCAACCACCAGGCCTGCGCCTATAGCCAGTACCCGCGGCCCTCCGACACCATCCAGCAAAACTCAGACCTGCCCAACCTGGCCGACATCCGGATCATGGGTTACTCGCTGCGCTCCAATGACTACCGTTACACTGTGTGGGTGAGCTTCGACCCCATCCACTTCCAAGCCAACCTCACGGACATTCACGCCGGCGAATTGTACATCCTCTCTGAAGATCCAGGTCAGGACAACAACGTCTTCGACGAGTTTACTCACGACTTGGCGCTGCTAAAGCTTGGCATTCAGCCGCAATGGACCGAGACCCTGAAGCAGCACTTGATGTATTTCAGTGCGACCTCCAAAACCAAATGGACTCTGTGATCTTTTTTCATTGTACCTCAGCAAAAAGGGAGAATCATCACCATTCAGCTTTGTTACGAAGATCTGAAGCAATGACACATTTATTAGCGCTTTGCTACTAGGTTTTATATCACGCCGTGGTAGATTTCCTTCTTCTTCTTCTTCCTGAAAATGACCTCCAGCACTTTTATTCTATACCTGTTACAATGAAAACTTGAGCACTGCTAGAAAAAGGGAACTGCCAGGAAACATACCTAAAGCTACCTCTGTAAGGTCACAGAGTGGAACGTGTACCTGAGAACTGTCATTTAAGTTTCACTAGATTTCTTGTGCATTTTGTAATGTGTTGCCAAACACGGTGTAAAGTAATGTTGAGCAAAAAAAAAAAAAAGTCAAGGGGGGGCCAAATTAGGTTTCGTTTCAGCAGCTGAGGGATGGAAAGCCTTGCTCAGACATCGCTGTGATTTGGCAATTTATCAGGTCACTAAGTCGTAATTGTATTTGCTCTCGGAGGCCAATGGAGATTTTCCCACTGCTAAACTCTTGTTTTCCGAGACACTGCGATGAAAATCAACTTAAATATAGGATTTGGAGCTGCAGCGGAGTTGCCAAGGCAATTAGATGTTCGAATGTGTAAACTTGCACGTTGCGTCGCACGGATACACCTCGGAGAATAGTCTAACAGTGATGAATGTTTTGGCCAGCATCAAAAAAGGGAAGTGATTATTCAGGTGTGGCTGTAGCATCCTACTGTTAAATTAGCGCTGCTCACCGCACCGCACTCGGTCACCCCGGGCCTCACTCTCTGGACTTCCTGCTTTTCAGAAGACCTTTCCTTTCCTGCCTTCCATCCTCTTTTCAGGTTTTGTTTTCTCTCCTTCTCACACACACTGTTAGATGCCACACTGTTTATTCCCACCAAGTATAAATTATTTTTGAGGGAACCTTTTCAATATTTATGTGGAATCAAATAAAAAAAATTTTCCTCCCATCTGAAAGACAAAAAAAAAAAGCACAAAGTGAGTGCAGAGGCTGTGTCTGTCTGCGTCTGTCCTTTTGTGTTTCTTTCTTTTTTTTTTTTTTACTCTCCCCTTTTTCCCTTCCCAAATATATTCTTATAAATGTGCAGCACGAGCGTTCTACCGGGGGTGATCCTCAGGGAGCGCCAATGCATTCGGCTCCAGCAGACAGGCTTCATTGCCAGCTGGTCCGGAAAATTCCACTGCTGTCTTTCTCTCTCTCTCTCTCTCTCTCTCTCTCTCTCCTTTCTCTCTTTTTCTCTCTCTCACTCTCTCTTTCTCTCTCTCTCACTCTCTCTCACTCTCTCTTTCTCTCTCTCTCTTTTTTCTCTCTCTCTCTCTTTTTTCTCTCTCTCTCTCTCTTTTTCTCTCTCTCTCTTTCTCTCTTTCTCTCTCTCTCTCTCTCTCTCTCTCTCTCTCTCTCTCTCTCTCTCTCTCTCTCTCTCTCTCTCTCTCTCTCTCTCTCTTTCTCTCTCTCACTCCTCTCCCCCCCTCCCCCCCCCTCATCTGAAAGCAAGGCTAGGGCAGTTGGAGATGGATCCCAGTGCTGATTGAAGCTGATATTTTAACCGCACGCACCAAATTAGCTTTGCATTCGTGTCCTGGAAACTACCATTACAAGGCTGTAGTTCTTTCTGGAATATGGTTTGAATTTTGTACCATGTTTCATGCACAATAGCTTCGTTTGAACCCAAGATCTGTTTTAAAGAAGGTCAATATATGTTTTAAAGGGGTTTACGGAGCTGGTATTGTCTGCTAGCCATGCTCTCCTTAAATAGGACTATACTCAGGAAGACAAGCATTCAGAGAGAGGGAGAGAGAGAGAATTTGACTTAGTGATGATAAATGATTTGTATTAACCACATTAGTTTCAGTGGGATTCCTAACAGGGAATCAATGCAGACACGGTTAGGGATCGCCGCTCCGGATAATAAACATTGATTTCCATAAGCATTCCATGAGCAGGTAGACTATGGGCAGCTCTAACTAATAGTGTGCTACAGGCTTCCTTGGTGGTGCGTTGCGGATGTGATTTCAACATTAGGAATCAAATTTCCAGTTGGTGACGTTTCTCTTTTTTGTGCATGGCTGAATAAAAAACTTGCATAGAAAGTCAGTGCTTCACTGTGCTACTAGAGAATGTGTAGCGAGGAGAACTGGTGCACAGTTCACAGAATCGTAGTGTATATGTTGAAACGTTTTTGATATAAAAGAAATTTATTTATTTTCTGAACACAGAACAATTTGAAACATTCATACACCACTGTTGTGTTTTTAGCCTGTGTGCCTGCCCTGTGATGGACTGGTGGCCTGTCCACAGTGTTTCCTACGTTTCGCCCAGTGAGTGTTGGGATGGGTTCCAGCAACCCAGAAGGAAAAATGAATGAACAAGTGTGGTATTTTTGTGTCTATAAACTTTAAACTGGGGCCTTATGTACATTCGTGTATGACTTAATGAAAAAATGAAATCTTGGCAAGTAAAACTATGTTCTATCTAACTGCTACTTTAAATTCTCTATTTTCAGATTGTAAGTAATTTTTGATTGTAAGTCATTTTACAAAGCCAGATTGTCTCACTATTGATTTTTAGAAACAATGAAACAGGTCACATCATCCATCAGTATAGTGAGAAAATGTCGCTTACTAAAATCCCTGAAAACAAATAAAGGAAGTTTGGAAGTAAGTCAAATAAACTTTAAATGAGATTAAAATATTTAGTATTTTGAAATATATCAACTAGAAATTAATTTTACTTTTCCAAGATACCACAATGCTTGGTAGTGTACTTTCTGAGATTAAAAGAAGGCCCGGGATAAGATGTTAGAAACTATTTAGTTCGCACACGAGCTCCGTTAGTTTTGCATTTAACAATGTAACGGACGAAATGGTCAGAAAGGGGTCAGTCTCCATCCAAATAGCCCCAAAAATGCTACCAAAGATTTGGCCCCCTTTAATAATGTACAAACTGCTCTGGTTCTGAATTATGCATTTTTCACAGGATACAAAGAACTGGTATGAAGAACTTTGGTAGGGTTGTTAATGAGCCAGTGGTTAAGCTTGTAGTTGAGTTTTGATCAGGCTTTATTGTGTTAAAATGATGATGAATGTGATCTGACTCTGACTCTGAAATTAACAAACCATAAGCACATCGTAAGTGCATCCACTTTTGTACTGGATTTGCCATTTGAACAAGTGTTCCTACCACACTCATCATCAAAGTAATAGCTGCACCCAGAAGGAAGTGTGGGATTGCAGTGCTGTTGGGTGATATGATAAGTTTAGACCGATATGGGTCATATTTATTAGAGGTCCAGATGTCTCGACATGGAGTAGTAGAGGTTCCTAATGATGTCCTGTGATAATCCATACCATGCATCTTGAATATTCTCACACAGTTCCTGCAGATTTTGCAGTAGGGGTGGAGGTGGAGTGACACCAGGCCTTCTGGATGTGTGACACATGACAACAAACTATTAATCTTGGTGCTGAGCTCGGTGCCTCCACACACAGATTCGTTGAGCATCTCCACCAGGACAAAAGTGGGACTCGTCACTGAAGATGACCCACTGCCATTCTGAGTCGCTCCATGACAGTCTGGCACGACACCGTTGGAGTGTTTGGTGATGTTGACAGGGCAGTCCTCGTAACGGTCTGTGTGCATGTAGTCCTGCATCGTGCCGCTGTTTTCCAATGGTGCTGGCACTAACAGGATGACCCATGGAGGGCATCACTGCTCACTACTATTTACCAACATTTGACCTTTTTGGTTATTAACTTTGAACATTTACAGTTTTACGTGTGGGACGTTGTGAGCTTTGGACAGCATGGACTACTTTCTTTAGGCCGGGAAAAAGCAGTGGCTAACACATTTGGTGTGCTAAGTTGTCCAAGCATGTCTTTTCGAGAGCAGAATCTCCCTCACTGTCTGCTCGGCTTAGTTTATTTATTATCTACATGGTGATCTCTGAGCTCGTTTTGCAGTTCGGTTGTCATTTCACGTTGTACTTTCTGAGAGTTACAGCCACTTACCCTGAATTTTAAGGAGGAACTGACTGTTTTTATTAGGCCAAGGCTTTCCACCATGACCTCTGCCAAAAAGCAGATACCGCAGCGATGAAGCCCAACTCGGTCCCCTGGCTCCAGGATAAAAAGCAATGAGTCCGTGTTTACTCTAGCCCTTACATGGGACCCATAAAAGACAGCTGGACTGTATTATGAAATAGTCTGTGACCTATTACTTTAGCAATCAAAGAGGTTTTGATCACAAAGGCTTTCATGATTAAGTTGGAGATTCTTTGGGGTAGTGTCTCCAGAGCGCGTACGGCCTGACACGGCTCACAAACAACCAGCAAAACAAACTCGCTCGCAGGCAGCCAGAAAACAGAGTTTTAATAGTTCAGTGGAACTGAACGTTTCTGCTTATCGGGAATTTGAGACTCTGGATCAAAGGAGAGCTCAAACTGCAGGGTAAGTCTCATCAATTTGTGGTTAAGAGGCATGCCAGGCGTGTTTAACAAAGCCTTCACGATGTTGGTACTGATATTATGGCTGCAGATTTCATTTACATATGTGCTGAATTACTGCCAATATACAATATATATACACGATATACTGGCCAAATGTTTTGTTGATTGAAATCAAGTTACAATTATTTCCTCCACCAAGAACACGTTCCTGCAAAATTGCCTTTTCAAAACTATGAATTTAACATATAGGGGGAAATAATACAGAGTAAAATGTGACATGTACATTTACATTTAAGCATTTGGCATATCCAGAGTGACTTACAAGGTCATTTGTTTTTCACAGGTAGGCCAGTGCAGTGTTAGGAGTCTTGCCCAAGGACTCTTATTACTGTAGCTCAGCATTTACTACCTAGACAGGAATGCATGTACCAAGGTTATGGCCTTTTTAATATGTTTTATTAATATGTTACATTTGCCACAACAACAAAACTACACTCTAAAATGATCCGGAATTGTCATATTTAAAGGTGGAAGACTGTAGAGACTTTTAGTTTAGAGCTAAAAGCGTCACCAGAATGTATAGATATGTATAGATATCTACTGAAGCTAACATGCTAACCTGCCAGCCCTGGCCCGTCTTATCTTGTAATGCCACTTACTACCTGGCGGAGGGATAGTGAGTCACTGTAGCGACGAGCCTGCTGCCAGTCCAGCACTATAATAAAGGAAGATAAAGGTCACCAGGAACAATGAATGATGATGCATTTAGATTGATATGGGGAATATTTATTGAGCTACACCTACAGGAGTAGTGTCTCTCAGTATGGTGTTGTGCTACCACATTTGCTAATGCCACATGCCAGACCTCTCAGCATGGAGTTGTACAGGTTGCTAATGCTGTCCTGTGATAACCCATCCCATGGAGCATGAATATTCTCAGGCAGTTCCTGCAGATATTGCGGTAGGGGTGAAGGTGTGGTTTCACCAGGCCTTCTGTATGTGTGACACATGACAGCAAACCGTTCATCATACACACACGGATTCGTTGATTGTCTCCACCCAGACAAAGGCAGGACTCATCACAGAAGATGACTCGCTGCCATTCTGAGTCACTCTATGACAGTCTGGCACTACACCATTGCAATCTTTGGTGACACTGATGTGGTGTTAAGGACAGTCGTTGTAACGGTCATGACGCATGTAGTTCTGCGTCATGCAGCCCTCTACCAATGGTGCTGGCAGAATTACTCATGAAGGCATCACTGCTTGCACAATTGTGGCTGTTGGGTCAGTGAGATACAGTGATAAGCCCTGTCCTTGCAGACGCCATATGTTGATGTTGCAGCCTAATAACACTTAACAATAAACTAAAATAGTCGTTTTTAGACAATAAAGCTGATATGTGACTGCAATCGAAAGGTTCTAACATTACCAGGATGTAGTAAGCTGTTTTTCCGAAGGGCATAGCATCTGTAACTGCTCGCTGTTTTTGGTTTATTGTGATGTTCTCGGGCTGCTGGGCTACAGTCGGCCTGTATCTGTTCACAAGATGTCCACCTTCCTCATGCATGCAGTCCTTTCTGATCATGTATGTTTTTACAGATCATGTAGTTCACTTTAAAGGGGGCTCCTGTAATGGATCTGCAGATACTGCTCAAATCAGCCCCAGGTTTCTTGGGCCATAGGACTGTATGTCTTGGTAGGGATGCTGCTGCTGGCTGGCTGGCTGGCTCGTTCCCCAGGGCCTGTCTTCTTTGTGCTGCGGCCTGCACTACCCCATTATGCACCCCAGCCGGATCACAGTGGCGTGCCGTGCTCCGGCAACTCTAAACAGATGTGAGAGCTTGTGCAAATCTGCAGAATCACAGAAATTCAGCCTTTCAGCAATAGTGGTCAAATCCCAGTAACAGTACCCACCTCCAAAGACCAAGACATGAGCAGGCGCGTACAATTGTGCACAGAACACTACTACAAACGCACACCAGAGGTGGGTAAAGCACCCCAAAACCATAGACTTGAAAAAGCCAGTAAACTAGCCTAAAAACACTCAAGACAAGTATATACAATACATATGAGCAGAGTGACCCCATAAGCCCCTCCCCTTGTCCCATTAGGCTGAACAAATGCCCTTTTGGTTGGGGTGTCCAACACTAGTTTAGATTGCTAGAGCCATTCCTCAGAATTCGTTCCCGCAAGGCAGTGGTGGACAGCAATAGAGTAAAAGTAAGCAGTGACTGTACTACTGCTTTTCCGTGTATCTGTACTTGACTGAAGTATTTCAGTTTTTGTAGACTTGTCCTTTAGCTCCACTACAATATCTTTCGTTTTACTCCACTACATTATGTGAAATGTGTAGTTCCTTTCAGCTTCTATGCATGTAAACATGTAGCATGTAACGAAACAAGTTTACTCATGAATTCTTGGCCTCCATGGAAATGTCCATTTCAGGCCTGGACTACCTGGAGGAGGGCAGGTAAAGCAGAACGGGGTTAGTAAATATTGTTCCTGACTTTGTGGATAAATAGACCACAGTATAGAAATATGTACACATGCACTAGTGATTGACACACAATTCATACAAACAGCTTTCATAGTAAACGTGTTTTGGCAGGTTTATGTTTATGAACAAGTTCTTATTAAGCTGTAGCTTGTAAAGTTTGCAAATAAATCTTATTTAAAAAGCTTTGCTTGTTGGCAAAATATTATTTTATGTCTCCTTCAGTGTTCTGTGCTTATGATCATTTGAATAGGCGTCTGTGTCAGACTAATGAATGAGCTTCTATTAAAGACTGGTGGACTGAGAGACACTAGAGTCTCTACACCTACACTGAGCTGAGTAAGAGTCCCGTTCCAGAAATGATAATAGGACACTAGAGCCATAATAAATCATGCTCCTGTTACTCTCCATACTTAAGTACATTTGAAGGTAAATACTTTAGTACTGTTACTCCAGTGGAGGTGTAAAGGGAGGGACTTTTACTGGAGGAGTATTTTACTCTGGGGATCTCTACTTTAACTCAGATAAACCACTGCCTATGGTTGTACTCTGTAACTCTGATGTGTTACAGCACTAGATAACCTGCCAATAAAATTCAGATAATTTCTTTATGGAATAAGTCACGTTGCATAACATTGAACACCATAATGTAGATAATAAATGTTTTATTAATAACTACACCATTCTTATTCAGAACAGGGATTTATATGAGCGGCTGTAATGCTAAAATAGCATAGTGAGTAATCGCATGAGTGTTTTCATGCTGGTTCAGATCCCCATATACGTAACAGTGTTAGTGTTTTTGGCTTCCCTTTGGAAAACTCAATTGTATGTTTGGTTTTAATGGGAATCTTGATAAGAGAGAATGAAGTGCACTGGAAATGGAATCAAGTCGATTTGTATTCATGTTGCCTGTTTTTCCGGTCAGCTCTTGTCCTGCCTAAATGTCTGTGACCTGCCCTGCATATGATGAAATGTCATATTTGAAAAGTTTAATGTCTCCATGTGTTACGCTCTTTTCAAAATTAGATTTAAATTTGGTTAATGTTATGGTCATTGAGTCCCCCTTGTGGTTGTTTAGGAAATTGCAACAGTGTTCCTTTTTTATAGGCTCTGATATTATTGGGTAAAAAGAGTCAGGTGATGGTCAGTTAGGTCAGCCATCTTGTTTTCAACAAGTTACCAGTGTTGTCCATGGTCTCGGCTGTCAGCTTCTTGCTTGTTTGTGTCTTGGACATCACTGCCTGTAAGTTCTATTTTTATTATCTTGTTATATATCGTTGCTGTCCAATGAAAAAAAAAGTATCTCCATTTTTTGGATTTTTAGTTTTAGGCATCATTTGAACACAACAGCTGCTGTTGACACTGTGTAAACATATCATGATGAATGAACCAACAGAAATGGCCCAAAATGACATGGGAAGACGTCTGGTTCCATTGACTTACATTGTCATTCAGTTTGGATTTTGGCCTCTCCTGTAAAGCTGCCATTTTGGAGATACTTGTTTTTCTTTGGACAGCGACGATATGGTTGTTGAGCACACTATGAGGGAAATTTTTTTTTTGTGTATATTGTCTTTTGTATATTTCAGTTTTACGGTTATGACTTACAGTAAAGACTGACAACCTTACTCCAGCTTCTGCTCCTTCTGGTCTCGTTCATCACACACTGAGAGCAGGATACCATGTATCTCCTTTTTTTTGAACCATTTGAACACAGCAGCTGCTGTTCACACTGTGAAAAGTTTAAGATTAATGGACCAAAAGAAATTATCCTAAATCACATGGTAAAATGTCTGGTTCCATTGACTTACATTAAAGTTAAATTAGGTTTCGCCCTTGTTTTTCTTTGGACAGCGGTGAATGAGTTGGAAAATACAAAAAATCATGCCATTAAAAAAATTAAAAATCTAAAGGATGAGTCTGATGATTGCTGTTTAACATGGCGTCCTGACCATACTGAGAGACACTACTTCTGTATGTGTAGCTCAATAAATATTGATCATATCAGTCTAAATGTATCATCATTTATTGTTCCTGGTAACCTTTAGCTTCCCTCCCAATAGCACTGCAATCCCACACTTCCTTCTGGGTGCAGCTATTCTTTGGATGATGAGTGTAGAACAGTCTCGAAGATGGAGTGACGAAAACAGGCTGTGTAATTGTAACATAGGTCAGAAAATGGTCAATGTAAATATGCAATGTTATGATTTCTTCTGGTATATAAACCTACACAAATGTCAAGTGGACCTCTGGGAGAAAAAGAAAGTAACGAGGATCATACAAACATCATTTTAGGATCTTAGAAGTGCTGACCACCCACATCTGGCACACACGCGCACCGAGTTCGTAAGAAGGCGACATCACGAGCATATCACCACTTAACACCACCTCCCACTATTACAGTTGGACATCTCTCCTCATTTCCTGTGGGCCCCACAAATGTTGGTGATGCCTGCACATGCTCGATGGCGTTTGGCAGTGGAGTGCCTGCTAATGACTGTGTAGGTCCGGTGGGGAGCGAGCAGATGAGAAAGAGAGAGAAGAGGGAAGAAAAGAGAGAGAGGGAGAAAGAGAAAGGCCCGGTGTGGCACACATAATAGCCCAGGATCTGATGCCCTCCATCTGGCGCAGCTAGGGAGCAGCTCCCGCGGCGGGCCCGTGCCCGACCTGTGGGCACGGCCACTCCATCATTATTGCTGTGCGCCGCTCCCCTGGCACTGCCGTGGCATTTAGTAATGTCACTCCGCCAGTCACGGCACCGGGGCTGGAACAGGCCAGGCAAGCCCACTGAGAGTAAGCGGCCGGCTTGGCCTGCCTCAGCAAAATGCAAGCTCGGGGAATAGGATGTTCATTATCTTCCTAATACAAGCCATTTGTGGAGCTGCATTGTGTGGAGGACAATGGGAGGGTGTCACTCTTAATAGCTGTGAAGGGGTTAGACCAACGTGACAGTAATGATAGCTGATGTCTGACAGACTCAGGCTGCTGTTGAATTAGCCCAACACGTGCTCATGGTTTGGCAGGAAGCGAGATGTGCAGTACTGCACAAAAGTTGGAGTTGGAGTCCAACCTTCATCTGTTTAATTTCCAGTCAAAATGGCCTTTAAGCTGATAAGTGCAAGATAACAGAGTTATACATAAACGCTGAGTGCGTTTATGTGGACCTAGTAATCTGATAACAGCAGATAACATCCAAATTTTGTCAGTAAGTTGTGTTTACATGCCCATGAATAATCAAATATTGGGGAACCTCTGAATCTCAGAGTAAAGTAATAGTTGGGTTACTGCGCTGCCATCCACCAGTGATCTCTCCAAGTCACTACATATATGATAAAATATATGCTCTTGTTAAATCTGATATAATTGACACTTTTGGGTCGAAATGCTCGGTTAGACCTCAGCATCGAACAACATTGAACTTGTGGACCATTTGGTGATCACTTCCTACTTTAGTGAGGCACCATTATGGGTTAAAAGAGTCACTGTAGTTGTTAAGATCTCTGGGCCCAAGCCTAGACTGTAATTCTGCAGTGCTGTGTTCCCTGTTGTTTCAATAGACCTGAATCCAAAACAGCTACTCAACCGCCATTCTACTGCTTTCCATGTAATGAGAAAGAGAAGACGAATGGCTGCAATTAAGGTAAGTTACACTTCTTTAACTAATGAAGAAAAACAAAGTTAGCTATGAACCCACATCTTGATGTGATTCCTGGACCCTTTTCTGTGCTGTCCAGGCAGAAAACCTTATCTTTATCAGCCCTTGTCATGGCGAAATATGAAGACGTGGGTTCACAGCAAGAAACACCCTATAAATCCATAACCTGTGGGATGTGGGATAAATGTGGGATATACACAAAGGGGCAGTTTGACCCTTGCTAGCAAACAATTAGCCAGGTTAGCTTTTCTTTCCTTCATTCATTCATCGGGTAACTCACCTCATCAGCTGCAGCCATTTTCTTTCCCACTGCAGCGAATGTGGTAGAATGTCAACCGACTATATTCAAACAACAAGAGAGCCAGCCAGCGCAGTAGAGGTTTGAACCTGGATGTAAAGGTCAGTATGTAACATCTAAATAAGCTAAATGCTTAGCTCTGTTAAAGGCTGCAGGCTGCAGGACAGCTCTACCCTCTGTTTTCACAGATGCACAGACCTGGTGAAACAAAAGAAATCAGAGTAAGGGTATGCATGCATCGAAAACATAATCACTGAATAATAGAGATAATGGTCTTAATCCGTTCTGAAGAATCAACGTATGCTGTTTACCTGACCACTTCAAATAACTGCAGAAATCCCATAATGATTTTCGGTGAACTATTGCTGTGTGTGCAAACATGGAAGCTACTTAATGTGAATACATTGCCTCCATGTGGTAGCAATAATGAACACCAGTGCATGCAGTACATCCGCCTACTCAGCCTACAGCAGTTTAGCTCCTGGCATTCTTAGAACAATGGACTGACCACCCCAGAGGAGGTGTGGATAAATATACCTTGAGATTTCTTTGATAAACTCAAAGTCTCTCTGGCAGAAAGGTAGACAAACTAAATACTGCACATATGCCTTTTTTCCTGAACCTAAAAAATAAATAAACTCTACTTAATGGCCATCTGGGTACTGATATAAATCAACGGCACTCTTTTCATTTTGCACAGTGCTGTTCTAATAGACGGTAAGTGCTTTGAAATTTACACGATCATATTCTCATATTCATTATTGTATCTAGCTCTCACTATAGGCTAACAATCACAATATGTGATCAGCGGTAGGCTATCGCTCCTGATTTCCAAACACAGCTTTAGCGGTCACTTTCTTTGAAATTAGTTTGCCCAAGTTTTTTCCCCACCTTCCTCTCTCTCTCTCTCTGCCTCCCCCAGTCCCAGCTCATGTTGGACTAATGAGTACTAACTTCAAAGATGCATATTTATCTGTTTTGACCTCCTTTTCAAGTGACAGCTGGCATATGCTGAAAATCTGCTGCAATTATTTCCATGGAGACACATCGCAGGGCAAAGCAAAACACACACTTGGCCGGCTTGTGAAAACCTTTTCTGATTGGAATAAGTTAATTTGACGTGCAAATTTGTCCAAAGAGAGCGGAATGTGATTATTATCTCACCATTAGCATCTAAGACTATAGCTTGTCGTGTGTGAGCAGCTGTTAGCATGCAGGATCTAAGCACATGGTGATTTACATATGGAATTCCAGACTTGTTGGAATCAGTGGTAATTGGCTTGTGGATGTGTAAGTACTGCTTCTTAATCTGCTCACACCACATAAGGTGATATCATGCATGTTACTTGGCACTTCTGGTGATGCATGACAAGCTTCAAGCAACACCCCAGCATTTCATTGTTTTTGGAGGGAGGGGGGAGCACTACTTCCACCACCTGACCCATCGCACCTAGGCTTGCTATTAAAGTTGAGTTGAATTTAAAATATGCATGGAATTAAATGGCACAGTTGCTGAGTTGCATAATGCGTTGTGTCCTGTAACTCATCTGCAACAGTTGCAAGCGTCTCAACATCATAAAACCTGACCCTGAAAGTGCTTGTAGCACATCACACATCCAACAGCATGCTTTCAAACGTTTTGATTCCACTAGATTGGCCTCAGGGTCGGTGTTGCTAAAAGTTGTGAGTTGTGACAAGTAGCATGAGTATCTTTGAGCTAGCTAACATTTTGGTTACCAGCTACTTTCGATCCAAAAGTTGAAAATTACAGCAGAGGAGAAGACTGATACATTCTTTGATGAGCTACTTGTGTTCAATGAGTGAGACTCCAAGTGCAATGGTAACTGGGTAAAATTCAGGGGGCCCTGGGGGTCCAAGACCTTCTAATTAACCTTCCTGAATGTCTTAAAATCTAAAATCTGGCGAGGTCCCTAAAAACTTATGATGATATTATACTGTTCATTGGAGTAAAATAGAAGCTAAAGTATAATATGAGAGCTAGCAACTGTAACTATGGTCAGGATACCGCTGCTGCCAATAATACCTTAAAAAAACATTAGCTGCTGATTTCTCTCACTAGTGAGGCAAACTCATTCCTTTCTTCCCTTTAACTTGGATGTGGTATGTAAACCAATCCTGGCATCGGACTATACAGCCTAATACTGCCATGAAGTTTCCTGCATTAGGTCCAAATATGGGTGCCAGAAATAACAAATGCAGCATCTAGGGAGTCCCACAACACCATAATGGAAGGTCTAGCATTGTATTTTTCTTCCTGGTTTGATATCCTACAATGCGTTCCTTGATGCTGACCTATAGGGGACACACATATGTAAACACAGTAAAGAAAAAGAAAGGACAAGAAGTCACAGATCTCTTACAATAAAAGAACAATAAGATCCACTCAGATTGTAACAGTGCTACAACACAAAGCAGCGCCTCAAACATGCTACCAAAATGCTAACAGCTATGCCCTAATCCCAGCGGCCACAAAATAACAGCTCAGTACAGCTGCACTTTTAACCCCTTCTGTGAAGGTGAAGCTGTTCTTGGCATGTCAACACATTCATTACCTCAAGTTCTCTTTGAAGGACCAACTGTCCATAATGTCCTCTCCATGACACCCAGGAACGGGTCCACAATCACAGAACACAAAACCAGCAGCATTGCACGCAGTGCTTCTGTAGACATGATTGATTGACAATTACTTGACCCGCCACCCTCACTGCTGACCTATGAACTTTCACAAGGGTGTAAACCATAATTGGTCAGCATCCAATGTAAAGTGTTGGCAGTCTCCCGACCAAGACACAGCAAGATTACATGGTGCTATGAAATGGCTAATTTGACATAGTCAACATTAGGTTGGGGCAGGTGTGGGTGGGGCACTGCTTCTTTATGTGTAGCTCAATAAATATGGCCCATATCAGTCTAAATTTATCATCATTTATTATTCCTGGTAACCTTTACCTTCCTTCCCAATAGCACTGCAATCCAGTACTTCCTTCTAGGTGCTGCTATATTTGGAGGATGAATGTAATTCAAAAATACAAAATTCAAAGACCTTATAATTAACCTCTTGGACCTCCTGAATGTCTTAAAATCTAAAATCTGGGGGGTCCCTAAAACTTATAATGACATTATACTGTTCATTGGGGTAAAATAGAAGCTAAAATATAATATGAGAGCTAGCAACTGTAACTATGGTCCAGGACATCTACCTGACACTCTTATCCAGAGCGACTTACAAGGTTAATCATATTACAAGTAGGCCAGTGTAGTGTTAGGAGTCTTGCCCAAGGACTCTTATTGGTATAGCACAGCATAGTCACCCAGCCTGGGATTCAAATCCCAGTCTCCCACATGTGGTGGTGGCTACTTGGCAGGTAGTAGTGTTATCCACTGAGCTACACCAACCATGGTCAGGACACCTCTGCTGCCAATAATACCTTAAAAAAACATTAACTGTTTTTAAGCTCCATATGTATCAGCCTGGGCTGTTCATTGGATGGGGCGTAATGCAGGGCTGTCAATTGGAACAGAACTCCCTGAAATGTACAACAAAAACAGTCTGTTTAACTGATATAAGTCTGTTTAACTGTAAGAGGTAAAGAGCATTCGCAAAACAGTCATGTACAAATACATCATGGTGTTTTTGAAATATAAAATAAGACAGTTGAATATTGTAAGTGGACCTCAGTGGTCAGAAATAACATTCAGGAAAAATAAAGGATATGGATTTGATCATGTACAAATTTATTGCGCTCTTTTTGGCACTGCTTCAAAGCCCCCTTCTATATACCAGCAAGTGGCATGCTAGTCATAGTGCTTTTCGATTGGACCTTTTGCTGAAGTCCTTTACATTGCTGTCTCAGTCTGTAGACAGCTCTGTGCTGTCCCCTCGCTCTCGTCTCTTCTCCCTCCTTGGTGCCGATCTTGGGGTTGGTGCCCTTTAGATGGCCATCTGCTCTGATGAGCTGTCATCTCGGATGGTGCAGGGCCATCTGTTTCAACTCCACTAAGTCAGGCCACATCCTTGGGAGAAAGAGTGACGGTAAAACAGGGATGATAATGACCGCTGGGAGCTGAGGGTTGCCACAAGGAGCACTCGCTATCTCTTAGCACTTACTGAACAAAAAAAAAAAAAAAAGGAGGGGTGACTGGGGAAGAAGAATTTGGCAACATTGGCGATAACAATCATAATAAGAGCTTGTGGAATTAGTGGGAATCTGTCCCTGAGGGGCTGTTAGATTCGTCAAAGCGCTCCAGTGATAAAACTGTCGTGCATCACTTTATAGCACCCTGACCGAGCTCCTGCTTTAAACGAAGATTGTGAAAATTACAACACAGCATTGCAGCCAGCCGTGATGAAATTGCTTGAAATAGCTCATTTATTTTTGCGCAGAGGAGCCGAGGACGTGGAAACGGATAAATATCAGAGTTATTGAATTGTGAATAAAGCTTTATAAGGCCATTTGAACAACATAGTGTCCTCTGAGACCTGGACAACATCTAAATATCCTTCCAAGAATAACCTGAGTGCCGTCTCTGAAGGGGTCGGTCAGTCCATCATTCAGTAAAAACGCTGTGTGATGTTATAATAGTATATCATATGAACATCTGTTTTCACTTCTGTTTTGAAATGAAAGAGGATAAGTTTTCATTTTACAGTCAGCTCACAAAAAGGTCATTAATAACTGGATGTCAACAAAGTTATTGTTATTTCACTTCTCTAGCAAAGCATACTGAAGGTTACTAGGAATTAAATAATTAATATGATCCCAAAGTAGACACGTTGAGGGTGATTACCTGCAAATTGGGTAAATGGTACAGAAATAAACATTATTAAATCTTATTTAAATATACATTTTTAAATATATTTAAAATCTTGAAAATTTAAATCAATAACCATTTTATACACAGCACCCCGGGAAAGGAACTACTCAAGATTCAAATCATACTACGTCCTCTGTAAAGCATGGTTGAGGTAGTGTCATGGCACAGACATGTATTCCTGACAATACAACTGATTCCTTTGTATTTCTTGGTATACCGCTTCATCTGTGAAGCATGGTGGAGGTAGTGTCAAAGCATGGACACGTATACTCACCAATAGAACTGATTCTCTTGTATTTATTGAGGCTATAACTGCTAACAAAAGCTGCAGGGTGACTGTGAAGCATATAAAGCTCCACCATCTGCTCAGATCAAGCCAAATGCTTTAAAATGTATTAAATGCAAATGAACAATGAGCACACTGTGAAATCAACCCAAGGCTTTTTTAATCCAAAGAAATGGAAGGTCACCTGAGCTCAATTCAATCCAGGCATGCATTTCACTCACTAAAGGTACAATAGTCCAACAACAAGCAGGAAACTAAAGACAGCTGCAGTAAAGGCCTGGCAGAACATCCTCTGAGAGAAATGGAAGCATATGAAATTGAAACAACATTGAAATAAATCAGTGCAGAGGTATGCCTGGTCGTGCCATGCTTATAGAGGTTTATCTGAATAAATTATTGTATTTTTTTATTGTATGAAACCTGTAAAGCACAAAACTAAATTGACTTCCTAGCTGTCCACATGTAGTAGCTCTCAACTGACAGAACAAACAGCTCAAGAACAAGAGCTCATAAGCATCGCTCACTGCTCCCCTCAAAAGATGTTATAGCTCCAGTCAGAAGACACGGCTTTTGTAAATCTCATAAGGATTCCAGCATATCTAAATACATTATCTGCTTTCTTTATTGACATGCATTCGCCTTCTACAAAACTGGCCAATTATTTTACCCGATTATTTATGGTAGGTTTAAATGACTGAGAGCATCCAATTGTCTAATACTTGTGACCGTACATGCAGCATTTAAGCTGAGTGTAAATGTAATCTGTTGCATAACTTATTATGTAATTAATTGTGTCCTAATGTCCCCATTGTGTCCTAATGTCCCAAAATGAATAATAACTGTTGACTTCTATGGGTTAATTCAGGGCCTTTGGTGCTATTCTTTAATATGTAGTCCTAGTGACAAAATAGATGAAGTTGTTATTGTCCTCATTAGACACAAAAGGCATTTGTAATAAAAGCGGCTAGAAGACAAAGCGAGTGTACCCTTAGGCTCCACATCTCCTAACAGGCAGCAAGTCATCTATTATTGAGCTGGGACTTTGAATAGGGATGGAGATTTGGGGTGACTGGGTCTTTAAGGGGGTTTAATTGTTAGCTAATTAGCTCTTCCTCTCTGCGGATAGTGTTTGATCTGCTGTGCTTTTTGTCGGCGAGGGTAATTGCTGCCGGTGAAACGGGAATGTGTCCCCATCTCACATACATTACGGCTTCTCCCTCTCCCCTTAAATATTTCATGACATCGGCCCGGCTTGTTAGGGGAAGTAACAATGGCACTGCAACTTCTGCTATTAGTAGACAAAAGTCTGCTTGCTTAATAAGGCTTGTGTTGAATTAGGAGCCTATTGCAATAGCACTCCAACACTGAAAAGCTCTTTCACTTAAGACCCTCATCTTGCATTTCTTCTCCTTCCTTTACCATAAAAATCACCAGAAAGCCTAATTCTTAAATCTTTCCTTTTTCCAGCCTCTCTTTAATGCGCCTTTAGAGTTTGCATATGTAAATGAGCCCTATTCTGATTGGCTGCCGATGTATTACACCCTGTTTAACAAACAGTCTGGGGTTTAACACTCCTTATGACTTCAGTGTGGATGGGCAGGGCTAAACTGAGTGGCGAGTGGAGTATTTTGGACTGTATCTTTTATTTAAAACTAAGAAGCATAGCTTGGGTCTTTCCTGATTTGGCCCCTGAAATAGAAATTCCACAGATTTTTCCACAGTGAACTTCCTGCATGATTTGAAATGTGTAATTCTAATAATTGTAAAATTATATAAATGTAAATCAAGTTCCAGCATGTATTACTCCCAAAGGAAAGCTTGCGCTTCTTATGCCCACAGTGCTCAGTAGACTTTTTGAGCTAACACAAGGTTGTTCTTACTAGTTGCTGGAGTGTTAGTAGCTCCCTCCTGTGGACACTGTTGTTAAACGTGACTGAGTATGTGAGCAAGTATGCCAATAGTTACAGCACAAATAGCACCCAGGAGGAATCAGCTAACAGGAGAGAAATTTGGTGGGTAGGTTTGACATTGTGAGAGATGCGAATGGCAGACACCACTGGCAGACAGTTGTACGATGAAGGATGGTGTTAAGGGCAGACAATTATGATGATTGCCCGTAATGCCACGTCAATGTCTCCAAAGACTGCAAAGGTGTCTTGCCAGACTGTCGTGGAGTAACTAGCTTCAGTGACGGGTCCAGCTTTTGTCTTGATGGAGATGACCAAAGGAGGACAGTATGTGTGTGAAGGTACTGTGGTCAGCACCAAGACGAACGGTGTGTTGTCAACTGTTACACGTCCAGAAGGCCTGGAGTCACTACACCTCCACCCCTACAGAAGAATCTGTGTGAGCCACATATCCGTCCAAGAAACTGTACTTATTCAGTGCAATGGAAAACACAGTTGTAGAGTAATAATAGCAGAGCAGAGGCTTCTGAATGCTATTAGGATCTGTATTTGACTACAGTCACTAATGTTTTCTCTTGCTGCGTCATTATTAGATTATTGGAGCTGAGGGCAATGGAAAAGGCCCTCATATTCATTTTCACTTCAAAGGCTGTACTGGGCCTTTCTGCTGACGTCTGCTTGAAGGTACATTGTGGACATTGGCAGCAAAGTGCTAAAAGCATGCAGTAAATGGTGTTTGTGGAAAATTTGACCTTTTTTGAGACAAATAACTCACATATGTAAAAGAAGGGGGTGCAGCCCCGGCTGGCCCGTCTAATTGTTCATTGTTCTGTACATCTCAGCAGTCCTGGTTTCAAAGCTGTCCAAACAATAGTGTGGCTACACTGCAGTGTCTGACTGACTGACAAGCCAAACAATATTCTGAATGACAAAAAGACAACTAGGCCAAGAACTAGCTACATTCCACGTGCATCTGCGTAAAAACTATAGTACAAGTTCCAGTAAACCTGTTCACGAACAACGACTCCAGCATATGTACATTATAGGAGGAGGAGACAGACCAGTGCTCGGAAAAACTAACAGCATAGCTTGTAGTGCTCAATGCTGTGTTTGTTTAAGGGCCCTTGAATAAAAAGAGCCAATCACTGTGCTGTATATTTCAGTAGAAACATGTACTGAAGTTGTTACAGCAGTCCTCTCACTGAACACCACACCATGAAGGTTTAGTTGTCTGGGAAATGTCTCGCACATTAGCTCAAAAGGAGATTTTGATTTGTCTTATGCTTTGTCTCTTCTTGTCAGTGAGTCAACAACTCATGTTGTGGATAGCGGGAACTCGCAGGGCCACGCAGGCGCCCTAATGACGCAAACCTCCAGCCTGCAGTTCACATTACTGCACTGTTAATAGAAGCTACCCAGCAACCATTTGTGATGTTGTGTGTTGAATATATCAAAACAACCATTTAGCACCATGATAGTACACGTTCACCATATGCTGAATATAGGTTACTGCTTCCTCATTGTAAAATAATAATACAACAATAATAATAATTATCATAATAACACCAACAACAACTACAACAATAATAACAATAATGATACTACTACTACTACTACTACTACTAATAATAATAACAACAATAACAATAACAACAACAACAATAATTATTATTATAACACCACCAACAACTACAACAACAATAATAATAATAATGATACTACAACTACTACTACTACTAATAATAACAATAACAATAACAACAATAATTATTATTATAATAACACCACCAACAACTACAACAACAACAATAACAATAATAATAATAATAGTAATAATGACACTACTACTACTACTACTAATAATAACAACAACAACAACAATAATTATCATAATAACACCACCAACAACTACATAAACAACAACAACAATTATAATATTAATAATGATACTACTACTACTACTAATAATAATAATAACAACAACAACAAAACAACAATAACAACAACAACAATAATAATAATGATACTACTACTACTACTAATTATTATTATTATTATTATTATTATTATTATTATTATTATTATTATAACAACAACAACAATAATAATAATAATAAAAATAATAATAATGATACTAGTACTACTACTACTACTACTACTACTAATAATAATAATAATAACAATAATATGGTAATGCTTTTTTACATTAAGTGTTGACTAACATAAGGTAATGTATTAGTTTACATGAAGTAATACATTAACAATGGTAAAGTAATGTTAAGTACTTCATATTTAAACATGTAGTTGTTACGTGGTTACTTAACGTTAACAGTAACAATAACTAAGCTAAGGTCCTTTGGCTCTCGTCTGACTCTAGCTGTTCCCAGGTTCAGGCTTTCCTCTATGGGTGGCAGGTCCTATAATGTTGCTGCCCCCACAATCTGGAACTCCTTACTTCCAAATATTCTCTCTTCTCCTTCTCGTTCCATCTTTAAAGCCCAGTTAAAAACTCTTTTTTCAGACCTTTTTCATTCTTCTTGATTTTTTTTTTTTTTGGAAATTGTGAAGCGTCCTTGAGGTGTGAAAGTTCTATATAAGTGTAACCTATTATTATTATTATTATTATTATTATCATTAATAACAAAGATAATAACAAGGTAATGGTAGTGTTGACCAACATTAACGTGTTAGTTAATATGAAGTAGTACATTAAAAATGGTAAAAATGGTAACTAATGTTATGTAAACATGTAGCAACTGTTACATGTTTACTTAACAAGTAAACCTGTATTTGTTACATGTTTAACTAAAATGTTTTAATCATTAACAATGGCTGCAATGCTTTATTGATGTTAAGTAAACATGTAACAACTATTTTCCTTAACATTAGTTAGTCATTGTTAAGGTATTACTTCAAGTTAACTAACACATAACTTCATGTTGGTTGGTCAGTGTGTTACTACTAACACTGATAATAATGTAAACTGACTCTGGTGTGTCTTTATTATGGGACTGAAGACTGAAATGCATGAAAGTGAATAGACAGCTTCTGGTCCTCTCAATCCTGACCAGGTTACATCCGGTGGAGCATGTGTGAAGGCAAAAGGTCCTGTGGTCAGTGGTTTGAGCAGTTTAGGAAGATTGGAGGTTCTTCTATGCAGCTGTCCCACACTTAGCCAAAAACACTGCTGGGGAATCACCCCAGTACTTTGAAAGTAAGGGGCCAAATCCCTGCCTGCCCTTGTGGCTCTGGTGGCTATGCACCAAGTTAACATGAAAAGGGATTTCTGTCAGATCCTAGTCACTCAGTGTAACCAATTTGAAACTGGCATCATAGAGTGAAAAAGAACACCGTATTTTTACATGTTCAGTTTTGAACTGAAATGACTAATTCCGGGTATTTTTAAAAAATTGCCGCAATTTGGCATCTCATGTTCATGTTCCCAGCAGCATCAAAGGAAGTAGTAATTGTGACCGTAGAAGCAGGATTTATCATTAGCCAATGAGTTAGCCTGAAATATTCTCTCTCATATTCTCCGGGTGAGCTGGTTTCAGCTGAGGTTTGGACTAGGAGAAGTGGAAAATTGAAATGGAAATAGGATATATTGAATAAGTGGGGAAAAAAAACACGCTGTGTAGATGTTTGCGGTAATCCATTACAGTGATACATAGGCTAACCTCCCTGCAACCCTTTCAATTTCCATTCCCCATATGATTGCATCATGCAAGTACTATTTCTCATATTATTACAAAGGAGTAATTGCTTTGACGTTTTGAGGTTGCGGGTTACCGAGCTCTTGGCCCAGCTTGATATTGTCTGTACTGGAATCGAATGTTTTGTGATTGCTGGATTGCTTCGCTGGAAAATGTGTTTCCTCTAACTGGATCCCTGTGGTTTGGAAGAGAAGAGCTTTTTTTTAGGGTGAACCTTAGTTATTGGAAACACTACAAGCTTTGCACTGTGTTGATCTATGCACAGTCACCATCATTTAATACTAACAGCTTGGGTGCCAAACACAACTGAATGAGCTTTCTCTCATCATGTCAACTGAACAGGCCTTTAGTAAGCATGCTGCCTTTTGGGGCAAGCTTAGCCTGCTCAGTTCTTGCAGAACCTTCTTTGTTTTAAGGAGTAGTCAAACTAGCATTTGCTGGTAAAACGTAAGTGAGTAAAAGTAAAAGTTTGCCATGATGGGTAAAATTGCACCACAAACAAATCAATTTCATGTTCAAACTTTTGTTGGGTTTATCTTGGGTGAACTTTGACATGTGAAGTTGGGTCTTTAAAAGAAACCCTTGTGTCCCCTGAATGAAATAAACCCATGACGTTATGCAAACCATTACAGAAAAACACAAGCTCAAACACAAATTCAGTTAAAAGACCTAGCCTGCTTCAAACACAATCGGCAAATTTCTGTCTTAGCTAATTAGAGATGCAGTACTGGTCTGCCTCTGGGTGGCGCTGTGGCAAAATGGTTTACCCAGATGATCCTTTATAGTCTTGCAACTGTAAATCTGCCCAAGATACCTCTGAAAAACCTCAGACCATTCTGTCCCATGTTTGTAAATCTGAAAATCCCCAGTTTGGTGGAAAGAGTGAATCGTTACTCATTTCTCAAACCATGGACAGAATGAAAGAGGTGTGAGATCTCACTTAGTGTGTGGAAGATGCATTACCAAACTAGTGAAGAGCATTTCCAGAGGTAGAATTGGTAAACCAACAGATCACTTCTGCTTTGTGCCTGCATTAAAAGTAAGCGAATACATGCTGCTGTCTTCAAGCTAACACACTGATGTAGTCAGCTAATTTGGGGACCCCCCTAATACCAGGGGTTATTTTGCAAACTGAGAGCCCATATGCCTGTGTGATGTACGCAGCCCTCATTCCAACAGAAGGTAACATGCGGAGAGAAAGAACCATGACAACTTATAAAGTATAAGAGTCATATTACTGGATTTTATTACACATGACATTCATTAACTTATTCACAAGTACCTAAAACAAGAACAAGAATAGGCGACTCCTGGCATCTGTAAAACCTACATAACTCGCTGAGACGGGGATGACACGGTAAGGTCACAGCCTACGTCACTGTCTTTCAGAAATAATACTGGCAGGGATGAACTCTACTCTGCTGTCAGGTTTTTGATATTCTCCTGTTAGCTGTGAGACTGTCCTGCATCCGTTTAGCTCCTTTAGCTTCTGCCAGCAAGTAAACATTAGTGTGAGATTTATTCTTGTCCAGTATCTTGCTTGGTCACTCACTCTTTTTCTCTTCCTCTGTCAACATCTTTGTCTGTCTCTTCATAGCCTCTGCTATAATGGTTCACCTTGGTGTATGGTGTATTGGTGTATGGTGTATGGTGTATGGTGTATTGGTGTATGGTGTATGGTGTATTGGTGTATGGTGTATGGTGTATGGTGTATTGGTGTATGGTGTATGGTATATGGTTTGCCTTGGTGTATGGGGTATTGATCTACTGTGTCTATGGTGTACGGTTTGCCTTGCGGATGGTGGATTGGTTTTACTAGTGTTAGAGTATCATAGGTATAGGTTTGCCTTGGTTTATGATGTATTGGGGCACTGTGTGTATGGTGTATAGTGTACGGTTTGCCTTGGTGTATGGTGTATTGGGGCACTGTGTGTATGGTGTACAGTTTGCCTTGGTGTATGTTGTATTGGTCTACTGTGTCTATGGTGTATGGTGTACGGTTTTGACTTGGTGTATTGATGTATTGGGGCACTGTGTGGTATGTGTATGGGTATGGTGGACGGAACATGAAAGAACACAGATTTGCCTTGGGTGTAGGCATATTGGGGCACTGGGTGTTGGTGTGCGGTTAGCCTTGGTAATGGTATGTTATGCATTGGTCTACTGTGTATAGGTGTATTATGGTGTTTGGTGTGCCTTGGGTATGGTGTATCGGGGCATGTGTGTAGGGTGTTATGTATGCTTGGTTCGTATTAGGTGATGGTCGCACTGTGTTCTATGTTGTATGATAGTGTGTTTTGGTTTGTGCAATGTGTATGGTGTATAGTACAGTAATGGTATGCCTTGGTGTATGGTGTCATTGGTGTAGTATTGTGTATGGGGTATGGGCAATGGTTGCCTTGGGTAGGGTGTATTGGTGCACTGGCTATAGGTGTAGGTTTGCCTGTTGTACTGGGTATGGGGCACCGGTGTATGGTGTTATGTGTTTGCCTGGTGTATGGCGTATTGGGGCCCTGTGTATGGGGTACGGTTGCCTGGGGTATGGTGTATGGTCTACTGTGTCTATGGGTATGTTTGCCTTGTTCGTACTAGTGATGTTGTGTAGGGTATGATTGCCATTACCACATAAGTTCACATAAACAAATAATTTTGAGACAAGTGGTAAGAATTTTGATGCTAAATGTTGGACACATGCCATTAATTGAGCTACCGGTAGCCATATAGCATGAACTGCAGCTCAGTGTGTTGTGAACCTAGACATTGTCTCGTTGTGATGACCTAATGTAAGTTGAAAGGAAAATCCAATGCCAAAACGACTGCTTGAGCAGAGAAATATAATTTCACCTTTAGATATCCTTATTGTGCCAAACAAGGACACAGATAAGGAGTGCTATATGTGGCTATATGTAAGGACTCCACGGCATTAGCAAGCAGAGGCACGCTGCACTGTTTCTCGAGCGGACCAAGAGGGCTACTTAGCACTTAGCCACAAACACAGAGCAACTTTCATCTTGTTACATTACATCAATCCCACAACTTCAATATACAAACCATTACTAATAGACTCTACTACCCTCACTTCCCACAACCAACCCTTCTTATTACTTCTATTTTATCCCTTCCACATCATATTTAATTCCCTTCAATTCTATATATATCCATTTCATGTATTTCTTCATCACCACATACTTATTTTCGTCACAACTTAGTGTACCTCATCAATCTGTCCCATCTCCTCCCCCCTTCCCCCCCTTCCAACTCTTCTTCCCCCTCCCCCCTTCCCCCCAGGTGGGGCGGTGGGATTTTTTTTTTTTGTCCCCCTCCCTGGCCCCCCTTTCCCCCTTAAAAGAAGAGGTTTTTTTAACACCCACCCGCCTTTGTGCTTTTTCCACCCCCCCCCTTCAGAAAGTTGTTTCTTCTTCCCCTTCCCCTCCAAATGTTTTATTTAAGTACGGGCGTTTTTTCCCTCCTTTTAATGAATCCCCCCGTTTTTGGGGACCCCTCCCCCTCCTTTCCAGTTTTTGGTTTCCCCCTCTCCCCCCCCTCCCCCTCTCCCCCCCCCCCTCCCCCCCTCCCCCCTCCCTTTCTCTCCCCCTCTCCCCCCCTTTCTTCCCCCTCCCCACCCCTC